>JBBIGA010000132.1:2082772-2098257 GCA_037576975.1 Alestes dentex | reverse complement strand
GGAACGGAGATTGTGATCCAGACCTTCTCATCCAACATCAGTGTCTGACCTCATAAATGCTCTACAGAATGAATGGATATAAATTCCCACAGAAACTCCAAAATCTTGTGGAAAGCCTTCCAAGAAGAGTGGAAGCTGTTGTAATGGCAAAAGGGGGACCAACTCCACATTAATGTCTATTTATTTGAATGCCATTAAGTCCCTGTTGTTATAATTGTCATGGGTCCCACTACTTCCATATTCCAATGCGTTCGTATAGCGAATGTTAAAAGCTTGATTTCTGTAGTATGTCTCACACTATGAGTTAACCATCTAGAATTGTGCTTTGGGAACAATTTTCCAAACAAACATAAATCCTTGTTTGAATTACAGCCAAACCTTTTGTGAAACAATGACCAGTATTCTGCAAGAAGAAGGCCTATGACTCCGCACCAGGGCTTCCAGATAATGCTGTATTGTATGGAAATAAAAGCTAGCAACTGCGTAACGGTGAGTTTTGAACAGCAGGGAGCATTCAGTGTGCAGGGAGATAACAAGTTCTAACACCAGGGCATCATCTTAACCTTCAAGATGAGACACAATACATTCATTAGTGGGCGACCTGGAACGTCTCTTTGTGTAAATGCACACCCATAGGCTGCGCAGTCTGATATGGTATCCACAGTTTTCTGACAGTTTTTTTTTTAATTGGTTTATCTTGAGTGATACAAGCAGCTGTGCATGTGAAACTTCACAGCTCATGGAAATGACAGAAAGATCAATTTTTCCCTGGCTGCTATGACTCTGGCACCAAAGGAACAGTTCAATAATATTATTATAGGACGAGATAGTCACCACATTTAGTGGGTTTGTTATTTGTCAAGTGTGCTGATTATTTTGAGGATAGGGTGAACAATGAGTTTATACTTGTGAGTTATGTGCTTTGTTCAGCCCCTGAATCTGTCCTGTCACATGCTTCTCTGAAAGTCTATATACTCTGGATTGTGTGGCAATGTACGTGAGCGTCGATGTGATTTACAACTTCCATTGGCGCACTTTTCTTCCTTCAATACATCAATAATATTGACTGATGCCACAAAAGATCTATCGGATAGTCGGTATCCCATCTTGAAATAGGGTGGCTGTATATCTTTATCTATTCCTGGTGGCAATTTGGCTCAATTCCAGGTCACATGATACATTCAGATGCTGTTTTTCATGCATGACAGGGACTTTTTTTTTTTTAATATCGCATTGCCCTTTCAGTGAAAAACACAGTAGTAAAAAAACTGATCTTATTTGTATTACTTTCAGATTTGTGCCTGGTCTATAAAACAGCCCTGGTCATAAATGTGATGTATGGACAGCTACGACATGGATGCTCCAGACTTATGTTTCAAGGCTGAATTCATCACGAAAGGCTGAGACCGTGAAACAAGTGCGGTACGGATGAAAAAGCGCATCAAGCTCATGTACTTTCAAGAAGCATCTTCACAACATAGATGTTATAAATTGGCTCACATGAGGGAAATTCTGAAATCTAAGTAAAACCCTGGCAAAGGGTTTTTTTTTTCCCAATCATCAGTTGGGAAGACGGAGTGCTTGCAGCAGACTTTTTAATATGTCTCTGAATTGATTGGAAAGATAAAGAGCGGCTCTTCATTATGAACACAGGCCCTGAGGGTCTGTGCACTGTTAACTTCAGACAGGGGGAGATATGGATTTCTGCAGCCCGTTCCTGGGCAGGTCACACAGCTCAGACATATTTCAGGTTTAATATGTTCAAGGACCTCTGCTAATGATGTGCCCCAATCCCCAACTAATTCATTTCCCTATCTTCCAGCATGCTGTACCAGGGAGCCGTTCACTCCCAAATAGAAATGCATTAACTGACGTCTTCATGACGGAGCCTCAGAGCTGAAACGGTAGAAAAAATTAGGCTTCCGCCACTGACAACAAGGCTAATACACACATCAGAGCTTCAGAGTCATGCTACTAAATGAAAACAATTTGTGGCTGGTTTGACTTAAGATGTTGTGCTTTCACATGGATCTCGGAGTTTAGTCTGATGTGGCAATATCAGGGCACCAGAGTTTTTTCTCCTCTTTAGAAACCCTTCACATGGACTACTGCCTTCCACCAAAATTTATTAGGACACACCAGGGCACAGTTTAGGAGATTCACAACAGTCTGGTAATTTATCTATGAGACACTGTCCAATATAGGTTCCGCTGTTAACTATTCATACACCATTTTAAAAGTTATAAATGGTAATACTGCGCTCTTATCTCGACCAGGTCACCGGGTTAGTTTGCTGTAGATAATCTTCCTACTCCACTATTCTCATCGTGTGACTCGCTTTCATGTTCAGCTATAAATGTTTAGTTAGTTAAAGTTGTTTAAGCTGGCAGTGTTGGTATTGATTGAGTGAGTCTGTTAATTCAGTGTCGACTGATGACAGGATGCATGCGCGCACACACACACACACACACACTCACACACACACACACAAATACAATAATAATAACCTGAAAGTGTGTGGAAAACACTGGCCAACACTTCCAACATACCTTTCTGCAATGTTTTGACAAAATGTGATGGACTACAGACCAACACACATTTTAAAAAGAAAAAGCAAAAGATGTTCAGCTGACAGAGCAAAAACAAGTCTGAGGAGGATCCCTCGTTCCCTGACTGCTTGTTTATCCAGCTCACAAAACGCAACATTAGCTTCACGCAGCCACTTCAAGTCCACTGAAAGTTGTGGAGCAGAGGTTTGGCATTTATTGGGGTTTGTTATTGTGAGGTCTGCATATGGTGCTTTGTGGTGCGTGGGACATTGTATATGTTGCTTGAGGCTAACAGGCGGCGAGCTGTCACAGCAGCTGTCAGAAAAACGGAATCATCAAGACTTCCCCCAGAGCTTAAAGAGCATGGAACACGGGACCCACTTGTTTCTGATTGAGGCAGGGCATGCATTGATTGCATCGACCCCCCTGGTTTCTTACAGCACAGGATTAAGCAAAGCCCAGCATCCTTGAGAGCTGCCTGATGAAAGAAAGAGATGAATTTCTCCTCCATTTTGTATAGCTGTGTTTTTACTGTCCTGGTCATTAGTTCATTAGCAGGAAACAGGGAGAATATATGAATGCATGCCATGCTTTTTTGACTGACTTTCATGTCAGAGCTTCTTTGCCAAATGCTGAGCAGAAAGATTTATAAGGCCTCTGATTTGTCTCTGCTTTTAGTGTTATTCAGTCTGTATTCTTCAACTCATCACTGGCACAGGACCAGAATGTCAAAATGGAAAATACAGACACAGTTTTCTAAATGGCCCCCTAATCAGTATTCCCTGCACTGGAAAATTAGGAGCATTGAAGACTGCATTGTTACTGGGAACAGAATTTGTGTTTCAAGTGGTCATAAAAACACATCAAATGTCCTTAGTCAATCATAATTATATATTATATTATATTATATTATATTATATTATATTATATTATATTATATTATATTATATTATATTATATTATATTATGTCTCTCTCCTGCTCACAGTCAAGGCTGCCTTCTACGACATTAAATAGTGTGGACAAAATCTGAAAAACATTTAGAAATGCATTCAGTAGTTTACTATATGAAGTGTAGAAATTTGTGGTTTGGGGTGCAGCTAAAGAGTAAAAACTCACATACGCGCATCACACGCCATCCAGACCATTCTTATGAGCAAATGTTCATTACAAGATTGCAGATTAGAAAGCTAAAGTAAAAGTTACGGCATTCCAGCCCTCACTGACAGGAGAGTGCAGTGCCATGAAGGACCATGATGTGTGTAGTTCATGAATATGCTATTTACCAAACATCAAGTGTTAAACGCCATTCGGAGACAAGGAAACAGCATTCCGAATCTAAGAAATAAAAATCAAGCAGAATCCCTCAGACATGTCATGCCCAGTTATGGAAAACTAACCAACACCTTTAAAGTCTTTGCTGCTAAAACCCATGCAACTGAAGCAAGCTATTGTGTTGCACTACAAAACAGGAGAGTCACTCAGTGAAAGCAAATATATAAAGGAGGTCAGAGGTTCTCTGTAGCTGGAAGAGCAGTTCTGTATGAACACTCACCAAACACAGACAATCAAATCAGGAATAAAAGATATTCCCATGTCAGCTACAAGAGTTGAATTGAAGAAAAGGCAGAAAATGTCAGCAAAGGAAAGCAGGGCCCCGATCACACTGGTTGGAATCTGTTTATTTTTAGGATGCATGGATTTGCACAAATACCTTTTGTCCAGCACAGATGTGAATGTTTTCATTAACATGGCAACATTCTTGTATCACACGAGTGGGGCAGCTGGTGGCCTAGTTGTTCAGAAGGTCATGGGTTTGAATCCTAGGACTGCCAGTGCCACCACTGAGGTTCCCTTGAGCCTGGTACCGTCCCCACACACTGCTCCCCGGGCGCCCCTCGAGGGTGGAAGCCCCCTGCTTCATTTGGTGAATGGGTTAAATGCAGAGAAAGACGTTCACATTGTTTTCACTGTGTTGTGTGTTCACGTGTGACTATAAGGGGCCACTTTTTTTTTTAAACTGAATTTGTAACCACACTGGGGTCATTGTCTTAGTTTATAGCCTTAAAGGTTCATCACAATGCCCTTAGATGAGGTACATATTGTGTACCGCAATATAGCCTTAAAATATCATAATATTATTTGTAGACTGTATCGCCCAGCCCAATATGATATGATATGAAAAGGAAAAGCTGAATAGTGTGTGAAACTTCAAACTAAATATATTCTGGGTGTACTGTTTGTACTGAAGAACTGCTGTTCCTGAATCATTAATTCGCCTGTATATTGATTAATACATAATGATTTCTGGATGATATGGTGTGATCATTCTTTAGGATGTTTTGTGTGAGGCGTGAATTATTTCTCTCTCTTTACTACATACGAGCATTATTTATCTTCATAACAGCGAGATGATCCTGAAGCTACGTCAACTGTCTGAACTGTCACTGTACGAAGAAAGGTGAGTTGAGAGGAAGTTGGGGTCTGTACCGGACCCTGCGCTCTGTAGAGCTAAAGGAACCACACGCTGAGATGCTGTGAGCTGTTGTAATGATCCTCTGTGACAATGCTGAGTTCCCAGATCTAAAATGAACGGTGCTAATTGGTGTGTGCAGAGTAGCAGATTGCACAGATAGTTGGTGGGCATTTTGCAGGTGATTTACACAGAATAATTGTGTTGATGACACGGTGGAGAAAACAACATTAGATAGATAGATTGGGCTAACTGCTAACTAGTTAGCACTTAGCACATGCTAAATGCTGTCCATAGCTTTGGTGAATTTCAGTACATAAAAAGGAGCTACAGCAAAAAACGTGAACCAACTCCTGAGGAAGTCTGAAAATTACAAGATATAAGAGGCTGTAGGGAGAAAAGACCAGAACCCAGGAGGGCTGCTGTAAGTGCAGTTTATTTAATTACCATGGTCTTACAAAACAAATGAAATTTAATCCCAGTACAGTATGTGGTGAAGCGCCGACAAATCTTCTGTAAGAAACTGAAATGAACAAGCTGTGAAAGTAGAGACCTACTCACTGTGGGATATTTTCTTACATACTTTTAGGCTACGTTCAAGCTGATAATGCTTCTAATTTCTGCTTCGTTTCCTTTGTTTTCCAGGTTTTCTTTGATTGCTTGCTCGAAACTGACCCTTGTTTGACTCCAAAACCTGACACTGCACATTATGCTGCCTTCTGCTGTTCTAATAAAGTTGGTGTGTTTAAATGATTATGGAGAGAAAAACCGTGTTTATTTTGCATTAGTGTTACAAAATATGGAGTATGTGCTTGATCCTTTTTATCCAGTTAGAAGGACACTCATATTAGTTTTATGCATGTTAATGACTGTAAGATATAAACAAATATTTAACCCTGTGGTGCCTGTGTGTAGTTGCTGCATAACTAAAAGACAGCCTTCACTGACCACCACTGCCTTTTGTGACAGAAAGTCAAGCCTCATCTTCCCACTAGTAATTGTTGTTACAACATTGTGGCAGTGATTATTTGCACTCATTTCATCATTACAGTACTTCTGTCATGATTTGAAAGCAGCATTTAAATGACCACAACAGTACGGCAGAGAGGGACAGTCGGGTTTCACTCTCTGCCTCCTTCAGATGTCAGATAAAGGCAACAGCCTTTCTAAATGGAAAGTGCCCAAACAGCTCTATACGGCAGAAACAGGATCTCTCACTTAACTAACAGGTGATTTGGTCCCATATTACATTACGTGTCTGGAATAACCGTGCCGTTACGCATTCAAAACAATGAAACTACTGGTGGCGTATTCATTGTTACACCTGGATTACAGCAGAACAGTTTATTCTACACGTTTAACAGTTATAGTTTTCACTCATGCAGCATAATTCACACTTGTGTAATTATATGAGATGAGTATAATCTGTATTTAATACATAGGTGTAATTAGTGTAATAGATAACCAGTGTAGTATGCGTGTATGTAACTTTTTGATTGGTTGATCAGAGGCCAGGTATCGGTCATTCATAGACACACTTATCAATCTTACAACACAGTGTAAACACAATAAAATAAAATAGCTTTACTACTACTTCATTTGTGTGCTGGCTCCTGTTTTTATATTGTTTTTTCTACACCCTGGTACTGTAAACTTGCAGCCGGGGGAAAGAAGCTAAAACTGTGCAAAGGCAGGGAGTCATTCCTTAAATCTGAGTTGGTTATTTGCTTTAGCTGTGTCTCACCAATAGCTGTACTACACAGTAACTGTACAACCACACTACCATCTGTAATAAAGAATACAACCACAAATGGTTACAAATTATTCAGGACAATTAATGTAACATGGTGATGTTTTTGAAGAGGGCTTTGGCCCAATGGGAGCACCACATCACCAACCAGCACACACACTATATAACGGCAGGCTAACAAGGGGGTGGCATCCCACCCTAATGCCCCATCACGGAACAGTAGGCAATTTGATGATGATTTGATGAAATCTAAATAAAATGTATCTTATTTTTAGTAAGTTATACATCAAATTTTAGTTATATATAAAAACTTATACATTTTTAATGTTAAACGTCAGTAAAAAGGTTGCTGGGAAGCATAAAGTAAATTTGTTTTTGTTTGTGATGTTCGCAAAAAGTCGACGAAAAAACATCGAGTGACAGCACGAAACGCTCATCAGATCAGTACCTGCTTGTCATTCTCAGAATTCCTTCCAGGCTCAGGAAATCTCACTGCAGTCTATTTGCATCTACGCCACTCTGTATCGAGCACCCTTAGGAGAAAAAGGCTGCATATTCATCAGGGCGGTGAACACACCGAACCGACGCTTTTCTGCTTGTCTGAATGAAGCGAGCCTCAGCAGACGTTTTACACTCACAGACCCAACCCGCGAGTCAAGGGACGAGACAGAAAGACCTCTCAGACCAACTAGATGAATCTGGTTATTTACTTTCTTTTGTATGTTTTGTCCTTCATAGATATCGTAAAATCCGTTTTATCTCATTTTTCCTCCTCCAATGCAAAAGTCCTACAGCGCTACTTGTTACACTGCACCAGTAAAGCATGTTTTGCTGTCTTTCGCATCCGAACGTTGCTTATCTGTTGAGTGCTGTGTTTGATGGAGTATGTCTGACAGAGGACATCCTTAAATCTTGCAATCCTGGTGCTCAGAGACCATCGTATATACAGTGATGGGCAAGCACCCATGCATAAACGTTATCACATTTTCAGTATTGCTATCATAGCCCTGCATATCACACGCACATCTATTTAACGTTGCCTCTCCAGCACCTTAAGCAGACCACAGGGTCTCTGCTCTGCTTAGTGCTCTTAAAAACAGGAGAAACTTCAGGCCTGTTGTGTCATTAACAGCCTGCACAAGTCAATTAACAGGCCGTGCACGCGCAGGTGTCTCCTGCATCTCTCCCAGAGACACGGCCTGGCTCTGAGGCTCCGATAAGACGCCGTATGGTAAACAGGCCTTGTGCAAAAAAATGGGCACGACAGGTTCATTTGAACCTTTCCTTATATTTAACCTTCAAAAAGTCATACCGCGCATGGCAACTGTTGCTACGCTTAGCTGCAAAGCTTTTAGTGACACTGAGGAAAAAAAAGAAAAAAGAAAAAAGAGGAGCTAGAAGCCTATAAGAGCACATTTTATTCTTCTTTCGCTGATGATTCATATTCAACGCGTGCATGCTTGACCTTGCTTAGAGAAGCACTACACAAAACAAATATTTGACCGTTTTTTTTCCCATTTTCATACCATATCTTTCATACCATACCATACCATTAAAAGTGCGTTTGTATCAGGCTCTCGGCATCTTCTCAGGCTGGAGTAAGATGAAGACTGGACTCGGCTGGTGTGTTTATTCAGAGATCCTGGGTGATACAATTATTAAACCCCGACTGAAGCTGTGATATACAGTAGGAGAAAAGCAGCAGGGTGAGGGACAAAAGGAAAGATCACAGCGGAGCACGGCCCAGCGTGAGGCGTCTCAGTCTGGATTTTGGCTCTGACTCATTCGCCGTTTGTGAGTCTCGGATCAAGGAAAATGTTTTCTAATGGCCCTGTGCGCTTCAGACTAACCCATCATTTTGCACAATGATACTTCAGTAAGTTCTAAGGTCTGAGTCCAACAGCAGCAATGCAATTTCACTCGAGGAAGGTGAGCCCGAGCTGATAAATGGTAATAACAGTGTTTGGAATCAAGTTCCTTAAGGATAAGGCTACTGCATTATCAAATGCCACATCTGAAATAAAGTGGCTGTTCGTTGTCATCTGGTTGTCATCGTAACTTCATCCTTCCCATATCCTTACTCTGTTTAGGAGCCATTAAGATGACCTAAAATAAAGTTGGTTAAGACTGCCAGAGATCACCAGGTGTTTCCAACTTCCAGAAGATAAAAAACATTGCTTTCTTAACAGCTGAGAACATGCAGCATGCAGGGAGATAACAAGTTCTAACAGCGTGATAAGGCACCATCTTAGCCTTCAAGATGAGACATGATACATTAATTTATGAGCGACCTGCAAAGTCCCTTTGTGTCACTTTTCTCACTGATCCAAATCTGGCTTTATTGAATTCCGCTTGTGAAAAAAGCAATATGCCGCAGCCTCTGTTGGTGTGACTGGGGAAGCTGGTGTTGGACAACATGCCAATAAGGCGTCATCTGGTTGAGGGAAATGAAATCATGGAGCCCGAGGGTTTGGGCGTCATCATGACAGCGGCTGAGGCCTTTGTGATAAACTCACAAAGTCTTGGAGTCATCAGGAGTATCTCAGTACAAATAGATTGAGTAGTCCTACTTAATGAGTGTAGAGAGCTCTTTTAAAGCCCTTAAACTCTAATTTCTCATTTCTATGACTGCAGGGTTAATGACATCTCAGAATCTTCAGATTTTATTTTACTGTATTTTATTTTACTGTATATCAGAAAATCGTGACTAGAGCTAGACATGTATAGCCCTGTGGGATTCTACATTATTTTGAACATTATTTGACTGTACTAGATTAAACGCTTTTAAAAGACATTTCATGTGATACAAAAAGGTTACTTGATGTCCATAAAAGGTATGAAAAGAATTATAGGTAATAAAATCAATAGAGAATAAAATTAAGAACGAAAATAAATCAAGTATAACAAATATAAAGAAAGCAATATAAAAGAATAAGATAAAAGTGCATGATTTTTGTCTTCTTAAACTAACCAAAGGCTGCAAATAAGGATGTCTTTCATTTTAAAAATGTCGAGAGAGCACATTGAACATCTTATGGTTGTTCCATCTACAGGATGCACAGAATTCGAAAGCCATTTTACCCGGTTTAGTGGGTATTTCCAGTTGACAAGTTACAAACAGAGACGTTATTGTATGTACTCACACGCTAGACCCATAGGGAAAGTGTGTTTATAGTCACTGCCAAAAGTGTGTACACGTTTTGTTGGTTCCAAGCACAAATAAGTTTCCAGCTTAATCTTAATCTTAATTAAAGAAGTAAAAAAAAAACTCTATAGTGGTCTGATTGTAACACAAAAAAAAATATATATTTATATAATGTTTCACAGGCCACATGTTGTTTTTTTTTCCACCGATATGTTAAATTCAGAAGATAAACAGAGTGTGTTAACAGCTGCAGATTTGTGTTGCCTGTGGAGGATGGGTACTTACATTTTCACTTAAAATTTGGAGTGCCAGAATTTTGCACACAACTGTATATCCTCTGTATAGAATCTGATTATCATGGATTATTTGTTTACCTGATAATTACTGCCTGGGGGGTCAAACAGGTATACCAGGAAAACAAAATCAAACAACAACAGAAAAAAGAAAACAAAGAAAACGTCAAGAAAATGTTCTATAAACTACAAAAATTGTGAAAAATGCTGCATTAGCTGTAAATCCCAAGCCCAACCAATTATCACTTTAAGTGCAAACGTATTTGCATGCTAATTTAAAAGTGCAATCAAGAGCCTGGGCCTGTAGTCTTTAAATTGTCCTGTATTAGAAACCTGGTCGATAAAGAGGTGAGCTGCTCACGCCGCTGCACAGACGGATAGAAACCTGAGAGAATGACCGGAGAGCGCAGTTAAATCCCTCCACACATTAAGGAGAAAGCGTTCAGGAACGTGAAAATCTCATTCTCCACTGAAATCTCATTTGTGGTGCCTAGTTAGGTCCTATAAGATCCTATAAAACAGCAGAATATCTCCCTTGATTGGACAGAAACCGAGGAGAGAATGGAGGGGGGTGTGGGGGGATCAGGAGAGGAGGAGGGGAGTCAGACAGCAGTAAAGCAGTAATTCTTCAAGGCACCTGCATTCATTTTCACCTTGTTGAGAACCTGCTTCCGTTGTTCACACCAGCTAATGAGGCAAATCCTCCAAGTTTTTACACTTAAGGGTAAAGTCATCTGCAAGTGTTTGAGCACCCCTGGTTAAATTACGTTTGTTGATTTTCCAAGCAAAAATAAGTAAAAAGCCCATATGCTGCATATTTATTTATTTCATTTTCCCCCTGAGGTCCATCTATGGTTTTGTATGTGCCAAACCCCCTTATGGTGCATTTTCTTTGCCCATTTTCCGAACTGTTTTATCCCTTAGATGTAAACAGGCTGTTTTTGTTACTGTGCCTTTAAGACTGATATATGTAAATGACCTCTCTTCTGACTGGCTGTCCCATCTTGGACCTCATTCACAGAGCAGTCCAGGCCAATTCTTCATCATGGATGGGATAAGGTTTGGTAATGGCATGAAAGAAATTAATGACATTACCAAAATGGTGTATTACAAACTGGTTGTTTTGCTGATTAAATATATGAATGTAAAATTTGAATATATTAAATATATGGATTGTATGGACTGAATGGAACATTTCTGGAATGTTTATGTAAGACATTAAACCCTGTTATTTCAGGAAGTGAGAAAGTGAGTTTTTTAAAATTTTCTTAACACACTGGAAGAAATAAACTATACAACATAAATTATTTTTTGTTATTATTTGTTATTATTTTGTTATTGTTATTTTTTCCCCATTATGTTCAATTGTGGGTGAGCTTCATCTTGGGTTCAGTCTTGGGTTCAGTTTGTTTTGTGGAGCTTGCATGTTCTCAGGGTGGGTTTCTGCTGGGTTCTCCAGTTTCCTCCCACAGTCCAAAGACATGCATCTCAGGCATATGCCTAATTGTCCCATGGTGTTACTCTCTCTGTGTGTGTGTGTGTGTGTGTGTGTGTGATCTGTCCAGGGTATGTCTCTGCCTTTTGCCCTATGAAGGTTGGAACAGGCTCCAGTTACCCCTGCAGCCATGGGTAAAGATCAGGGGCTCAGATGGATTATAAATTCAGCAAGTAAACAGTAACTTGGGCGGCTGTTGGCCTGGTATTTGGAGAGCAGGCCCTGTGATCAGAAGGTTGTGGGTTTAAATCCCAGGACTGCCAGTGGCACCAATGAGGAACCCTTGAGCAAATTACCGTCCCCACACACTGCTCTTGGTGAATTGGTTAAATGCGCTTGGTGAATGGGTTAAATGCAGAAAAGAATTCACATTTTTCATGCAATGCTGTGCTGTGGTGTGTTCACTCATGACTACTTTACTTTACTTTAGTTTAATTGTGCATTAAACTGTATTTCATGTATCAATGAAACAGGCAAATTTCACCAGGGGCAGCCAATCTTTTGCTGTGATGATATTAAAAAGCTTCCAGAAGACATTCAGATTCTCATTCTCTTACATTCTACCCTGACAGGTGTATCACAACAGAAGGTGGTTGTCTCTCAAGGGAGCGGACACAGGCAGAATGTGAGAACGAACGGCTATTTTCATAGGTTCAGATTGGATATAGGCTGTGCTAAGTGAGCCGGGGCGGCTGGTGAATGACAAAAGCCTGCTTTGACCTTTGAGTACAAGAATCGTAAAATAGGTAGAGAGATATGATTATTTTCCAGCCAGACCATTTATTTGAAGCCCTCAGCAGAGGCTGTGCTGACTGAAAATGGAGGCGTTCTCCACCGAGGATGACCAAATTGACCCTCAGCAATTTTTCTCCTTCTTCTCCTTTTCTTCACTCTGGAAATTTGGGAAAGCAAAATTACTGAAATGAAAAACTCCAAATGGAGATGCAACAAAAAAAAAAAGAGAAAAGGAAAACCATGTCAGTGAAGACACTTACGTCTTGTCTAATCCATAACACACGCGTAATTAGACCCGCCGCCCTTGCACACACATAGTTGTCTGTGATCTCAGCATCACTCGTTAGAGCTGATCACAGCAGGGCATATCCTGACGCAGGCAGGAGAACACGGCGGCCATCAAACGCTCGTCAGAGGGGAAGGCCGAGAAAGGTAAATTATGCAAGGCAGCGCATATTTTGAAGTTCAGGGCCGTGTAGTTCAGGGCTTGGGAGACAGCTTTAATTGACAATTTCCATCTAATCGGCTCGTGCGGCCCGCTTCCTCCTTTCCCTTTAAACCACCTCCACCTGCGCCAAGAGGCTGTAAAGAACTCTGAGGAGATATTGATCTACAAGATTTACTTAAATGCGAGCCGGCTCGAGTGGCTGCTGTCTTTGTTTGATTTATAAAGGAGTCTTCTGCATTCCCGCCAGGAGCTTTTTTCCTTCATGAAGCTCTTTTTTAATTATCAGGATGAAAAAACATGGCTGTGCTGAAAAGAAAAGATCATATTGATCCAACTGTGAATGACATATCAAGCAATGATTACTACGGACACCGGCTGAGGCCTCGCATAGAAGACTTAGAAACATATTGGCTGGAAAGGCCGAACATGTTTTTGGCTGACATGGTAGCTCAGCACAGCTGATGTCTGTGTTTGTTTGTTTGTGTGTTTGTTTTTTTTCCTTCCATGATGCCCACGTCGGTCCGACAAATTTATGAGCGCACCGTAGACGGTTCATCATGCACAGAGCACAGAGAGCACAGCATTCATCACCCAGCCAGCCGGGCCACAGAGGGGAGAGCAATTCGGAAGCTAACAGTTCTCAGGCTGCATCATGAATCACTGACGTGGCCAATCTCCATCCTACTACACGAGCAGAAAAAAATGATCAAACAAAAACGCAGCTCACCCAGAAATATGTCCAGCGGCCTCTTGGAGCTGTATGGCTCTGATAAACTGCACCTCTGGAGAGCAGCACCTGGGCAATGCAGGAGCTTCAGGGTTCTTCCTCAAATAGTGAGAACGTTTTTATGGATCTGCTGTAACGGCAACAAATGTGCTCATGTTTGTTTCAAACGCTACTGGCTTCAGGTCTGAGCCTGATTCTCAGGGCTTGTCAATGTGTGAAGGTCAATGAACTCATTTCAAAATTGAGTTTTACAGTTGTACACGAACTTCTAGTGCACACTGAGTTAAAACAGTTATCATAATGCAGCCTGTATGAAGTTTGGGCACATTTCACATTTTATGTTTATTTTTTCCAGTTTGTGCACAACCTTAATGTCTACGCAGCCATATTTGGATGGATCTGGTAAAAAAAAAAATAATTCAAGCTTTTAAGGACCTAAAACTGTCAGAAAAAGTTTAGTTTAAAGCTGGCTATGTCTGATATTCATTTTTCAAACCACAAAATTTATGAGCAATGCAAATGCATGAAAAGTTAATTATTCTTGTTCGCTTGAGTAAAAAATAAATAAATAAACGTTTCGATGCTAATGAGAAGACAGCCCAGACCATGTATGCTGTGACTGAAGAGCACCCACAACATCCCCAACACCTCAACCACTCCCCTGTGGATAAAAATGTCCTTTTTCATAGTGAGATTTTCCCAGACACCCTTCATCTGAACAAATGATTGACTCATTAGTACGAGCTCAAATGAATCACATTTTTCACGTATATTTCTTGATGTATATTTTCCACTAAAACAACACTGTTAACAGCTAATGACAGCAGCAAAGACATCCAAGCCCACATCCAAAACCAGATATTATAATGAGGTTGGTTGCTGAGTGAAGATACCTGTGGTTCCACTAGAGTGAGAGAAGCTGGCTAGATAGTGTTAACTAAAATGTTTCAATGAACAAACATTTGCATCCAGTTATAGTGCAGCTCAACACAGCAGAGCAAGTTAACAGTGCTCCTGATGTGGTAAAACGCAACATCACTGTGTCTGATATAATGATATACAAGAACCACACAGACTGTCATGCCACTACCATGTCAGGATCACTGCTGTGTTGAGAATGATCCACCACCCAAACATCGCCTTCTCAACAGGAACCCTGTAGTCACAGGCTGCCCAGTGATTAATGGGGTAGAGTGGAGTGGCGGCAGATAAACTGCACATGTTATGAACACATGGACCACAGTCTGTAGTTGTACAGATGGGTGACAAACTGAAGGAAAAAACTTGAAAACCCTTAATAGAGAAAGAGAACAAGTGCACATGCTTTCAGACAGGTAGACGTGTGTACTACATGATATAATTAAGCAATTAGCCCCCTGCAATGCTTTGTGGCCTGTATAATAATGCCAAGCAGGCCCAGTTGACATTGATTTTGGATCAAATTGACATTTAGTGCAGGATGTGGTCAGACAGTCAGCAAGAACAGCCCACCCACTACCCAGACTGGGTGGGGCTGCAGGGCAACCCCTCATTATAAACATTAAAGAGCATCAGTGGGTTTAGTAGAGTTTAGTAGTGGTGGTGGCCGAGTGGTTAGGAGACTTGCTTCTGGACCAAGTGAATGGAAGTCGCTTTGGATAAAAGCGTCTGATAAATGCCGTTAATGTAAATGTTAAAACCACAGGGACTGGCCTACAGAGATTGTGATATATTCAGATGAGTCATCTTTTACCATGTTCTCCACAAGTACATGTGTGCTGTACTAATCAGGTCTGTGTTAATGATGAGTGAGTGAGGTCTGTGTTAATGATGAGTGAGTGAGGTCTGTGTTAATGATGAGTGAGTGAGGTCTGTGTTAATGATGAGTGAGT
>JBBIGA010000132.1:2025798-2047713 GCA_037576975.1 Alestes dentex | reverse complement strand
TTCCAAGAAGAGTGGAAGCTGTTATAGCTGCAAAGGGGGACCAACTCCAGATTAAAGTCTATGGATTTGAATGCAATATCACTATAGTCTCTGTTGGTGTAAAAGTCAGGCGTCCTAATGCCATATAGTGTATGACTTGCTTAGCAGTTTGTAGGGCTGCATAATACAAGTCTGTACAAAAATCAGAGACCACCTTTTTGTTTACTCAGTTTCAGTCTAAATGGCCATTGAGTTCACATAATTCATTTTACAGAAGCAGGGAAAAAGTAGAAAACAAAATTAACACATAATTGCAAAGAAGCCTTAACAAGTAAAAATAATAATATAATTTCAGTACTGAGTGCAGGTGTGTCTCAGCATATTAGCAAAGGGCTGGTGTTCCTGTTTTCATTCCAGCACAAGCAGGAGCAACCGATTAACAAGAAAAATCAAGTGGGCTCCGGCTTTTTTTTGGAGAGAAGACCTGCAGCCACACTGGCCTTCTTGTAGATGAGGCTGGACATGCTCATGCGGCCAGCCTGTGTTCTGCCTTTGTTACACTTTCCATCCTTTTTGTGAGACTTGCTTTCCCTTCTTTCAGACAAATTTGCAGGGATATTTTTCTATGCCTCTTGTAAACAACTCAGTCTTATAAATTGGTTGCATTTTATGCATTTCATGGTCCAAATACACAATCACACATTTGCACTCATCAGTCCACAAAACCTTGCTCCACATTTCAGACGTCCACTTCCAGATTTTTTAGTGCAAACTGACAGCGACAGACCCTCTCAGACCCACAGTGTTGGTCTATACTTCTCACAGTGGATGGATAAACACATTTTTTTTTTTTTACATCTGAAGCAAATATGAAGCTTGGATTTCTCCTCTCTCAAAGATGAAAGCTAAACGTGCTGTATATCTGATGGGGATAGTTTTGGTGGTCTCTCTAAATACAGTTCTCTCTAAATGTATTTCCCTTTGACTTTCCTCGTCCTTATTTAAATTCAGTCTCTTTAACCTCTTCTGAAATCCATTTATAAACCAAACATTAAAACCAGACACTTTCTATCAGACACTGATGTCACACTAAATGCATTTATAGACCCATAAACGTGAAGTGAAGTGGCTCCTTACAGTCATGCAGTGTGAACAGCATGAAATTCTTTCTCTGTGTTTAACCCATTTACCTAATGAAGCAGTGGGCAGCCAGTGATGCAGCGTCCAGGGAGAAATATTTGGGAGAACATACCGTGCTCAAGGGTACCTCAGTGGTACCACTAGCAGTTCTGGAATTCGAACCTGCGACCTTCTGATTGCAGGGGCAGATCCCTAACCACCAGCTATCCCAAAAATGTACTCGCAACATGGATTTAGAACTGGCACTGTTCTGATTTTCTACCGCTGAACCACCGAGGGGGCGATTCAAGCAAAAGCACCCTGACTATTCACATGATCCAATAAAAGTGAAGAATTCTAGTCACAACAATGACAGCCAGTCTTAAACCATGTCAAATTAAGGTGCTCACCAAAGTACGACAATATATTGAAAGGCGTACTGCTGTAATCCTGCTGGTTTGCCCCTATTTTGCAGCTGTAGAAATGCACGGTCTTCAAACACGTAATGGCCTCCTCTGAGCCTTTACTCATGTAGTCAATACAGTTTAAATATACTACGTGAATCTAAATTTATTCCCAGAGTACACGCATTCAACTTCGGAGGAAAACAAGGAAGAGGAATTAAAACTGATGAAAGCCAACCCCAGCAAGCTGACATGTACTGACTGCAGAGCATCTTCATAAACACAGTCGCATCATAATTAATAAGCATGTGAATACGATTAGCAACACCTACAGACTATCAGCAACACCTACACTTTTCCATACAGTTCCACACCACCAAACCGTACGATTCCTTCTCGTTTTCATTCTCTTCTGACCTCAAGCCCCGAGCGGAACTAGCCTTTGGCCTTCTCTGACACAGAGCTGGCACACAGCAGCATCCAGGGAAGCTTCCTTCACTCTGTCAGTGTTGAGGCTGCTTTCGGGGGCAAGGCCTTTCCAGTGCAAGGCTGTTTTGGCATATGTTCTGCTAACCTTTCCAATAAGTCGTATGAAAACCCTTAGGAAGCCTTTAAAGAGCCGTATTCTGCCCCGTGCAACCGGAGGAGTCTTGTGAATTACAAATCTTTGGACCAACATGTGAACAATAGCATCTCTCCGAGTCCTCTGGTTTAGCCAATCACGAAGCAGAAAATCATAACAAGGAGCTCCAGGCCCTGGCTCTGATGATTATTCTGGAATCGTCCCCATTTGGAATGGATTTTGGCAATGGTTTTGGAACATGTACTTCATCGCCGGGCTGCATTAATGCAGAATTTGGACTGAAATCAAGCTAAATAACTGACAGCGATTAAGCTGACATGTCAGAGATACCAGACACATACTTAAAGCTAAGAATAGGAGGATGTTCAATGATATCGATTAACACTGACGAGGAAATCATGTTAATCACGTGAGCATACATCGTCACTACTGCTGCAGAAAAATGGTTAAAGAGCATGGGAAGGGTAAAGAATAAAAAATAGCTTTTAGAAATGTAAACAAACCCCCCCTGCAATTAAATAATGCAAATTTAGTCAGTATTAGCCCACGAGGAAACGCTTTTAAAGGTAGTATGTGAAGTATTTACCAGAAAATTTCTCATCACTATGTTACCACCCACCCATTCCACTGTGTAGCCTGATAAGACAGTATTTGGCTTCTACAACACATTGTATAGACCAAATAGTGAGGGACTAACTCTAAAGTTGTTGGCAGAAAATGAGATACTGTAGAGAACGAGGCACTGTATAGTACACAGTGTTGATAACCTTTAATATATCTGAGCCAGGTAAGCAGCAGGGGGCGGCAATATGGCACAAATGAAGAGTTCCTCAATACACGGTAAATGCATCATTTTTAAAACGTTCTAATGCTCAAGCAAAACAGTGGTGCCACATTTTAAAAAGCCTGTGGAAAACTATAGACTTATATTCAACATTCTTTTTCCTTTCACTGCTTTGCCTCTTTACATACAATTAAATGGTGCACCTTTGAACCTTTTGGCATCACTGGAGCCTCCCAATACTTGGGGACTTCTTTAAAACCTTTATCCAGTGAAACATGTAGCTGGTCAGTTTTCTTTAGAGGAATCATAAGCACAATAAGCGAACAAAAGCTTGCAGCAATTCATCATGACATTGTAACCATCATCTCCCCTTGTAAACTGACTAGTCAGAATTTGGCGTTGGTCTCTGAGGACGAGTCTAAGAACTGCTGAGCTGGATGTGCTTTTAAAACTATACCTACCCAGCATCTCCCCTACTGTTAAATAGGCTGGCTGGTAATACTCACATGCCGAATGTGAATGTGTTTGTGTGTGAGAGTTTCTCATTTATAACACTGTACAGCGCACCAACCAAAAATATCCAGGTAACAGTGTCCTGCGGCCAGAAACTGACCACTGATGAAAAACTAGCGGATGACACAAATTGTGCAACATCAGATAAATCATTACTAATAATTCCACATCTGCTGGGTGGACCAACAGGTTAGACGCATCTAATAAAGTGGACAGTAAGTAGGTTTAAAAACTCCAGGATCAGTTATAGAGTTCACGCATTACTGTTATAAAACAAAATATTATTTTTTAACAGATGATTATCAAATGACGTTGTTTATTTAGTAATGATTTCGTGTACAAATACACATTACTTTGTTCTTTCCTGTCACTTAAGCACATAAAGATGAACTTTGGATAAAATAGGAACTTTGGGTTTTTTTCAGTTGGATCATGTAAACAAAATGTTCTGTTTGACAGGCACTGCTGACATTTCTGGGAAGAATCACTCTAAACCACGACGGCTTGTGTCTTCTCGCGATGGAGTACACGTGCTTTACTGACGGATACAAAGAAAAAGCAGAGACGTGTAACCAGCAAGCCTCTAACACGAAATTCTATACATTTTATTTCCGAAGGGAATTAAACCCACAACCTTCTGACATCTGCTTCCCTGCCAAATCTCAATATATAATTCTCAAAGCTTTAATATCACTGACATGTTATCATGGTTCTCTCAGTTTGAAACAGGATCATGCCCTAAAGGCACAGACATTTTAACCAGGGGTGGGTGATATATGGAATATACTAGATGTATCACAGCTTGTTCTACATGGGATGAAGTAAATGACAATAATTGCAAACACTGAGTATAAATAGTCACATTTTTCACATTGATGGCTTGAGATTCGCTGTGGCGTTTCGCTTCTCTCGCTCGCTTCTTCTCACAGGCATGAAGAGGAAAAAACTCACATGCATACATCACGCCCACTCGCATGCTCATCCAGACTCTCCTTAGTGCGTGTGTGTGTGTGTATGTGTGTGTGTGTGCGTGTGTGTGTGTGTGTGTGTGTGTATGTGTGTGTGTATGTGCGTAGTGGATGTACAGTGGGGGAAATAATTATTTGATCTCCTGCTGAATTTGTAAGTTTGCTGACTTACAAAAAAATTAACAGTCTCTATTTTATGAGGAAGTTTCATTTTTATGGAGAGAGGCAGAATATCAACCGAAAATCAAGAAAAAACATGTTACTTAAAAATTATAAATTGATTTGCATGTCACTGAATGAAATAAGTATTTGCTCCCCTACAACACAGCCAGTTGTAAAGCACACCTGTCCACAGAACCAGTTTCTTCCATTCCAACCTCTCCAGCACCATGGGCAAGACCAAAGACCTGCCAAAGGATGTGAGGGACAAGATCGTCCTCTCCCCAAGATCCTGCATGGAGCTCCAGACTGAGGGCGGTTGATAGTCATTTTGTATTTCTTCCATTTCCGAATAATCGCACCAACTGTTGTCACCTTCTCACCGAGCTTCTTGCTGATGGTCTTGTAACCCATTCCAGCCTTGTGCAGGTCTACAATCTTGTTCCTGACGTCCTTTGACAGCTCTTTGGTGGTGGAGAGGTTGAATTGAAGAAATTGATTCTGTGGACAGGTGTGCTTTATACACATAACGAGTTCAGATCAGGAGTGTCTGTAATTGATAGATTGATTGTAATCTGTGTGCAACATGGACACACAGCCAGTCTGGAGCCAGAAGTCTGGCTGGGTTGTATGGGATCAAATACTTATTTCACTCAATGACAGGCAAATCAATTTATAACTTTTATGTAACATGTTTTTTCTCGGTTGATATTCTGTCTCTCTCCATAAAAATGAAACTACCTCATGAATTAGAGGCTGTTCATTGACAAGTCAGCAAACTTACACATTCAGCAGGAGATCAAATAATTATTTCCGCCACTGTAGGTAATGTGTGTTTTTGGATCTGGAGGGAACAGGGGTCAGCAACCACTGGCACACAGCAGCATAATCACCGGCACACTAGCAATACGCACGCAAGAAAGGATTTTCTTTTAAAAATGTTGAAGCACCCTCTCAGCTACAGGCCAGGTCACATCCTGAACATTCACTGGCAGATGTGTGGCCCGTCTTATTCACTTTGATTGCCAAAATAGCAATCTGCTCACATTCCCCCATCAGAATTACAGCGCAGTGGTTAAGGTCAGACCGGGCTGTGTGTCCTTTATGAATATGTGTTTACTAAACATTAAGTGCAAAACGCCATTTTGAAACAAAGCACAAGTTTCAAACGTCAAACAGGATCCATCGAACAAGCTGAGTCCAGTAATGGAAAACAAACTACACCCTAAGAGTCTTTACTCCTAAAAGCCGTACGACCGAAGCAACCTATTGCATTGCTCATTGCAAAATGTCATTTAGTGATGGCAATTATATAAAGGAGGCTTCTCTGTAGCTCAGAGGTTCTGTATGAACACTCACCAAACACAGACAATCAAATCAGGAATAAAATATATTTTATTCATGTCAGCCACAAGAGTTCAACTGAATAAATGGCAGAAAATGTCACATCAGCAAAGGAAAGCAGGGCCACGGATCACACCGACTAGTTGGCATCTGTTTATTTGCGGTACACGGGGGTTTCATGTTGATATGGCACACCAATTAAACGTTTCAAAGGGGCACTTCACGTCAAAACGCGCCGACCCCCTGGCCTGGACAGAGCGAGAGCAGTGCGTTCAGTTTGGAGTTTGGAAACGAACGACTGAATGAAGGTTAAAGCATTCATGAAGTGCTATAGAGGAGATTTTACTATATTCAAAAATAAATACAGTTTATTATGACGGCCGATGAATAATGTTGCAATAATTTTAGGCTATATTACCATTTATATATTACCATCCTAATTTCAACATGTTTAAATGGCTGCATCAGATGAAGAGAATGCGGATAGCATCTTCATTTTGCATTTTTTGCTTTTTTGCGTTCTAATGGTAATCGGTTCAGAAGTAATTAGATTGAGTCAGAACAACTGCTTGCTCTTGCCACCTGTCTGAATTCCTGAAAAAGCCAAATGGTGTTTCCATCAACATTTAACACCTCTGACATTTGTTAATGCACACAACACTGTGCTGCCAACTCCAATTACGCGAAGCTCATTTTTGTTTTGTTCTGAGCCATGTGGTCATGGAAACCATACGAGAGTCAAGACAGCCGGAAAGCTCTGAAAGAAAATAATTGACTGGAAAAACTCCTGTGGAACTGCAAAAACTGGCACGGTTCCTTCTTCTAAAATGCTGGCAGGAGTTAGAAATGAGCAGTTATCTTGCTTTGGAGTCCAAAGCTCAAAGTAAAATAGTGTGAGACTAGTCCCGCAACTGAATGCTTGTGTGTCTGGGGAAAAATCTCAGCAAACCAATTAATGTTTCATGGAGTTAAAAAAAAAAAACAAAACAAAAAAACCCCACACACACCACACGCACCCAACCGGAAACATACCGTGGAAGGAGAGACGTCCATTCACTGTGTTCCTGCCCATCTTGTTCTTCGCCTCACACTCGTAGCCACCTGCATCCTCTTGCTGGAAACTGGGAATCTCCAGAACGACGTTGGAGTTTTTCCTCTTCACTTTGCCAGGAAATGGAACTCCATTAGCCCTTCTCCATGTAATCTCAGGAACTGGACTGAAACAGTTCAAGACACAGAAGCATGCTGCATCCTTCTCGCAGGGCGTTTAGAATGTAAAGGTTCATATTCTAATGACTTTCACCCAGGACTTAGCCTTTTGCCCTCACAGAAATGAAGCTGTTTCTGCCCTGTAATCTACTCTCTCTGGTGTTGGCACGAGGAACGTGGGAATCCCACTAAAGGGATCAAGTGAATCAGCAGAATTGCTTGCGAGAAAAGACAAGATCTGAGATTCTGCTTACTTTTAGAAGTGTGCAGAGAATCTCCATTCGTTTACTCTTAATTTACAGGCTCAACTCATTTTACCCAATTGTGTTCACATACAACAGCCTCCTCGTCGCCTTTTAGGAGGAAAAAAAGTAAAAACATGTATAGCTTGTCCATCAATGTCAAGTAAGAGCCAAAGGAATTTCTCGGGAAGTCCAAAAAAGAAAAAAAGAAAAAAGAAAAGGTTGCTGTTAGGTGGTGATTTCTAAACTGAGTTTGACAAGCATGATTCAAGCACGGCGAGAAGCGGCAGGAATTGAGCCTGGATGAAAAACACGCCTGCCCTAAAAAGCCAAAATCCCCGGAAAATAGAAGGAAATTGTGACCACTGATTGAAAAAGCTGTGGATTTCCACTTACTTCCCAAGAGCAAAGCACTCCAGTGTCACGACGGATCCTTTAGCAGCTGGAACTGTGTCAGGGAAATGAACTTCTATTTTTGGCTCGTATTCACCCATGGCTCCTGAGGCACACAAAAGTAGGAGGGAGAAAAAAAGTTTGTTTATCCATTCATAATTCATATTAATTTCAAGATGCGCATAACAGTGAGCACCAGCATCATGTGGGCTTTAAAACCACTGGCTCGAACGTTTTGTGGGAGGGACGCGTTGTTCTCCTCACCCTGAGCTCAGGAGAATGGAGAGATACTACAAAGGCCACAAATAATTCACACCAATCTAGAGGCCGACGCTGTGTGTTGAGGCGTGGTGTTGCACTGTTAGTGAATATTTTATTCAGCCACTGGCAAGGTTTGTTTCATAAGAAAGTAACAGTAGAACAGAGGAGAAATTTCCTAGAGAGTGATCCAGGGTGCTTTCCAGGAAATTAAAGGCCTGGCTGCCCTAAAAAGCACTGCAGCTTCAAGTGAAAGGGTGAAAGAGCCTGTACAGTCTACAGTAAACTCATCAACACTAAAACAACCACAGGTACCAGAACGGTGCTGACAAAAGGAGAATGTGCTCATCCTGTGTGTCTTTGTTCTTCTCTGTTGCATTCTCATACTCTTAGGGAGTTTTACCTGCTCGGCTTGCTCATCAGGGGTCTAGCCTGGATTTGAGAGACGCAGCGCTGTGACGGTGTATGTCGTTAAAAGTGAAAATTAAGGCCCCATCACACATCATTAGCCAGGTAAAACTAATTTATTAGGATTTAGAAAAATCCTGCCAATAACAGCATTCATATTTATTTTACTATTTATATTATATATTAATACTTATAAGTGACTTGATTTTACGTTACGACGAGTAACTCTGGCACGAAAGGAAGGGCATATGTTTCAGGATTTTACTGATTACCTGATCTATTACGTTTATTAAATTATTATTGGTTTAACAGAGGCACGAATTAGGCTCCTAAAGCTTTTAATGTCTCCAAAATCTACACCACAGAAAGACTGCATGTATTTTGAAATACATACATAGTTTTAGAAGGCACAACTGGCCCTGGAGAAAATGTATTTTTTAAGATCTACCATTATTTTACCATGATTCCATGTAAGATTCCTTATAAAAGCTCAAAAGACACATGTAGGTTTAAAAAATAAACTGAACTGTGCAGAAAGGCTGATGGAAAGATACAAAGCTAAATACACTGGAACTGATAAAAAAAAAAATGATGTAACTTCTAAATACCATAATAATAAATATAAAAGTGATTTAACCAAAACATTTCCCATGAAATATTTTATAAGTAGAAATCGGCTGCTCAAGGACAGCCTAGCTACTGATGTGGGTGATGTGTGTGGCTCCTCTACGTCATGTTTGCAGCTGAAAATCTGAACTGAACTACAACAGCTGTGAGGATTCCAGCCACTTTTAATGTTCCTCAGACAAGCCATTCAGCATCGACTCATGACAGTTAGCCCAGACCAGTGCAGATGATGAACAACCCATCAAAAGGCTCCTCTGATCAGATTTGATGGCCAAACCTCCTCACCGTCTGTTCTCAGGACCAGAGGGGTAGGAGAGCTGAGCACTTTGCCCTTGGTGATGCGATTCACCACCACGCAAGTGTAGTTCCCCACGTCCGACGGTTCCACTTTAGCGATGTAAAGGTTCCCTGTCTCCTGAGAGACAAAACGTCTGCTGTCTTGCTGGACGAAGTACGGGTACTCGTTGAACACCCAGGCGAAAGACAGGTCTGAAGAGGAAACAGACAAAAGGTGAACATGATTCCAGCATCTCTAGTGCATAACATAACCCAGGCTTACATAACTCCCTTATATAAACACAGTGATGAACGCACAGGTACGTCACCGCAGGCACTAGAGACCGGCAGTGTCCTACCTGCTGTTCTCCGACACGTCGCCTGTGGCTGTTACATTTTAAATGTAGGACACATGAGCAAATTATTTACGTATCATAAACATTTCATTAAATAATCACATAAGGGCTTTTGTATTAAGTGTGAATAAAAGTCTTAAATTCTCAGCGCAGAAATACAGCTATTTATAACAAACCATGAATATCGGATGCATGATTTTTAGTCCAGACATCCTACAAAATGCAAGTTGTCACTACAATTCGGCAGCGATAACATGTAAGTAAAGGCTTGACTGATTCAAATATAAAACACCCTCTGAGTCTGAGTAACCTGTTCTCTGGCCTCACCTCCTGCGTATGTAGGCGTACCACATAATAAAACGACTCCTTGGCCCTCGCGCACAGACACTGCACTTCTCGTCTGAGTTTTGAAATTCAAGTCTGCAATGTTAGAAAGGAAGTTTTCTGTAAGTGTTGTGAACAACTCAAGTTAAATGATTAAAAATAAAAAAAAAAGAGTAATGACAGGAACAGCTGAAATTCATTAACTGGGAGATGAATATATAAAACATGTACTCCTTGCCCGCTCTGTAAGAAAGCACACATTTCTGATTAAATTGCTGATTCTAATTAAAGAGCAGATAACAGGCCGGGGCGATAAAACAGTATCGGTAATTATCTCAAATTAAACCCCCCCCCCATGATAATCATTTGTTCTGGAAGGTCATTTCCGATTGGCGTCTGAGCAATTCATATTCCATGTGGGCGCTCAGTTGTACGAAAGGTGAAGCTTGTAACAATGACTATGTTAACGCTTTTATGGTGTGGAAAAATGGATCCTCATTTGTAGCCAATCAGGCAGCTGGGATGGGCTTGTTTATTGTTCCGGCTCCGCTGCCTCAGCGCACATGCATCAGAAACTAAAACCAACTACAAACAGCACTAAAGGCCAGAAAGTGGCAAATACATTACGGATAGAAAAGGCCTCTCTAGGGCTGTTCTAAGAGGAGTTATTTGGACTTGCTGAACAACCGCTGAAGTGGTACATCTCCCACTTACAAAACATTTTTCTTTTTTTTGTTTTTAGCCTCGTGTAACGGGTTTGGGAGCTGCAGGCAGTATGTAGCAGGAGACGCTTTATTAGGGCTTTTTCAGGAGCTGCGGTCAATACGGAAAGAATAGTCTAAAACAATGGCAGACAAGGAGACAAGGTCATCAGAGGCAAATCTGTAATCAGCAAACAACAGCAAGCAACCAGGAATGCAAGAACCAGTAAAAACAAAAACATGTAATGAACTACAATGAACAGAAGAGTACCTGTGAGTCAATTTATTGTGAGGAAGCTGAGATGATATATAGGCTCTATAGTCACAGCACCTGCAAATCTCCAAATTCCTTTATGTGTATAATTATCTTTGGTTTCTACTGTGTTACTTCAGTCTATATTGTCCAGAATACAGGTGGGCAAAATGTAATTAATGTCATTGGCTAATTTGGTTCTGTGACGATAAGTTTTACAAAAAGGTTATAAGAGAGGATGCACAGTTTTGTTGCTTCTCTGTTTTCTGCTCTGTAGCAGCATTGCGAACGTTGGATTATTTTACTCTTGACTAAATAATCATTACCAGTGGATTATCTGTACAATCACTCATTTGGCTTAATGATAGCAAGAATAAATGACTGTTCCTGTTTCAGCTATAGATGTGGACAGTGCATACATCAGTCCTCTGCTTAGTTACCACTGTAAATTGTGTATATACGAGTTACACTAACTTACGCTTACTCACATATTAAGGTTTAAAATGATTCACACTACTAAAACATGCTTGATATATTTGAAGCACAGCTGTTCACAAACAAGTCTGCCAGGAAACACATATCTTTTTAGGAGTAATACTCAGTTCACTGGTTTTTTGATATTGTGACGAAAGGTTCTAGCACCACACCCTATCTGCCAGACAAACCGTGAACGGCTCTATTTGATTTTGAACTACCTGACAGCCAATTAGCATTTTCTTGAGGTACACCTCTGCAGATACACAACACACCGCTGAATTTTCAGAAATGTGCAGATCGTGGCCTCAGTGACCCTCAGCAAACTAAGCTGTTGCATGAATCTCTCGATGTTGCAACGCAGAAACACTCAATCTTCAAAAACGTATGACTCAACCATTAGAATACCAATGGAGCTGGAAGTCCATGAGTGCGCAGTTAGCTCTGCTGAACAGGAGGCAGTAATGCACAGTGCTTGAAACATTTACCAGAACCACAGCTTTAAAAATGTAGCAGTACTGTTTTGCTGGTGCTCCGTGTCTGTGAATGCTCATGAAACTTATTGTGCATCATAAAATGTCATTATATGTTGGCAGTTTTGCCCAGGTATTGTCCACCTCTAGTCCAGGTTTAGCTGAAAATCCATTCTCTGACCTTTACGGGCTCAATGTTTGGTGTGACCGGTCCTAACAGCAGTCGGCCCTCTCAGGGTCAGGAGCCCGCTGTGCTCTACACTGGGTGACTCACATGCGAACTGCAGGCTGGCTCTCCTGCTGAGAATGGCTCCCAGAGGGTTGAAGGCAGTACACTGGTAAATTCCCGCGTCCTGGGTCCGCTCCAGACTCCTAATGACCAGGTTCCCTCCAGACAGCCGACGGCGATGGTCGGCCCTGAGATCAATCAGTGTGCCGTTCAGCGACCACCTGCGGAGACACAAATAATCACACGCCGCACAATCCTCAGCGGGCAGCCGCACACTCCAGCCCAGAGCTGATTCAGAAATTACTTTGGATGTGGCAAATAAAACACACTTCAGATATCTGAGCACCATGCCACAGATAATTACCTTTCCACTCACAGAAAGGCGACGTTTAGCTGTTCTGTCAACCTTCAGAAGTTTCGAGTTAGCACTGTCACTTTGCTGTATTATTTAGATGTAATTGCATAATTACATAGCAGCATACGGTATTAAATATACATCTGATTTACATTCTGCACAGACAGGTTTGTGCCTGCATGTGCAACATTTGCTTTGATTTGTTTTGATGAAAAAATATGGCAAAAATTGTCAAGGAAAAGAAAGTAAGATGATAACATGATAAGCCTTCTTGTTTAAACAAACAAAAAAAAATCTAACAAAAGTATTTCCTCTTACAAACACAAATATGGTACCAATCTCAAGTTCAAAATTCACACTTTTAATGTTCCTATGTACTGTGCTTCTGTTATACCCAGAAAGCAGTATAACTCAGGACTAAAACTAAGACTGGAAAACAATTAAATTCATGAACTAGAATTAAATTGATTGTTTTTTTTTCTATTTAAATGGCTGTGCATTTTCATAGCTATATGAGTTGGCAAAATAAGCTTATTTATATTTATTATCCTCAGTACTCAACATTTCCCTGAAGAGAAAATCATTAAAAGTAAGATGAATGCAATTTCCAATTTCCATTACCGACGATTAGTGAGAGCAACAGCGGCTTACTTTATACACAGTCAATGGTTCTGACTGTAGTGGTCTTGCTTTCATACCACCACCGTTTGCTACTCATTGATTTATCCAAATCCACCCCTCAAGCAACATCCAGCACAGTCGACCGGAGCTGTCGTCCAACGTTGCTAATGTCCCAGGAACTGCTGGCATTAACCGTGTGCTTGTAAATGAAACTAATGATTCAAATTTACCGCGTAGTAGAAGTCAGAAATGACTTTGGTTTAATCAAGAGAGAAATCAGGGGAACTTGTGATTTAAAAGCTGCATTCTCTCCATTGGCCTTTAATTACTAGTAGAGAGGGCAATCAATCCTGCTTCCTCACGCTACAGCTGCCTCAGTCACCAGGGCTTTGAATCCGAGCCCACCGGAGGTCACCCCAGCGAGCTTGCCATTCAGAAGCCAGGCCTGTCCTGCAGGAGCGTGGCCAAAGCGTGAGGGAGATCAGTTAAGGGTCCTGGAGTTTGCCAGTCTTTGACAGGGTACCAGCACTACTGCCCTGGCTGCTGCTGTGCACAGGAGCTGAGGCAGAGAGGAGGTGAATCTGGCACCACATGCTAATTCAAAAGCATGAAAATAGCGCCTGGAGGAGGAGGGCATCTTATGAAAGAGCCGAGTCTCATGATGCCTGGAGGATTATATGACACCCAAATCCCCCGTGACGCCGTTATTACTCACACCTCCTGGTGTGTTTATCAAGTCTATGTGTGAGGTGCTTTGCACTCTCACTATCGAAAATTCTCAGTGCCCAGATAAGGCAGGACATCGGCTGGGATGCGGCCGCCCACGCATCCGGATTCACACGTTTTTTTGTTTTTTTTTCCAAAGCATTACTCGCCTTCTCTTGGCAGCCGCTACTGTCGGTGGCACAGGTTAACTGTAAATTGCTGGGATGTGATTTCACATGAATCCAGGCCTCAGTCCTTGTCCCACAGGCCATTGTTGTGTGTTCTCTATGTATTTTTACTCCTCATCTGTGGATTTTAATGCCTGGCCCTTTTCAGAGTCGTTATCTGTATGAGCAGATGCACAGAGAGCAAACATGAGGCGGATCAGAGGTAAGGACCAGAACAAAAACCCTGCTCTCAACATCGCCGCATTAGAGGCAATCACACTCGCATTCTAGTCAAAATCACCAGCTGCTTCTAATGCGAGCCCCCCCCCTTCCTACATGAGATACAAATGGCAGCTGTAGGCTGCACCAATGGGCCGGTTTCAGTTCCACGAGCCAGTTAAAAATAGATGGAGATAGAGCTAGGCCTGATGAAGGGCACTTGACACGTGCCCGCAAATAGGTGCCACATCCGAATGGAGCAGGAGAGCAAGAGATTCAGAGCGAGCGAGGCAGAGAAGGAGGTGTGAAGTGAGGTTACATCCGCCTCAGGGCTTTTCTGGAAAGCGCTGGTGTCTCCTGTGTCACCGTGGCTGAACTCTAGTCAACCCTGCTGTTCATATCAATTTTGTATGGAACAGGAAGGAAAGGCTTGGCTGGTGATGAGACCGGTGCTCTGGGCTTCAGAGCTGCAGGCTCATCTCCTCAATCTCCTCTCTCTCTCTCTCTCTCTCTCTCTCTCTCTCTCTCTCTCTCCACTCTCCTGGAGCTCAGATGCCCTGCACCTGTAGACTCACCCCGGAGAGAAAGCCGCGGAAGCCTGCTCATATTCTGTCCAAGACAGGAATCTCTCATCGGCAGCACAGGCCAGACACAGTCGGAGCCTGGTGAAGCCCGGCTCCGCCTCATGCACACGGTTTCTGATCAAGTTGGGAGATCCATTACAGAGGTGTCAGTAATAAAAGTAAAAGCTTTTGTTCTGACATTTCGCAGAGTGACTTGCCGTTTAGTCTGCAGTGTGTGGCTGCGTTAGTGGCTACCTCCTAGGAAGAAAGCTGATTTATCACACAAGACCCAACCGGGCAGACAATGGTGAATTGTTTCATAAACTTTGATAAATGGGACGTGGTGGGCACAGGGTTTGACACTGTGTCTTACATGATCAGTCTGTAATTTGCAGGATTCTTCCTCACGAGTACGAGTGACATTTCCGTCTCCGATCATGGAAGCTTACTGAAGATTAAATCAAATCTTTTTGGATATTTGCTTTTGATGCTTCTTGCCTCGACTAAGCATTAGGATTTGACAAATCTTTATAATTCGGAGTTTTTCCTAAAAAAATAAAATAAGGGAAAAGTGAAAGGTGTCATGTTGCCACCTGAGCAAGAAGAGCAGCAGCTCCCTTAAAAACACAGTTAAAGTTTTGTAAGGGATTGAGAGGAGTTGGAATAGATGGTTTTGGTACATAGTAGATGGTTTAGGTGGTTGGAATAGATGGTTTTAATACATTAAACACCAAACACCATTAACAGACCATTAACAGACCATAAATAGACGGAAAAAAACAAGAAAAATATAGAATATGGGAACTTATTCTATGGCTCAAATTCCTCGGACAGGGATTAAGTCTTAGACCACATAACACGCTTATCGGAGGCTCTCCATTGAAAGTGGCACATAGTTCAGGACAAGGCTTACTTAACAGTCTACATCAGGGCCAACATTTCATCTGTTATCTTCATAACAAATGGATCAGTTTCATAGCAGGTGCATAATAAATTACAGTAGTTATCATAAGGGTTTACAGGACGTGGATTAAGCCTGGACTACTATAGTCCAGGGCTAGGATGTATCCCTGTTTGGGAAACAGGTCCCCTGAATTATAAGTCTTATGACAAAAACAAAATAATATGAGTAATTCTTCTTAAGTTTTATTTTTATTATTCTTTTTATAGCTGAATTTCTACCGTTTTTGAAATACTGAAACGTCAAAACGTCCATTAATGTCTGTAGTATCTAACTTTATGATCGGTTAATCAGGGGCTGACCATTAAAAAAAAAAATTATTGTGGTCAAGTCCCCTCTGTAATATATGGAGAGAGAGAGAGGGGGTTGGTCAAGTCCCCTTCAAAATGTGCATTGCAGTGTGTGACATCACTGATAAGGGGGCTGGAAACGGACAAAAAGTGTAAAAACTCAAACGTGGAGAAACAAACGCAGAGCAAATCATACAACAGACTCATAAACAGACTTCAGGACACTGAAGCTCAAGTCAGTTATATAAAAAAAGTTGTGTGTGACAGTTTGGTGCGGTTTAATTAAAAATAATCAGCCCGTGAATGCAGCAACACGTGCAGTTATTTTTACCCATAAAGAGCCAGATTCGAATCTCTGGTGTGAGAAGACTGTAAGACACATTTTTTCAAATAAAACCAACGTTTGGGTGTCTCCAGGTTTGAGGGTTTATGTAAATATTGCACACCCTGGAACTTGTACTACTGCACAGGCCAATACCGTAGTAAAGAACAAATTACATTAATAAAATATACATGGTGCAAGTATAGTTAAAACTGCATCTACCTTTGGTCTTTAAGAACCTCACAACCTTAGGGGGTCAATTTATTCTGTGACCTGCCAACTCAGATTCCCAGCTCTATGGTGACAGAGGAGTACAAGAGAAAAGAGGGCTCGGACCTATTTGCACATCAAGAAAGGCGTCTCGGCTCAGGCTGCAGCATTGGGAATGCACTAAGCCTGCGGCCAGGAGACAGCAGGGGAAAAACCAGAGAAGGAAAGTGCGAAAGGTATAGACCATATAGCAGAGACACCCAACACCCACTTAAATGGAGGGAATAAAACAGGCTCTCAACACAAAAGGAGGAAAACAGGAAGTGATAAAAGGTTCATTTCTTTAAGAACAGCCTCTCAAGTCAGCCCTTCCCAAGACAAAGAACGATGTGCTGAACGAAGACTCAGTGTCTATATCAACTTAGGGAAAGCTTATTTATGTGTATGACAGAAGGGAACACGGTCTAAAAGGCGACAGTTGTGAGTTAGCTCATTTCAAAACACCTCCCAAATGCACAAAATGCAAATGAGGGCAATATGGCAGAAATGCTGATCCTTAAAACATTCTCATATCACAACGTTCAGTTATTCAGGAACAAACTAAACACTGCCAAACTGCCAAGAAGGGTATGATCAACTATGAATGAAAACAAACATTCACACTAAACATTAAATTTGGTAAAAATTAAATAGCAGGATAATAGGCCAACATCTATTTGTTACTATGCGGTTTATGCAATTACCACACACTGTGTGTCTGCTGTTGATTTGATGTTTACAGGCTCTCTGTATTTCATCTAAATCTGTTTTTTTTCATTATATATGTCAGGTTCACCCAAACAACATTTTGCAGGTTCTGAATCGTCATCCTCACTGCTAAAGTGGGTGGATTAACAAGCAAAAAGCAGCAGGTTGCAATTGGCTGCTGAACCAAAAAGGATTTATGCACGAAAAGTACAAAATAAATACTAAATACTTAAAAATAACACTTGTGCATTAGGAGGAGTGTTTAACACCCCCCCCCCAAAAAAAAGACACGAAACCACTGTGTTTAACAAATGTTTTGTTTAAAACAAGCCACCAACTCAGAAAATTGTCAGAAATCCACAAGAGAGTTCTAGAATTCTGGTGGGATTAAAAAGGTTAGAAAAAGATTAATATGAATGAACAAATGTGAACATTAAGTAAAGAACCAACTACCAACATAACAAATGAATATTTAAATTAGTTCAGCCAGCGCTAATACATGCTGTTCAGCAATCTAGAGGTACCAATTATATCCATGATACACTATATGGACAAGAGTACTGGAACACATCTGTTTTTCAGGGTTGGGCGAGGTCTCTTACTTCCAGTGAACAAGATCAGTCTTAATGCTTCAGCAGACCAAGACAGAACCTTTTATATCCCAGCATGACTGTGTCTCAGGGCACAAAGCGAGCTCCATAAAGACATGGCTGGAGGAGTTCAGTGAGGAAAGCTTTCCAAGAAGAGTGGAAGCTGTTACCGCTGCAAAGAGGTGAACAACTAAAGTCTATGGATTAGAATGCAATGCTATGTTGGTGTAAGGGTCAGGTGTCCCAATACTTTTGTCCATACGGTGTAAGATAAACGCAAAACCTTTTTCGTAATGCGCACACTGCATTCAGGAGTGGTGTGTATACAGTGACACTGGGAACTGATTGGGTCCATGTTTAATTGATGTAGTTGTTCTAATGAATTCATTAAGTGTGACTGCCCCAGCTTCAGAAAGTTGAGTTAAACGCTGCAGTTTGTAGAGGATAGATCCTGTAGGTGCAGCCCCAAGACACCAAATCCATAATTCATTAGATACCACTAGAAAGCAGTAACTGACTACAGAACAGATAATGCTGATCTTAAAGGAGGCTATTTTTCAGATTGGGCAACAAATCCAACAAATGAAAGCCAACTCTATAGCTTCAGGCCCACAATTACAGCTTCCAAACACAGCATTCCAGCAAATACCGCCATCAAGTTCTCCATTCTTTCTCAAGTAATGTTTCCAGGTTTTCATGATGCAACATAAACCGTTGCTGAGAAAAGTGTTACAGCACCTCTGGTCTCTGGCACCGAAAGCAGAGAGAAGAGAAGTGAAAAGGAGAAGAAACAGTGCACTACCTGTACTGAGGGGCAGGGAGACCTTTAGCATCACAGATGAGCGTGGCCTCTTCCTCAGGCAGACCCACAGGCACCATCAAATCACTGGGCTCCATCCGCCACTTCGGCCCATAGAACGACTTATAATCCAAACATTCTGAGCGAGGAGAGCAGACATCTGTTCAAATGTCGTTACTACAGACATGCAACATATCTTTAACTAATATACATCTTTAACAAATATTTAGTGTGATATCAGTACAAGACCAAAATATCCAAAAGAGCAAATTTTCAAGAGAAAAAAAAAATGATAAAATGTGTAAAGGGGAGCTGGCTTTTGCACATAATGTAAAAAAAAAAAGTGTCAAATAATTCAAAACGTACATTTGAGGATTAGGGACTTACGGAATTAAAAATTTAAAGCAGTCAGTAAACACTTAGTTTTAAGATGTTTCACTACCAGCTTTCTAATTTCATATTCGGACGTTGATGCAATGTTTGTAATTTCCCCTCTGTATACCGCCTCACTGGATCTGAATGAAGATGTGATGGAAGTATAGACTTTCAGCTTTAATTTAAGGGGTTTAGCGAAGTTTTCAGCAGTTTTTCAGAGACCCTCCACTTTCAGCAACCCAAAAGTAACTGAACATAGTAATATGAAATATGTATTATATTAATACTTGGATGAAAATCCTTAGCAGTCAATGACTGCCTGCAGTCTGGAGCCCACAGACATCACTACATGCTGAGTTTCCTCCGTTGAGATGCTTTGCCAGGACTTCACTGCTGCTGCTGCCTTCAGTTACTGCTTGTTTGTTGGGCTTTCTACCTTTCTGACCTTTTGTCTTCAGTAACTGAAAAGCTGCTCTACTGGGTTGAAAACAGGTGACTGACCTGGCCACTGTAGAATATCCCATTTCTTTCCTTGAGAAACTCTTGGACTGCTTTCACAGTATGTTTTGGGTTATCATCCTTTTGCACTGTAAGGCACCTTCCAATCAGTTCTGCAGTATTTGGCTGAATCTAAGCAGAGAGCATAGGCCTAAATACCTCAGAATTCATCACTGCTACTTCTGTCAGCAGTCACATCATCAATGAACACCAGTGACTCAGCTCCTCAACACACGTTAATCTTGGTTTCATCTGTCCAAAGATCCTTCGATTTCTGGCAAATCTGGCCTTCTTGTTCTTTCAGTGTTAGCTGTGGTCTGCATCAAGAGGTAAACCTTCTGTATCTACGTTCAGGAAAGTGTCTCTTGATTGTAGACTGACAGCGCTACGCCCTCCTCTTCAAGAGTGCTCTCGACCTGCCTAGATGCTGTGAAGGAGGTTTTCTTCAACAAGAAAAGAATTCTGCCATCATCCACCTGGTTGTCCTCTGTGGTGTTTCAGGCCTTTTGGTGTAGCTGAGCTCACCGGTGCATTCTCTCTTTTTAAGAATGTACCAAACTGTTGATTTGGGCGCTCCTAAAGTTGTAGCCGTTGTTTTGGTTTTCAGCCTAATGGTGGCATCCTTCACTTGTACTGACACCCCTTTGGACGTCATGAACAAACTCAGTCCTTCAGTGCAAATTCAGGAATAATAATGGAACACGTTACACCTGGCCATGAAACAGCCTGTCAGTCACTCGTCCAATTACTTCTGAGCCTCTGAAAATGCAGGGACTCTTGTGAAAAAAGGCTGTACGTTCTGAAAGCTTAATGCAACACCTTTTTTAATCCCTTACTAAAATCTATACTTCCGTCACGTCATGATTGTTGATTTTAAATCCACTGTGGTGGCATCCAGACAGAAAATTACAAAAATTGCATATTTATGAACCTAACTCTGTGGTCTCATAGACACATACATAAATATCAGCTTCATTTTATCTTACATACAAATTTAAGCATTTTAGCATTCACATTAAATATCTGTAAGACTCAAAAACATACATTCAGGCAAGTGTGTCCAAACTTTGAGCAGGATAATCCATGAACAGTGCATTAGTAGTATTAATAATTTTTTTATAATAAGAATGAGCACACACTGGGGGCACGATAAGAACTGAAAGCGTGTTGTGCATCAGTCGCCTCTGGAGAGTAATGAGGGTAAACACAGACCATATGGAAGGAGCTTACTAAAGATACTTGGGTATTAAGATGTTTTGCATATGCTCGTCACTCTCTTGCTTAAAGAGTGGATAAACAGGAATTTCAGTTCAAGCCAAAAAAACACCGACTTTAAATCAGAGTTCTGAAATTTGTATATGCTGTTTCCACTATGGCGTCTTAACATGAGCAGGTTCAGTGATTTTCTCACCATCGCTGTTTTGAAAATGAATTTCTTTATGAAAACTTTGGGAATGGCACTATGGTATTATCTCACATGAAGAAAATGTCTATTCCTGCATCTTGAGGGAGCCAAGCTATTAAAGTGTGACATGCTATTTCTATTTCCTAAGAGAGTGTACTGGGGAGTCCCAACCCCTCCACCAAACAATACCATTCATTTTCAAAATGACTGCACAGCTTAATTGCATCTTCTACAGGCAAGACAAAAATAACTCTCAATCTTGTTAGCTCTGGTACGTTTTACAGTTTAAGACTGTCAATCTGTAGAGTTTCCCATCAATTGGACTTATTCAGTATGACATATTGTGAGCTTTTTTCGCCGGAATTTAAACAGCAAAATGAATGGAATAGAAACCCCAATAACAGCTTAATTGAACAAATCTAACGCCCAAACAGCTTCTGTCTCCAATTTCCACTCAAATGCTCAATTTCAAAATCACTCCCTTAAAAACGTAACACTTCTGGTTTATAAATAACCATAATTTTAAGTCTGTTCATCGCGGCGGCTGCATCCAGAGGGAGGCAACAGTGCATTAATTCAGCTGAAGTCCAGCTGCTTGCATTCTGTGAGTTGACATAGAAGCTGCAATTGAAGCCATGACAGGTTTAGTTTTAGGTTGATGCCTTGATTTATCAATTTTTTATTAGTTTTCTCCACAGATATAAATTGCATTTGTGGTGACATCTCTGTTCTTTTAGTTTCAACGTCTGCATAAAAAGCAGTGAAAAAGGTTTTTGCACTCATTCCATTTTTTCAAATTTACCATGCAGTAAGAATTACTGAAATGCGTTGAGCTACAACTTCTGTGTCTTCAATAAACCCCAACAACAAATTAGTATTACTAACAAAATATTACTATAAAACTGAATACCGCCGTGACCGCATAACTACTCTAAAGCAGTGCTTGAAGTGGGCCGGAACGCAGCGGAACGCAGTTCCGGAACTTCTGTATTTTCGTCTTTTGGGTTCCGCC
>JBBIGA010000132.1:1996982-2008939 GCA_037576975.1 Alestes dentex | reverse complement strand
AATACTGTTGCAACCGTCACCTTGAATGGGAACGGTTGCAACGTTTGACTCTCTCCATTAAAATGTAATTTAGTTCATTATCATAATATTTACAAATGTTGCATCATTATGGATGGATACATGACATGTGTGAGCTTAATGTATACAAATTTGGTCTTTCTATTGCAAACGGTAATACAGAAGGAAAAGCAAAAAGTGGTGCAACTGTCCCCAGTCTCCCCTACATGTGTAGGACATTAGCTGTGTTGCAAATCACACTACTATACTTGACAATATTATTGAAAGCATTTCTAATGGCTGTGTATCGTTTTTTCACACGTTAGTGTGGTAGAATGCAGTTTGTGATGCAGCCATTATGTTTCCCCTCAACTCTGAATTTCTACAGTGTTCTGTAATGCAAAGACTCACATGTGCAGCACACTTAGGATTTCCTATATATTAACATACTACATTTAACTCATACACAATTTGCTTATTTGTATGTACTGCAAAACACATGGATTTACTTTAGAAAATCCATCCCTTTCCAATGTGTGTTTTCTAAATATCGCCAGATCGGTCCTGTACAAACTGTAAATAACAATAAATTTCCTAACCGCACTGGAAGATTGAGACCTTTAGAAAGGTCGAACATTGGTCCTCCTTGGTGATGAGATCGGGTCAATTCCGGAGGCAGAGCCCGGTGAAATAAGCTCTCTTTATTAAAGCCGGCGTATTCTTCCCCTACGCCATTAAACCCACATTAATCATGCTCACTCTGGCCCAGGATACTTTAACACAACCCAGCCGTCATTAATAACGCTCCATCCAGGCCTGCGTTGACATTTCCTTTAATTATCTCTGTAATTTATTCATGTACTGTATCGGTGGAGCTTGTTGTGAAGCCGCCTGCAAGGAACATTTTCACTCGCGCCCCTTGAAGATGTGGGATTAACTGTGTTAATGGTGAGGCTGTGAGGCACGGCCACAGTTTGTGTGCCCTAAGCTCTTGAAGTCTTTTGGCCTGGCATTCTCACACACTAATAACTGGGAAAGCAGTGAGCTTCTGTGTGTGACACACACACACACACACACACACACACACACACACACTTACACACACTCACACACTCACACACTACCATGCTGCTACAAGTCAGTGTCACTGCTGTGCTGCGAATGAACCACCACCCAAATAATTTCTGCCCTGTGGGGCTCCTGTGGGTGTTCTGACCATGATGAGCAGGGTATAGTCTTTCGATACAATGAGTTCCATTTTTTTCTGAGAACTTATTTCCAATGGATGTACTTTTTGTTCTTCTTCAGCTGTGACAAAGCATTGGCGCATTTGTTAGTTTTGTGTGAAGGCAGCATTTCATTATGAGCCTGCTATCGTGCTTTTGACTCGTTCCTTTTGCAAGAAAGAGATTCAGTTTGGTGAATTTAATTTTGGGATTTGTGTTTAAGGTTTTGAAAAACAATGAGTGAGGATTTCAGAAATTGTGTTCCAGCTGTGAATCTGGAAAGCTGGGGCACAAAAAAAGGGAGCCCTTTTCTCATCCCCATAACATCATCCACAAATTTTCATTTGCACCTGAATACTGTTTTGTATTTTTTGTTTTCATTATTGTTTGTGTAAGGAACATAATTTACATCTGTACCATTTAAATCACCTTAATGGCTGCAATGAGGCATTTTTACAGCCAAACCCTCAAAGCAAAAAACAAAGCAATTTTTATCTAACAAATACATTCAAAAGACATTTGTACGTTTTTATACATAGACTGATCGTAAACATACTATTGATATCACTTAATTAAATGAATAAATGCTTTACAGTTTTATTGTAATGAAATGTGCTATTATCTGAAAAGTCTCCATGTTTGACCCACACTGTTCACTAAAAATATTAATTTCGTTGGATATATTTTTATGTACTTTGGTAGAAAGCTTGTCTGGTGCAGACAACAAAGATCTGTACTGAAATAATTGTGTTTTTCATCAATTTTTCTATGCTTTGTTACCACCAGCCTCTCCATTTATTATGAATAAACCCGCATATCAGATTAGCTGTAATATTTGCACTCTGTCTGCTTTTGCCTTAAATCTATTAAGATGAAATCTATTACATTTATTCAGCAAAAGCCAAAATGTCTTAGGTTTTGCCCCGCCTGTGTTAACAGTTAAAAATCTACAAAGGAAAATTTCCATCTGCACTATTAATACCTACAGTATTCAGTGGAGTGGTCTGGTCTCAGATATTTCCGGTTAAATAAATGTGTCAAAAAGTGGATTGTAAAAAGTAAAATCATACTCTTGTAAATTACTCTCACTACAGAAAATGCAAACTACAAGATGGAAACAGACTGTTGAAAATGACATTGCTTTTTCACGCAAGCGAGTGCTGAGAGTGGTTTGGACATGGCACTGACAGCCGTGCCAAATGTATAGTGGAATAATTTACTTCAAAGCCCGCTAGTCGCCAGCCTCCAAAAACCATCGCTGCACACAGAAAATTCAGACCATTTTAAGTAACACCCTCTCCAGTCCAAGAGGCATACCGGCAGATGATTTGTGGCATAAAAAGGCATTTTGAGTGCTTTTGAGCCAAAGCGTTCCAACTATCATAATGGCTGTAAGACAGCACTCGATCTGTGTGTAATTACTTCTCATTGCATTTGCCTTAAGTTTATTTAAGCATCGTCTGGGGGTGAGATCTTCGTGGAGGCATGATCGGGCCTTGGCAGGCCTGTCAAACCATCTGGAGGAAGAGTTAGGACGATAAAAATAAATGCAGATAAGGGCTTGGCCTTCATCCAGATTGGCAGAGATGAATAGAAACCTTCACACGGCTAATAAACCTTAATCAACATCACTAGAGGATGGGAATGAGAAAGTATGTGCGCGGCTGTACCGTCCACGGGTTTCTCCAACTGTGTTAATATGTGAGATCTTCATCATGAGTGGTGTTAAGCCAAAGTGCTTAACTAACTAACTTGGGAGGTAAGAAGCTGGCGTTTTGGGGAAAAAAAAAACATCAAATGTAAACCAATCAATTGACTTAGGTCACAATCATATGCACAAGTTTGGGCACCTCTGGTCAGCTGACGCGCTGAGTTTCTAAATGGAAAAAGGTATCCTACACAGGGAAAACACTTCTGCACATTTAATTTGGAAAAAATGGGGTGGAAAAAAATTATAAAATGGGCTATGCAAGCTATGGCACATTTTACAGAATTTTCCAATAGTTGAAACTCTGCAAAAAAAAAAAAAAAAACAACAACAAGAAAACGCACTAAACTTTTCAGAACCATGCATCGAAAGCTTATTTAGAAAACCCTTATTATGACAAACAAATCTTTTTGGCATCTTTGTTTTGAACTATATGAACTGACCCAATCCCTTGTAGTCTGGTGTCATGTCTAGTGCATTGCAAAAATATTTGTGAGAGTCATAGAGGCCTAAAATGATCATGTTTTCCCACAAATGTTCCCACAAGTCATAAAAAGATCTTGCTACCACAGTCCATCTGAGAATACACGCCCACGCCAGTGTTCCCAAGCATACAAGCCACAGGAAAAGAATAGCAGGAATGCATTTCTATGGGAAAAGAATCCAAGACCACAAATTGAGCCATCACCCACAATGTCACTGCATTGAAGAGGCGCATGGATAATTGCTGTTGCTTATGCAAGTAATGGTGTTCAGCAATGACAAATGTGCACCTTATGTGTCACTCCGAGGCTGCTTCAGTGACACTTCCTTTAAAAATCTTTTAGGACTCACTATATGATCTGACACCTACTGCATCTTCAAAAGAACAAGCTAAAAAAAAACATTCAGAGACAAAAGCACATGCAGTGGGTCGTGGTGGTGGGGGGGTGCTTTAGTTGCCCCATCTACAGAGTTTTGATTTTTCCCTGTCATCTCGGTTGACAAATGTTTTCGCCACACTTTCATCACTGATAATTAGAGGGTCACTACTTTAAAACTGATGACTTTAAAGTTGATCTTTCTAATCTGACTCCTATAATGGGGTTAGTAATACACATTTTCTAACGCAAGTGCCACTTTTGGTCCCCTAAAAACCTTTTTGTCAATAGTAATTTAGACCAGCTAATTAAAAAAAAATGTGCAGGGCAGGGAGTCTCCTAGACCAAAGTAGGGAACCATCGGTACATAGCATATGAACCCAACAATGGCTCTAGAATACCCCGGCCCTAGACATTTTGTTGTTTTCCTTCTGTAACACAAACAATTAAACACAGGAAAGGCTCATTAATGAGCTAATTAGTGTGTTGGGAGCTTGAAAACACTAAAATGGGCAGAACCACTGTCCTCCAGGACCTCCACCCCTGACCAGACCAGATTTTTGCATAGGGAGCTTACCACATGTAGGGAAAGAGCAAACATCAAGGCACTTCAAGGGTCAAGGTTACTTTATTGTTATCAGCAACTGTGAACACATACATAGTGCGATGAGACGTTTCTTTATGGATCACAATAAACACAATAAATAGAAACCACAACAATGTTCCAGTAATGTAATGTGACAGTATAGTGTGGATGCTATGTAAACCTTCCAGAATGAATAGTGTTGCACCATAATGATGATTATTGCTCTGGAAGCAGTTGCAGCATTGAGCAAAGTGCTGGGGATGACAGAAACAATACAATAAATGGGCGAGATAGCAAGATAACAGTAGTGTGAATTGGGATATAAATATGAGACAGTACAGGAAGTAGACATATAAACCTTCCCGAATGAGTAATATTGCATCATACGTATATAATTACACAGGAGACAGCAGCTTAGAACCACATAGAGTAGAGTGTAACTTGCAGCTTATCAAATCGAGTAACAGGACGCAAGTGTGTCTGTCGCGGCAGTAAACGGTAAATAGAGGTAAATTATTGCAGGTGCTGTTGTAAGTTCGGAGTGTAATATGTGAGGTATTTAAGGTGTGAGGTGGGGTAGTTCACTGGAATGTACTGGTTAACCAAGAACTAGACATTTATATGCATTCAGAGTTCTGGTTTGTGAATTACTGCTTGAGAGAACCATTTTTGTGTGAGTGTGAAAAAGAATTGTAATGTTTAAAAAACCTCCAAGTCACTGTTATTGAAGAAAACCTAAATTGGGAAAGAACATTTTTTGTTATTCCACAGATTCAGAATACACCTTCATTACAGACTGATATGAGAAGAGACTGTATGACTGCAAGTGGGCTGAGAACTCAGAAGGGTTGATTGAGAGGGAGGAGATGGGGTGACACTGGAGTGCGAAAAATCACAGAAAACGCAAGGTAGAGAAGAGACATATTTATAGTTAGATTGGGAAGAGGAGGAGCTGGTCCTCCTGAACCTTAGCAATTTCAGAACTCCATTTGAAGGTTCATTATACCATCCAAAGGTTCTCCACTCCCTCAAATCTCTTTCAATAGGGAACTAAAAGTCTGTCCACCCACTCGAGAGAAATGCTTAGACCAAGGTTTATCGGTGTCAGGGACGTACATGTATGTAGTGCACTAACACATTCATACTGAGGCCAAATTTACACTCTCTCACTCTCCCTCCCTCTCTCTTGACACCGCTGTTTTTTTTATTTGCCTTCTTGTCAGCTTGAAAGCTTTACTTCTTTCTGTTTGCCTCTCTTGGTAAATTTACCTCTGCCGAAGGAACCTTATTTCCTCTGGGTGCTCTAACCATCTCCTTAGTTCATTATCCCGGCTGCTGTTGGTCGGCCTGCATAAGACTAATGGCTCTGTGCGCCTTTTATTGCTCGCCGCAGCGCTGAGGCAGAGGGCTCTATTACGCCCGACTAGCCCGAGTTTACCTCCTCCGCTCCGCGAGAGCCCATCGCCGGCTATAATGAGTGGAGAGTTCCGGTCTGGTATAAATCGTTTTTGGGGCCGGATGACAGAGCTTGCTGGATGCAGGGAGACAGTTAAAGGCAGACCTCTGCATGGGTCCTGCCCGCATGGCCGGTGATAACTTATTCCACAGCTCTGTTATGGCAAAGCAAATAAGGGGGAGCAGGTGGCACCTCAGAATGCATCCAAATGTCAATCTGGCCCCAGGTTCCGTGGTATGGCCAGAGGGGGAGTAAAGCAAAGCTTCACTGAATCAGCTTAATTGAGATTTAATCAAAGTGCTCTTAAATGAAATCTCTCCTCCATAGAAATGTGGTAAATAGCCCAACCTCTGTCTGCTCAAATTTTCCTTTGTATACTATCGTAACACCAATAATTACACCCTTCAGCTGAAAAACAAAGTGGCCATAGGGGTTCCCTGGAGCGATTCCAAAGAAAAACCACCACCATTTTTTAGCTTAATCTGTATCTGCCACATTTGTATTACAAAGTAGATTATAGTATACATTCATTTAGGCTTCCCGCTCTGTGTTTAAACAGGAGCTCTGTGGTTTGTAGTCGTGTTCTTACAGATGGAAAAGCAGCTTCATTCCAAATTTGGTCCACTCATATTTATTATTTTTTGGATATTACTGGTTAAAAAAAGCTATCTAAACCACATCCAGCTCTTCATTAAGGTCAACAGACTTGCTTTGGGGCACAGAATGACTTACTGTTAGCTATAAAAATGGACAAAACACTGCAGACAGCCTTAGTTTTTGCGGTGACAACCATCATAAATATGGAAGAATCTGATCCAAGATCAGTCCTTTCCAGCCGTGTTGTTTTCTGAAATGGCAGCTGGTAGTGGTAAAGCTTTGTGTGCACTATTGCTCACAATAAGTCATGCTGTGTCCCGTGTCTTCCTCATTAAACCTGACTACCATGGGGCACGGGTAAGTTGTTTGAAATGTTTTGAGTCCACTGAATAAGAGGGCTTGTCCTTGTCTGCTGTTTGACTCAGCGGTTGCTTGAGTAAGGCCCTCGCTGTCTGTTCACTTGTCTGTTCCCCCCTTGACACCCTCCATCCCCCTCGAGCAATTGCCATTTTTCCCCCTTTATTCACATGAGCATCTCACTTGCCAGTGCCTTGACACCAGACCATTTATTTAACCAGTTATAAATTATTCATCTCAATGTGCGTGGAGATGGATCATACTCTCATTCACAAAAAGGGACCAACAACTGAATATGCATCAGCGATAAATATTTTATCCCCCCATTTTCAGCAGGCCACTCTCCTTCACGCTTTGCTGCTGGACCTCTGTGCCTAGCCATGTGTTTGCGTGTTTGCTGCAGTGCAACGTTCAGCAAAGGGGTGGTGGGGGTGGGAGTGTGTGTGTGTGTGTGTGTGTGTGTGTGTGTTTAGGGGGGTGGGGGACACAAAAAAAGCACTGCGGAGAGTACAGGATCAATGTGGTAATGTGCTGAAACGATAACACCAAGCATCTCTGCTTCGCGGTCAATGAGAATCGTCTCAAGGAGAAACCAAACAAACTTGCAATGTTGGAGCCCAACTCTGCAGTCCCAGCAGAGACGCCGCTTACTGCAAGGCAACCCTCAGAAACGTTACGGCAGTGTGACGCAAGGCAGAGAAAACTGAGCTTAAACTGGAGTCTGGATGTTAATTATGAAAAGCAGCTGTTGTAAAAGACCTGAGGGTAGCAGGGGTTACTGGAGTGGAGAACTTGTGGAGGAGCTGAAGAGCCTTTTGAGAAAATGTTGCCTTTTCTGTGCAATAGGAGTTACAAACTTGCACACAAGACTCAAAATCGTACCAGATTTTACTTGGCACGATGTGGAACTTTGTTAGGTGCGTCCTCTATATTGTTGCAGTGTTTGTTCTTGGACGGTATCCTGCTCATAAACACGCCGTGCACAAAAACAAGCATTCATAAACGGTATGTACATACATGTTCTAGGAAACAAAACAAACAAATTAAAATTCCCACAGCACTTGAACATCAGGAGCAGAGTCCCAAACTGCACTACCATTAAGGGAAGACTGGTTTATTATTACGTTATTGCATAATTTGATTTCAGTTTGGAATCTGGTTTTCTGCTTTCCTCCCTGTATAACTGGACATTAAGACAAATGTAGAGATCACTCGTTTGTTTATGAATGTTTTGCAGTATAATAGCGATGATTATGTGAGAACAGCTGGAACAAGGCTGTGAGGTTAGGCAGAATGCTGCACTACACAACCATCCTATCTGTTACTGAATGAGATAAATCAGAAAAATGTGTACGATCCACCCATTATAAAGATCAGACACTAAGAATTATCGTTGTAGACGTAGCGTATTCCTACGTGTGGGACAGAAGTGCCCTTGCTGAAGTTTGCAGATATGAGAAAAGGCCCACAAAAGCTAATAAATCAGCTAAAGATGGTGGGAACCAGCTCTCAAACACGAAAGCTGGATGGAAATAGTTTTGCGCATCCTGCAGTGTAGTTCTGGACCACTACAGACAGTCAGCTGTCTTCACTGTGTTGCCTGTTGCAAAGAACATTATATGCTGGGTTCAGATTAGTCAGACAGCACTGCTACGTGTAAAAATAAATTCTTACATGTATTTTACTGTTTTACCTAATGTGTCTATGAATATTTGATTTTTTTTTTACTTTATCTGACATTTTTTGTGTAATATATTTTTTTTGTGTGTGTGTTCAAATAGTTATTATTTTCTGTACTCCGATCAACCATATCACTGAAATGACCTATATCATATTGTGAAGGTCCAAAACAGTTCTGCCCCATCGAGGCATGGACTCCAAAAGACGAGATGTGTTGTGTTATCTGGCACTTTAAGACATTAGCAGCAGATTCATTTATTCTTGTGAGCTACAAGGTTGGGCCTTCATGGATCAGACTCATTTGTCCGGCACATTCCACAGATGCTCGATTGGACTGAGATCTTTGGACTTTGGAGGAGAAGTTCACGCCTTGAACATTTTTTGCAGCGTGGCAGGATGTATTATCCTGATGAAATTAGAGAATACAGTTGCCTTTAAGGGGTGTACTTGGTCTGCAACAATGTTTGAGTAGCTGAAATGTGACAAAGTACCATCCACAAGAATGCCAGAACCCAACAGAACTCAACAGAGCTGCCTCCATCAGACTGCCTTCTTCATATGGTGCATCCTGGTCCCATGTCTTCCCAAGAAAAACACACACTCACCTGTCCACATGATGTGAATCAAAACATGATTCATCAGACCAGGCCACCTTCTTTCACTTCTCCATGGATGTTCACCCACTGTAGGCACTTTCAGTGGTGGACAGGGGACTGTGACCAATCTATGACTATGAGTCTCATACACAGCAAACTACAATGCACTGTGTGTTCTTTTTATCATAGCATGACCTTTTTTTTTGCAACAGTAGCTCTTCTGTGGGATCAGACCAGGCAGACTCGACTTCACCCACCATGAATATCAAAGAGTTGGGCTGGCGTGACTCATGTTCTGCTTTTCACCACGATGGTTGGAACCACTGCGTATCGGGAAGAAGACCTGTCCCAAAAGACCTGTTGTTCTGGAAATGCACTGACCATCACATCTGGGCCCTTATCAAAGTCACTTGGTGTCTTACAGTTGTTCATTTTTCCTCCTTCCACCACATCGACTTCAGGAAAGGAATGTTCCCTTGCTGCCTGATTTGTCCACCAATTAACAGGTGCCACTGTAATAAAATCAATGTTATTCACTTCACTTGTCAGTGATTTCAAAATGTTGTGGCTGATCAGTGTGTGTTCATGGTTAAATTTCCAGTTTCTTTTCTCTTAATATTTTTTTACGAGGAACTACATTCAAAGAAGTTAAAGACGGATTGTGAATCACAAATTTTCCCACTTTTATTGCAACCTCCCAGTGCAATGAAAAGAAACAGAACAAACAAACAAAAAACTGCAAATTTTGTCTTTTTGTCTCAAAATCACAAAAAATGCCCTCAAGATCCTGGTAGGACTGGAATTCATTCATTGCTAAACTGGTGTGATAGACAACCATCTGCAGCGACAGCTTTTTTACAGTTTATGCAAATTAGCTGAATTATCTGAAAGAAGTTACAGAGGGAAGAGTTTTATATGTGTTCATGACCCAGGGTGAGAACCAGAATTTCCTTACATTCTACCAGACAGTGGATAGGATGTTATAATATGATGCCCAGTTGGATCTCAAACAGCTGGAAAATAATCAATAGCCAGTGAGTTATTCAGTAATCAATAAGTTGTCAAGAAGTCTTTGCTGTCAGTACCATACTCCATTAAATATTCCATTTATAAATTAAACAATAAATTTAGACCATCTAGGTCTAAATTTACTGCTGTAAATTGAATGATTATGAATAACAACATGCTTGTTAAATAAAATGTACATTATAAAACACATTTTAAGAACTATTTTTACAGTTGCAAAAAATGCAGCACTTATTCTGGACTTGTTTTGCACCCTGAGTGTTAATAAAACATTGGCAGAAGCTGAGGGCAAGACTTTCCAGCATGCCTTCAGTTTTGTTAGTTTCTGTTGATTATGCTGCATTCATGACGACTGGAAGCTCAGAATTTTCCGACCTTCCCTACTTCCCACCTAAATGCATTCATGCAACAGTAGCTGCTGGAAAACAGAAAGCCCACAGCAAGCTAGAACCTTGACTTTCTGTGTGAGTCTAAAAAAGCTTTAAAAGGCATCTGCTTTGACATTACAGACTTGTTTGCATAGTGCTTTACTTATTTTGAAAGCGGATGGGTTATGGCATATTTATCATTTTAATAGTGCTGAAAAATGACATGAAAGCGTGCAAGACAACTTTCTTGTCACACATTCTAAGATCACTCGCCCCTGAGTGATGAGAAAAAAAAAAACCAACTGAATCGCAAAAATGTGATACGGATATAAAACCAACTTCAAACAAGGCTTGAATCTGTCTGGGAAAAGTCAAATTCCATGTAACGTTTTGTCATTCAGACTGCAGAAAACCTGTCCTCCTCAAATCAGATATGCTGACAAATTAGATTGGAACGCCTGCCTGTCTGAACGAAGCCTTAGACACCAACACTTGTCAATTTATAACGTATCAGTTTCACTCGTAATGGCAAACACTTAAATGCACACTGAGAGCGTGTTAAATTTAACACTCACAATGTTGATTGAACACTGGTAAATTTCAGGGTAGAAGCAGAGGAGCCTGCCAGCGCATCCACGTGTGTAGAAGTCTGGATGGGGCTCGGCCATAACTGTGCTTTGCCTCTCATGCAAACATATTTTTCGCCCTTTATTTTTCTCAAACAAGTTGTGATTGATCTCATATTCCTGTGGTGCGGTCAACCCCTCAAGGCAAAATTCATTCTCACAAGTGAAGGAATCCCACCTGGGTGTGCGTGAGTGAAATGAAATGTTTACTCTTCCAGACAGGGGATGATTTGGTCTTTTGTGTTGTTTGTTCACAGTTTGATTGCAGAAATAGACGGCCGTCCAGAGGACAAACAATGCCACCATTAATAAACGTTCTAACTCTCCCTTTTGCAGAAATGGTCCTTTGGTACTGGGATGCTGGAGATTTCAGTATGTGCTGAATTTCTTGATTTTTCTCGATCTTAGCATATTTGCGACATAAGATCAAGCAAAAGTAACTATGAACAAAGACAACCTAAGTAAACAAAACACTGGTTATTTTAATGATCATTTTATTTATTGAAGGAAAAAACTGTTCACCCTGTATGGTCATAGTAATTTCCTCCCATAGTTAATCAATTGTGATCAATTAGAAGGCTGGAATGACGGTGAAGTAAACGAAATAAATACGTCTGGAAAAGGTTACAAAGCCATTTCTAAGGCTCTGGGAATCTAGCAAAGCACCATAATATCCAGAACAGGGGTTAATCATTCCAGCAGACTACCAAACTTCCTCCAAGACTGCAACCACGACTCTTCTGAGAAGTTGCTGAAAGTACAAGTCACTGCTAACCAAGAGAAACATCAAATTTGTTTAGGCTGCTCTACTTTCACTCTTCTGTCCAGTTCATCCTAAAGCAGCTCGGTGGGGTTTAAGTCTGGAGACTTCTGG
>JBBIGA010000132.1:1963539-1983717 GCA_037576975.1 Alestes dentex | reverse complement strand
ACATTCTACCACCTCCACCTTCCTCTTCACACACCAGATCCACATTCTACCACCTCCACCTTCCTCTCCACACACCAGATCCACATTCTACCACCTCCACCCTCCAACCATTTACTCTTCCACCTTCTTCTCTGAACCACAAGCTCCTACAGTTCATGCTGTTAATCCAGCAGCACCTGAACTTTTCTATCATGCCTCATAATACTGACAATAATGTTGACTACAGCTGGATCCCTGTTTCAGTGCAGAACGATCCACAAAGATGAATCACATGTAAACACTTTGGACAGAATAATTACAGCCCCCACAGGTAAATACACAAAACTACACATTGGGCTGCAGGCTGGCATCATTTATCCAAGATTAGAACGTCCGTGAGGACGAGGCCTTAGACATGTGTATTAAACCCGTCACTGTCTCAGGCAATTCTCTAAACAAACTGAAGCCATTCCATGTGTTAAAAAGGCCGACGGTGTAGTTAAAAAATTACATAGTCATGAAACTGATGTCATTTGCAGCACATGTGAGTAAGGTGTCATTTACTGTCACACTGAACTAGTAATTATCCTTTGTTATGCTCTATAAATTCTACTTAGTTTGGAGGGTGCTCATTAATGGCGGGTATATCCGGATGGTTGGGATTTTCAGGTCCAGTAAAGGTGTTTTAAAGCAGCATCTCATTGGGGTAAAAGGATTTTGACCTCATAAATACCTGACAACAGATACCAGAAAAAAATGATGGAATACAGATTGTGGAGGAGGTCTTCAGTCTCTTTGAGATCTGTTGATGGTTTACAAGGCTTGTTGAACTATTTAGCCTGAGACTCTGTTTCCCATATTTACGACCCAGACATGTACTCCTTACCTAAAATGGCATTAAATAGAAATATTCTGTAGGATTTATTTTTATGGAGGGTTTAGTCATAGGGCTTCATGAACTGAAAGTCTGCGTCTGGTTTTGGATGCTCTTTGGTTTCTTTCACTTTGACTCAAGATAGAATGCACTCCACCTCTTCTTTATTAATAACACCTACCAGAGTCGCTCACCGCCAGTCACTCACCGCCATCTCATGCAAGCACAAGTCAGTCTCAAGTTCAGAATTTTGGTTTAGTCTTGTTAGTTGCAGGAATTGCATTGTACAAAAGTGATCCCTTCTAAAATCCTGTCAGATCTGACACGGCTCTAGATTACAGGCCTTTCAGAAAAAAACCCTCCGGCTGAAGAATGGAACTGAATTAACTATTGGGTGTACCTGCCATCCAAGCTAGCCACAGTTTTCAAGTTGTTTTGTTTCATCCTTTGAAACTATGTTGCTGCGAAACTGTGACACTGTGTATCTACTCAGGTTTTTTCATGCAGAAGTGACAAACGGAACTATTTTATTAATTTACTGTATTAAAATTGGCAGTGCTTTAATCACTTTTGTTCACTTTGTTATCTCAGGTTTTTGGTCTTGAGTCAATTCATGAGTCATTCAACATGTGTGTCCTCATCTCTGACACCTACTTTATACTTACATTTACTGGTCACTGTGCAGGTGGACTATTACAGACAGTAGTCGATCTACTCTCATGCATAAGTGATCAGTCATCTTCTACCCTATTTATCATTGGTCAGTTTTACCTTATTAGAAACAACAACCGTGCTCTCCATTCCCTCTGCATCACTAGTCAGTTTATGTCTACGTGACAGACTGAATTAGTCTGTTGTCTCTTTTCCATCTGGTCATAATGCATTGTCTGGGAATGTGGATTTAGATATAATCTCTAATAGTCAAGAAAGGATTAGACCTTTTCAAACATTGTGTGCCATTTAATTTTTTCAAATCTATTTAAAAATTTGGGAACTCTGTATAAACAGTTCAACAGTAAAATTCAGAGAACTGTTAGAACTGGGGCAGCTGGTGGTCTGGTGGTTAGGGAGGTGCCCCTCTTATCGTAAGGTTTTGGGTTTGAATCCCAAGACTGCCAGAGGCACCACTGAGGTCCCCTTGAGCAAGGTACCATCCCCACACACTGCTCCCTGCGCGCTGTTTTCCTGGCGGCCCACTGCTTCACTCGGTGAAGAGGATAAAAGCAGAGAAAGAATTTCACATTGTTCACACTGTGTGCTGTGGTGTGTTCATGTGTGACTATAAGTGCCACTTTACACTTGACTGTAATGTATTATTACTAAAAATGGTGTTTAAAAACCTCAGCTACTACTGCTTCACCTGGCACACTTGTACCAGTGCAACATGCACACCATGCCACTGCCATGTGGGAGACACTGCTGCGCAGAGAATGGTCTACCATCCAAACAATACTGGGTCAGCAGTGGTGGTCCCTGTCCAGTAATGCATGTAGGGGGTGGCTGGCAAATTGTGCAGCAACAGATGGGCCACAGAGGTACTGTAACTGTACACCTATACAGTAGGAGTATACTATAAAGCAAGTATAAGGCCTAAAAAATAGGCACATCAGTGCATGTTCTCTGAAGCTACAGGGCTTATACATATTATCTGATTTATCAGAAATCCCTCCCCTATAGCTCCGCCGTGCTGGCGCTTTTATTATGCATGGTTTTATGGTATTATTTATTTAAACCTCAAGAAGAAAAAGCACCAGACTTGACATTAATAACTGCAGCAATCCTTCTGTAAGTGATCAGTAACTAATTCCACACACAGTCTTCTTCGTTCTGCATTCGCCACCATTCTGATGTACTATGTTCTGTGGTCGCACAGATCTAGATTTTTATAACGGTGATTATGTAATCCAGTAAATTCCAGTGTCTCTAGAGAAACACATAAGTGTGTTACATGATCAGGATGGGTTCATAACACCTTATTTGGCATTTGCTTTTCACACTTTGGAGCAGTGGATCCACATTCTTGCATTAATCCCAGGCCTTTATTAGCAGGCATGTTAGGGCATGTGTTTTGAATGCATTATTACTGGGAACAATGCAATTTTAGTGTTTTAAAGGTGACTTCCTTTGAGCCTGTTGTCAATTTAAAGATCAGTCGCCACACACAGGCCGGAAATCTTGTCTTCTCTGTCATTTATGCAAATAGGTTTAGCACATTCTTTAGAATGGCTCTGTTTACATGCCTTATTTAGCTACTTGCATTTGCATGTTTTGAGGTGACGCTTAGTGGACCTACATGCGTGTTCAGTTTGTTAAGGTTAGGTTTGTAAATCTACATGCCATATGGTGTCTAACAGACAGACACATTCCTTGGACTATTTGTACACTAATGGGAAAGAATACGAAAATCTAGTTAAAAAAATTTAGTAATCATAAGAAATTGCCATCAACTTAAACGTCAACACATGTGATTGAATTTTTAACGTTTTAAAAGAGCGGTTCTGTTGTTCTTAGAAGAAGAATGAAAAGTGTGCACATCTGCGGAGCCTTTAAGAAAGCATTAGGGATTAAGATGATAAGCTTAATTGGGCTAAGAGGATTCCCACTGTTGACACACTGCAGAGTACTATCACTAATCAAAGCAGTACAACTCCAGCATTTCCACTAACAAAACTGTGACCATCTGTTTTTTTTCCATTTACAGCTATAATCACCATTTTAGCATATGCAGTTAAATCTACGTGTGGAAAAGTGCCCAGACGGGTACCACTGCCTATAAATACAGCTCCTCTTAGGCTGTGCATTGGATGGCCTGGAATTCCATTGCTTCCTTTTCCATTCTTTAATGGTTTGTGAATAGCTCTCCGGATCAGGCTTTGTTGGAATCTTTGTCAAAGGCTTAGAACGTCTCCTAGCCTGGTGAGAGGCTTTGCTGACATATGTCTCTTCAGTGAATCTCCTTTAGTGCTTTGCTGGAGTGGTGAGGCGTGTTGGAGGTGTGTTTGTGTGTGTGTGTGTGTGTGTGTGTGCGAGAGAGAATGTGTGGCTTGGTGGAGCATGCCGAGAGCTTGGACAGTCAGGCTGAATGAGTTTAATATTGTTGCGGCTCCCCTCCTGCGCTCTGCTGTAACACGGAATTATTGTGTGGAGGTCTTGTGGATGCTACTTTCTGGACTTCAAGTAAGTTAAGAAGTTTTTTTTCCTGTTTTAACTAAAACATTGGGTTTACAGTGACATAATGTGCTTCTATTACTATATTCTCTTGGGATAAAGATCAAAATGGGCTCTTGGGCTAAAGATCAGTGTTTAGAAGTCCTAAAAAGAGTCATTCCAGACGTCAAAACATTTTCTTTTGGCACATGTTTATGGATATTTGAGATCTTCTTCCATATGTTTGCTTCAGAGTCCACTGACTCACAGTGAGCTTGTCATGACTTAGCATCGAGTTCTTGGACATATAAGCAAGTTTACATATTTTTGAACAAACGGATATTACTTGTATGTAAAAAAAAAAAAGCAAATAGTAACTTTTTCACATGAGGTTCAGAATTAATGTACTAGAAATTAACAGTTTACTTAAGTTACAATTCATGTTTGTAGGCTCTAATTTATAGTTTTACTTAGTGAAGCAACTTTTTACAGCATACACTCTTAATGTTTACCTTTAGTTGCATGTTTACACTCTGAATGTTTACCTTTGGTTTGCATCTTTACTTTTAATCCATGTGGAACCTTTACATGTGGAAGTTCCTTAACGTTAAAAAAAGATTCCTCACATTCATACATTTCATTGACAAAAACCAGAAGTTTTTTTTTAAGGAAAAAAAAAGTGGTTTTACAGTGGCATTGCTCCAGAGAACCCCAGTTCTGCACCTTTATTTTCAAGAGTGTATGTCTTCACTGTAACTGCTGGATTTTAACACCATTCATTCTAGTCAGCTTTATAATACTGTCATTGATTAAAACATAAGAGACCAGGGACCACATATTACAGTGACTTTTATCATGGTTACGGGTTGTGTTGTGCTTAATCTAATGAAAACATCACTGTGACGCATGGCCCCATTACATAAGAAATAAGGAGCTACTTGAACATCAGCTTAGGTTTATTGTTACTACAGCCAGACTAGCGTCAACACTGACATGTAAGGAGTTTGAGACAATTTTACCTTATTGTACTGCTGTTTTACAGTGAATCCTCCAAAACTAGATTTTTCAGACCCTCAGTTTAAACAAATTGGTTTCTTACTTCTTCACTTCACTCAGTGGTTATGTAAGCATCATAACAGTCAGAGATTATTCCATTCAGTGTTAAACTGCTGTAAGGTGGTCATATCTGTGTTTATCAAGTATTTTTATAACAGTTTTGAATGGGACTCAAACCCGAGGACAGAACCGATGCATTTTATACAATAAAAAGTCCTAAAATATGCAAGCTCTCATTCCTTTGGAAAGCTCTGTTGTTTTTAAGTACATCCTGGTCAATTGTTAATACTCAACATAGAAAAGAACTTGTCACAGTTCTGAATCTTTCCCAAAGCATCTTTAGCTCAAGCTTTTTGTTTTATTAACTCTTCCCCCCGTTGACTGCATTGAACAGATTATTTCAAATGAATAAACTGAATGAATGAATACTAAACTGAATGATTATTGCAGTATCAACCAAACAGTAAGTAAATAAAATGACCAATGTTACCTACATTTGGACAGGAATTGAACATTGAAAAAAAACAACAAAATGATCTTATTTATAACTTGCCAAGTTTCACTTTTATTGCTTGCATGTTTCATTTCTGTAAATTGACAGTAGTTTTGCAGTGAGGTCTGACAACATGAACTAAGTTGAAGTTCCTATTTCGCTATGCTGATTCCTCTTCAGGTTGGTCTATGTAAACTGTTTCTATAAACATTTTTGATAGGAGGCACTTTTCAATTCACCGTGTCAGCAGTTCTGAATGCGATGGTTGCTGGCACCTCCAGGAAGTCTACCAAGATGGTTTGTTAGTTTAGCTGAAAATTAAATCTCAACGTGAGAGCAATGAACGGCAAAAACACTGCAGATCGGCCACTCCACGTTAAAGCAACTTCTTGTACTTTTTACGGTGTTTAGAAGTTAAATAGAGTCATTCTAGACTTCTTCTGCTCATGCCTACTGGGAAGCATTGTTTACTGTTGGGTAAAACAGTTTCAAAAAGTTCAGGAAGTTTTGCCTAAATCTCCTCTGAACTCTAATCCCAACTTGGGACCTAGTTTTTAATACACAAAACGAGACTGCACGGACACAGCTGAGTACCTGCAGGCCTTTTTTCAGTCCTGTAGTCCTGTGGTCATCCATGCAGCTATAAGAAAGTCTGGTGCCTCTGAAACAGTCAGTTCATAAACTTAAAAAAAAAAATGCTGGTAAAGCTTTACTTTAACCCTCTACAGAATGACATAACTGAGTCATAAACATTTAATGGCAAATGTCATATGTTGCAATGAACTGCCTTAGTACATTATGGCAATTAAAACAACAGTCATGTTACTATTGATAATTGTCTTGATGATTTTTACATTAGTGTTTTACATTACTGTCATGACATCAAACATTGTACTGTAATGGTAATAATGGTAACACACTGTAATATTAATGAATTTTATTATGATTATGATGTCTTCCATGATGTAAATGGCATGGTTATGTCATGTTATGAAGCAAAGTTTAAGTAAAGTGTTACCAAAATGTTCCTATGCTGCCCAGTGGGTGGCAGCCTGGTGGGTAGGACACTTGCCTCTGTACCAAGAGGTCATGGGTTCAAATCCTACCTTCAGCAAACCACCACTGGGTTCCTGAGTGAGACCCTCAATTCCAGGGAGACTGCCCCCTGTAGTTAGGGAATGGAAGTTGCTTTAAAGCGTTTGCTAAAGTGCTGTCAATGTAATGTGTGCTAATATACACAAACAGGTGCCAGGAGAGGTTCTTTACATGATGAAACAGATAAACCATTTGTTTTCCTAAAGAAACTTTCTCGGGATAGTTCTTTGGAGAATTTTTGTATGTGGGCGTGAAAAGTCATTTGAACATACAGTACTGTGCAAAAGTCTTAGGCACCTGAGAAAATTATACTTTAAAGGTGTTTACTACTGGGCAATAGTGTCAAGCTACTGACAAAGTACGAATATTACAATAAATGCAAATAACATTCATACAGAAAATAGTGGTTTTATGTATGACAAAGTGTTTGCATAACCATTTCCGGACCTCTTCCTTGTAGCTCCCATGAAATATCCGTGCAGTCTCAGATATTTCATTATGTTAAATTAGGTGCGTTGCTTTTGGAATTCAAAGCAATGACTGGAGGCAAAGAGCAGAAACCTGGAACCAAACCTGTGTTGTTTGGTCACATAAAATATCAACTACTTATAGAAGAACTACTTATTGCTTTCTTGTTTGTTTGCATTTACTTGTGTTTTGCTGGCAGAAAGAAACCAAATTGCTGATACAAATAACAATTTATATAAGCGCCTAAGGCGCTTTTAAACAATTTGTATAAGCGCCTAAGGGCCTTTAAACAATTTGTATGAGCGCCTAACGCGCCTTTATACAATTTATATAAGCGCCTAAGGCGCATTTAAACAATTTGTATAAGCGCCTAACGCGCCTTTAAACAATTTGTATAGGTGCCTAAAACTTTTGCACGGTACTGTATAAAGAATTATGTGAAAGTTCTTTATACCGTGAAAAGACACTCATTTGATATTCTGTCAGATAACAAATATGGCTCTTTTGTTGCAAGAATGAATGAGAATTTAGGAGAATTTCTTTGTGTCCGTCCATGATAAAATATTTTTTGAATTGGTAAAATAAAAATACAAACACATTGTGTTTTTCATTCTTAAGCTATAAATCACAGGTGTCTGACTGTGCTGCAGCTTTTGTTTGTAGATCTGAATATTATTAGTTAATATGTAATTCATTGTTTTGGAAATGATTAAATCTAGATCCTCAGCATCTTTCTAAATGCTTTTTCGTTCCTCTTATAACATTCTTCTCATAAATGAGAAGTTTACTAAAGTTAAAACCAGTTCTCTTACATTTACTCACTGGCTACACCATCTAAACATCCCAGCTAGAATTCACTGCCAAGAAAGCAGCGGGTGAGGTGCATTAACCATTACCCCTGGCTATAGTTGGGACTCTGAGTGTCAGTAAGAGTTGGTTGGTGTTAATTTGTAGTGGCAGGTAGCTGAGGTATTTCTGTGTGTCGTGAGTATGAGTGATTACGCATGGAATGAGCCTTTGGCATTTGGAATAAACCTTTGGCCTGTTTATGTTGACTGTTTTTCAGTACACTGGGCCCTTTGAAGCCATGAAACCAGTGTGGGTTGATGTATGGGTGGAAACAAACAAAAATTTAGAATGCAATGTATGTTTCAAGCAGGCGACTCACAGCACATACGACCATTTAGCACTTGAGTTCCTTAATTGCATGTCTTTAAACAGAAGAAAAAATGCTGGAAAAGAGTTTCTATATATTATGTGTTGTTTTCATGGACACTTTCGCTGTGGCAAATTCCAGATGTCATATTCTGGTGACAGTATTCTGTGCTACATATTTTTCTCCTCTAGCCTGAGGTGAAAAGGTTTTAGAAAAATTTGGCCTGGCTAGGCTAGACTTACTCTGAATCCAAATCCCGAACGCTTTGTAGCCCTTGAGGATAATGCACTAGTTCCTTCATACCTGTATAGAAAAACTTCTAAATATTTCTTTCTGTTCTGCATTCAGATTTCTTTCTGTAGATCTCCTGCCTCTAAGGGTTACTGAAGCTGCGAAGTTGGTGCGAGCCGGGGGTCTTGATCAGGTCGATGGGATGAGGGGGGTCAGGTGCCTTGCTGTTTGGCTCCTGTTGGCTTTCTTATCTACTGCCTTAGGCGTTCACATTCCTCCTGAGGGTAAGTAATCTAGCAATAAAACTGATCTTGTCTCTGCTCTTTTTTGTCATCCCCTCTTGCTGAACTAGTTCTCCTTACTACAGGGGAAAATTATTCTAGCGTTGCTGTCATAACAAAGCTCTATAGTGCTGAAATGGTTTACAGTACATGGCTAAAGGTTACTTTAACCTTGCTGTATAACATTGGCATAATTGTGCCGTGAACTTGTCATGACAGATTATGTTCATTAATTTAACAGTGTTATTGTAACAGGGGCTGAGAGTTTGATGTTCAGTGACCTTGAACGAGCATGTAACATAACCTGACATCATAAACGTATAAAATGACATAACACATACAATCTGTAATGAGATTTACCAGGAATGGTAACTTGACTCTGTAATTTGTGCAGCCTAGCTTATAGTGTCTCCCATGACATGTTTGACAAAGTTATGTCAAAGTTAAAGTAGCAGGGTACCATAATATGTTACCAAAGGTTTGTGGCTGTAATAACAAAGTGGCCTAGTGATTAGGGAGTTGCCCCTACAATCAGAAGGTCAGGGGTTTGAATCCCAGAACTACCAGTAACACCACTGAAGTACCCTTGAACAAGACACCTGTCATGGTCCCTGTTACGGGAGGGATGACACAGATGCAGGAGTGAACTAACACAAAGCTTCAATCCAGAAAAGAGGTCCAGAGCAACATAAACAGTCACTTTAAGTTAATAAGCTCTGGAGAGTGCTTTTACAGGAAGTCCTTCTTTCAGGCTGGCCAGGAATGCATGTGGGAAAGTCAGCTCAGGGCACTAGGAGATCACTCCTTCGCTAAGTCTACTCAGGAAGAGAGTTTCACTTCTTCACAGAAGTTGTAAGGAGATCAGGAAGCTCTGCTACAGGAGAAAGCCTGAGAGTGATGCAAGTTATTCTTCTTTCTGGGAGGAAAGAAAGAGAGAGAGACACACAAAGGTAAGGGTAGTTTGAGGGTGAATGCACGTAGACCGCTGATCTTAAATACTAAAGACACAGAGGGGTGGACGACACACAAACCAATCCGAATACAGAGACAATCAGACGTAAACTAGAACTAATAATCACACAAGGGGAAAACACCTGAGCTAATATGTGGGCTACCAGCAACCCAGTCAGGAGGAGAGCGGAGGCTCAGTCCGCTGCAGGTGGGCTGCCAGGCACCGCACCCAAACATAAACAGACCTGCAGGTGGAATGTTGGAGAACACGGCTCAGAACATGGACAAGTAGGACCGCTGGAGGTGTGGCGGAGAACACGGCTCAGAACATGGACGACTGGGATTGCTGGGGGCGTGGCGGAGAACATGGCTCAGAACATGGACGATATGGGACCGCTGGAGGCGTGCCGGATAACACGGCTCAGAACATGGACGACTGGGACCGCTGGGGGCGTGGCAGAGAACACGGCTCAGAACATGGACGACTGGGACCGCTGGGGGTGTGGCAGAGAACACGGCTCAGAACAAGGACGATTGGGACTGGGATCGTTGGGGGTGTGGCGGAGAACATGGCTCAGAACACGGACGACTGGGACCGCTGGGGACGTGGTGGAGAACATGGCTCAGAACACGGACGACTGGGACTGCTGGGGGCGTGGTGGAGAACATGGCTCAGAACACGGACGACTGGGACTGCTGGGGGCGTGGTGGAAAACACGGCTCAGAACATGGACGACTGGGACCGCTGGAGGCGTGCCGGAGGCGTGGCGGATGTGACGGTACCATCCCCACACGCTGCTCCCTGGCCTCTGTTGTCTGCTGCCTACTGCTTTACTTGTCAGTTACTAGCAATTTTCTCTGGGATAAATATTGTACATATAAAATCCAGGAAATAAACATTTCTATTGATCAATTTATAATGAAATTTTGACGTAAATTTAAATACAACCCGGAAAAAGTATAGTTATGATATTTTTTATGTGATCAGCTAGATACCATATCCATCAATTGGCCCTGCATGAACAGATAAAAATATTATATAAATAAGAACATTATCTCTAATGACAATAAACTTGAAAATGCTCATATAACTGTCTTAACTCTGTTTTATTGTATATGTTTTTTCTAGTGGAACACTTACCAACAATCACAGTTCACCCGCCAAGATCTCTCATTGCCTTACCATTTGATGACAGTTTTATTCTGACATGTGAAGCCAAGGGCAACCCAAAACCAGTGTGAGTAACGCATCCCTTCAGTGACTGTGCTGGTTTCACTATTCATGTTTTTCATAATGGCAAATATCAGTATTGTTTGTTTTTCCACATTATAAATTCATCTTTTATTTTATTCAGTAACAAAATTCAAATAAATTCTGGATTGAACAGGTTCCGCTGGACTAAGAATGGACAATCCTTTAATCCACATAAGGACTCCAGGTTAATAACGTATAAGGAGAGTGGGACTTTTCTGATACCAAGCAATAAAGACCTTGCCAAATATCAGGGTAAATACAGATGCTATGCTTCCAACAAACTGGGAACAGCGATATCAGAGGAAACTGATTTTATTGTGCCTAGTGAGTCCATTTCTACAAATATCCTTATTAAGCCAACATTTATTAGACTGTTTATGCAGGTTGGCTGAATTGATCAACATGTTATGCTTGTTCCAAAGCTTCACCAAAGTTTCCAAAAGAAAAGACAGAACCAGTTGTGGTGAAAGAGGGAGACTCTGTGATCCTGGAGTGTAACCCCCCAAAAGGCATCCCACCTGTACAAATCTACTGGATGACTGTTGGTAAGTCCTACACCTACAGGGTTACACAGCTCCGGTTTTGAAAGGTTGGAGTCTCATACCATAGGGTTTCAAGTTATGTACAAAGTACTAATTGTAATCCTGAGACTTAGACAAGAAGAAGGATGTAGATGCAAATGTGGATTGAATACTGGAAAACAGAAAACGAGAAACAAACAGAACACAGAACCAACACGGGGTAATTTCTGAGACTAAAGTTAAACAAAACAAAACAAAACCAAAACAAAACAAAACACAGCAAAGAAGAACTAAAACAGTACAGAGATTAGCAAGGATGGACCAGGGCTAAACAGAGACACGCAAAGAACAGAACACAAACAGAGGAACACAAGGGCAGAACGCAGAGCAAACATGAATCAATAAACACTGGAGCAAAAAACACAGAATCCTGAGCAAACGGCAAACAAAATAACATCGAGGCAAAACACAGAGCAACGAAAAACTAGTAGCAAAACACTGGGGCGAAAGCACAGAGAATCAACAGACACAGTGTGAAACATAGGGGTATATATTCCAACTAGGGAATGGGAAACACCTGGGCTGGAGACGGGAACAAGACACAGGTGGAAACACTGATGAGGAGGTGGGACTGGGGCACAGACTGACATCAGCTAAACAAACTCACATGGCAGGCGAACACATGGCAGGATAAACAAAAACTAAGGCACCTATGTAATCCAGGGAGGATGCAAAGGCCAAGAAACAGGGAAAAGACTGCTAAAAGTTCACTTCACACAAAGACAATCTTAACAAATTAAACTTAAAAGTGCCAGGGGAGCTGCTGCAGGCAATGACCACTATGCATTGATAATACAGTAGATTATCATTAGGAGAGTTCAGTTCCAGATACCACAGCCATTTTCGTCACTGCTTGTTCTCTCTGTGTGGGTAGGATGGTTTCTCTCTTGTAGCATCACTCAACGTTACAGCTGATGTAACAACACTGGCTGTCAGCATTCTCCTGCAAGCGCGTTGAACTGTCTAACGGCGCTGCATTAGTTGCAGTTTTAAAAAATGCAGAGCCACTTCCCGTAACTCAGAAGGCCTGTCAGTTTTGGTGGTATTGTGTGAATGGGTGGTCGAAGCTATAGAATCAAATCTGGCATTTACTTTTTTTATTACATAAGAATTTTGATTTGATTGCTTATAGGTTTTAGTGTTGCTATGGCCATTACCGCCACTATATCACCCTTGCCACAAGACCTGTCATGCATGTTAGTTTTATTGTTTTGTCCTAAAATATTTTAATTGAATGGGTTGTTTTGTATCTAATCTGAAATCTCATCTAGCTGTTCAAAACCTTGGTCTTAAACTACTCCCACCCTGCACATTTAGGGCCTGATATATGTAAGATTTTGCACCAGTTACAGGATCTTCTGAGGCAGTCAGGGCTTATTATGTCTATGTAATACGTCTGTAGTAAAACCTGCATGAGCCAAAACATGCATGGGCTATGTGAATGGAAAGAAAATTTGAAAATTCAGGAAACCCCCCAAATGCAAAATGTGTGGGGATTATAGAAACATTGAATGAAGAGTAAGTCAAAATAACTGAGTAAGTCAAAATAACTTTCTTCATCTTTTAAAACCAGGTCTAAAAGGGCATCAGTGTTTCAGAAGCATGTTATTGGACGTGGCCACAGTCGTCACAAATAGTACATCCTAAATTAATATTTGCTTTTTTAAAATGACTTTGTTGTAATGATTATTAATAATAAATTACATTTTAATGTTTGTATATCCTTATCATGTACAACTATGTGACATTGTATAATATTGCATTTTCTAAAGGTTTCATTCCCTTAAACCAATGTGATGCTTTCACTTGTTGCTTATTGGCTGAATATGTAATTTCATAGCTAATTATGCAGTAAGATTTGAATTTTATTTGCATTCCAGAATGACAGAATTGGATCTGATTTTCTGACATTTTTACATTTGTTTTGTCAAAAAATTATGACAGAAAAACATGACAGAAATACAAAATATTTTCACAAAAAAAAAACAACTACCAGGAACAGTGTTTTTTTTTGTCATATTCAATAAATGTAGTATTGACTGAATTGCTAAAATCCACACATAATTGTTATTTTTCAGTGCCCAATTCTGCACCTACAAGAGTTATATATTGGATAAAGTTGGCCTGTTAAGACTGAAATTGGAACATTTAACTATCCAAGGGTGTCATTGTCTCCTGGAAAACAGCATTGCATGGTTTGAGGTCTGGGTGCTATATTAGTGACAGCTCACTGCTGGAGCCTCCAAGCTCCCCACTCTAACCCACTCACAATGAGCGCTGAGCTTTTCGGGAGATCGCCTTATTAGTGGCTCTGGGTGCTCATGTGAAGCCAACCGGCCTCTTGGTATTGTTCCCAGGTCTCCAGCACATTGAGCAGAATGAGAGAGTATCCATGGGCCTGAACGGGAATCTGTACTTCTCAAACACAGAGGAAAAAGACAGCCGCAGCGACTACTGCTGCTTCGCTGCCTTCACTAGGATTCGCACCATCGTGCAGAAAAATGCCATGGCTATCACTGTCGTACCATGTATGTGTTTACTTCTACAGAAATAGATGTACTGATATATTTTTTTTCCTTTTTGCCCAAGAGGTGTTTAACTTTTGTGATGTTTTCTATTCATCCAGCAAATTCCACCAGCAAGATGGATATGAGTGGTGAGGTTTTTTTTATTTTCAGTAGTTAATGTTCTGAAAAAATCTAAGTATATTTATTTGAGAGTTATGGACCAGCTCTTGCAACTGTTGTCTCAGGTTTGGAGAGGAAACCAAACCTTCTGGTGCCCTCTGGTGATCAATCCCAAATAAAACTAATGAAAGGAGAAGACCTTCAGCTTGAGTGTATTGCAGAAGGATTGTAAGTTCTGCATTTTTGCTGCTGATATTAGTATGTACAATAACAGTAAAGTATGATTTTAGTGCATAATTATGCTAGGTTTTTGCTATCTAAACAATTTCCACATTTGTAGAAAGTAGCTGATTCAGTTAATTGTGAATCTAACTGTGCATCTTTCTGTTAGCCCCACGCCAGCAACAGAATGGACCAGGCTGGGAGAGAGGTTACCAGCCCGCACCAACATCAAGAATTATGGAAAACTGTTGATTATATCTAAAGTCACAGAAGAAGAAATTGGAAAATACATGTGCAAGGCCAAGAACTCTCTTGGTGAAACAGTCCATTACTTCCACGTTGAAGTAGAAGGTTTGCAGTCATTTAGTTCTATATGAACATGTTTAGCTTTGTTCAACAAGTCAGTGTGAATCACAAAATGTTCTTATTTGGTACCATGACATATTTCTGAGTGGGAGCGAGAGGCTCTCTGAGATAGCTGAGCATTTGAGCATCAAGGGGGTGCGAGTGGTGGGGGTGAGAGTAAAAACCAAATGTAGGTTGATTGTAATTTTCCTGTTGGTGCTTGGTGACATGGCAGACATGGACACATGGTACGATTTGATGAATCCAGCTTAATATGACCACAGATATGAAGTAACAATTTAAAAAGGTTCAATTTCAGGTTAATATAGTTATTGTTAACATACACTCCCTTGAAGCCCACTAATAAATTATCGTAATTTTTTAGCAGCATTTTTATTCTCTTACTCTTACTCTATGCCAAAATGAGATTCAGATGCAGATTTAAAGAAAAGGAAAAATCTGGAATATGCTACTTGCATAAGAACCTATTTTTTCTAAAAAATGCTTAATAGGAGCACAGTGGGTCGTAATTGGTTTCTACGAGTGAACCATTAAACTGACTGCCACATTTCTAGATGAAAAACACACTCTGTGTAATCATCATTTGTTAGACTGTGACAGGAGCAAAAGAAAACCTTAAAACAGGGGGAAGAGCTCAGTGGCTCACGGTGGAGAAAAGAGTAACGATATCAGGAGCTCTGCATAAAACTGATCAATACGACCACAGGGCATGGAAGAAAAAACAAACAGAAGCACATAAAAAAAAATGCTAGAAAACATAAGAGTGACCCAGTTAAGATGGGAAAAAGGTTTTGTGGACAGATTAGACCAAAATAGACCTTATAGGATAATCATCAGTGAAGGAAGAGTGGACAGAGCAAAACACCCAATTCTGCACCCACAGACGGTTAAAGTTGGCCAAGTGCCTGTTTAGACTGAAATTTGAACATTTAAAAATAAAGCATCATGGGTAAATGGTCCAGTTCTAGGAGAAACCTTAGTTTGGTGCAGAGCCATAATATTATATAGAGGTTCTGTAAGACATTAAAAAGGTTCTTTACACTCACACATCATTGAGCAAAATGATTATCTAACTAAAAGTGCTTTAGGGAACCGTAAGTAGATCGTCTGTGGTTCTGTCACAAAATACCCTTTTGACCACTTAGGTTTGAAAAGTTTACTGTGAGAGAAACTGAAAGCTGGTGAGAAAGTTTACCTTTCAGGAGAACAGTTTTAAAAGGCCCATATGACACCGGAGTTCCTCAAAACAACAAAATGAAAGATAAATGTCCTGTTGTCCAGGTGAAGTTCTGACCTTTCACTGACATTCTGAGGCATTATTAAAGCATTGCCCCCACTCTCCTAACCATGCTGCTTCAGACTTGACAAAACAAAACTCCTATACAACAATATAAATCCTTAGCCCACAAAGACAGAGCTGTTAATGCGCAAAAGTGTGTCTCTCCCACATGTACAAGTGTTATGCAAGCAATATATTAGGGTTTTTCATTTTATATAAAATGTACAGAAATATTCATAGATTTCAAGGGCTTGAATACATTCAGCACTGAATGTCATTACCTGTCACATAATGTACTTTACTTAACACCTGACACAATTTACCCTTAAACATCTGCCTTCAAAGCACACACAGTTTCTAAAAAGTTTTATGAAGATACACAGGATGGCAGTGTTGCTCTAGATGGGCCAGTGACTGATAAAGAGCCTCTAATGTTTCTCAGAGCCTCCACACTGGACAGAAGAGCCTGTGAAGAATCAGGTAGTTGCGATTGGATCTGATGTCCATATCAAGTGCCGTGCTGCAGGGAACCCACAACCTACAATCACCTGGATGAGGAATGGCAAACCTCTCCATGGTGAGTCAAAGAAACTCACTTCTTTCCACTCACTTCTTCCAACACACTATATACATTTTACTATTTTAACATATTTATAGGCCTTAAAATCAAAATATAATCAAATATAAAGCTCATGCTATTGATTCTTAGGATATCACATCTGTTTTGCTGATTACTGCTTTCGTAAATGAGTTTTTAACTATAGTGCTTTCAAACAATACTTTCTAAACAAACATTTGGCAGTTTTAAAATAGGTTCTTCATATTATCTGTCAGTGGTTTGTGTAGTGTAGAGTTCTCCTTGCAAACATCATGCACCAGACTTATTCATGTAAAAGGACCATCTGGGGCTGCATCTCTTCTGTTTATAAATCATAATAGAGATTAATGAGTACTTATTCATATATAATAAGAGGATTGGCCATGCTAGACTAGATAACAGGACTGATTATTAAAAAGACTTATAGGGCCATTAAGCACTTACTTGAGTGTAATGTGTTGTGATTCTCAAGACTTGCAAGAATGTGGCCAGTAGCATCAATAGACCTTAACCGTCATTTTTAAAACAATCATGTTTTGCCTGCTTTACAAAGTATTGTTATTGTGCATTATTAGCCATTTGTCTTCCTGTTGAGTTATAAGAAACACGAGTGGGGTTGTCCCTTTATACTGCAGCAAGTGCATGAATGAACTGTCAAAGAAATCCTGTAATCTAATTGTGCAATATTACAGTTCCTTTGAAAAACAATGCTAGAATTTCTTTACTGACTACACTGAACTGCTATATCACCTTTTCTCCCCAGAGTCCTCCTCACTTCACAGCAAAGTGCAGGAAGACACCATTACCCTTCTTAGAGCACTACCAAACGACAGTGCAGTGTACCAGTGTGAAGCCTCCAACACTCACGGCACCCTTTTGGGAACTACTAATGTCATGGTCATGAGTGAGTACCTGTAGCTCGCAATGCACTGGTGATGCACAAGCACTTTTACGGCATTACCCACTCAGACTTATTACATCTCAGGATTCTGGAAAAACTAAATACCTATTCTTTTACAAGAATGAGCCTGGCTTGCTATTGCTGTTTACGAGAATAAGGCCGCTTAGGCCACGAAAGGCTTGATAATTGTGCTTAAAGAAATTGATATTACGTTAAATTAAGTTGGGAGTACACTAATGAGGTACAATGTAGAGCATATATTGACTGGCCACTTTCTCATTTATACAACAATTGTCCATTTCACCAGCTCCATATCGCTGCATTTTATAGTCTGTAGTACATATGTTTCTCTGCATAACAGTACCTGCTTCATTAATACAGAACTATCATTCTTTTTCTGAGTTTCTCCATTGTTTACATTTGTTCCTGCTGTCACCCCTTTTTTATATGATCCCATCCCTTCTCCATGGCCCCATTGTTGACAGACATGCATTAATAGTGAGACCTCACCACCCTCCCTCCCCACCCACACACACGGAGCCCCCCTGGGCTCCCAGTGAGGAGGTAGATCAGCACCGCAGTGACACTGACATGGCAGTAGCATGTTGGCGTGTGTGTCTGGAATTTTAAACACTAAGTGCTTTATTAGACCTGTGGCACAGCTTGTGTTAGTCATCAGCTAGTCCTTTATTAGTGGTCCGTTTAAGGCCACAGGACGCTATAGGCTGGATATTATTTTTGGTAGAATACTATACCACCCAAATAATACATACTCATTGGGGTTCTGTAGGGGCCTGACCCTTGGGGGCAAACAAATTATGCAGGGAAACATATGGACTACAATTTGTACAAGAAGAATTTTAATATGCATCTATACTGTGAGTGTAGAAACAAGTTACATGTGGTTAGTCAGTGTACTGTGCAAAATCAATGCAATTCATGTGTAACTAGTACTATTCTATTATAAATATTCTTGGGATGTAAGAAGTGTTCTGAACATTTCATTATCAAATCAACTCTGCTTTAAAGATAATATAATATTTATGCTGACAGATAATTGCATAAGGGCTTGTGTTTATTTGCAGCTAACATGAAAGTAGAATGGCTTGCTGGGAGGGGCCGGGTGTGTATGAATAAGTGCCCCTGCTGCAGAATGTTTTGTCTCTTTTCATCTTATTCATCTCTAGAAGCAGATCAACGCTCTTTTATGTTAATAGCTTTCTCAGCACTTAATTGTAGGACTGACTGTGTCATATATGGACCGCTTTCAAACTGCTCCACTGAAAGTGGGCCATATGCTGCCTTTGCTGTTTGATGTTCATCCACTTGCCTAAGTGACTAATGGTGTCTGCTTCATCCAAGACCATCCACCTTTGATTCTGACACAAGATTATCTGGAGTATGCCACTGTCCGAGGGAAGAGTGTCATGATGGACTGCAGAGTGTTTAGTTCTCCACCTGCTTCTGTCCACTGGTCAGTCTGATGCTGTTATACAGAATGTTCACAAAACAATGTGTGTGTTCCTATGTGCCTTGTTTTAGTTTTCGCTGGAGCATTGGGCTACTTCGTCTAAACTGACTAACAAGCCTCAAGGGATCCTTCATTTACATATCAAACTCAGCTAATTACTAATTCTTTACTTGTCAGCCCCATTTAAATGAAGCAGCAGTATTTGGATCTCGTTTTCGATCTTTCATATTTGATCTCAATGATAGCTGCACCAATACTGAATGTTTGTGAACCCTTTAGAATCAGTAATAATTTTGTTTACTTCTTAAAGTAGATAAAGGTTAAACAAAAGATACAAACATGAAAAAAATAATTATTTATTTATTGGAAAAATGATCTAACATCACATATCTATGATATCTTTAATCTAAGCATGAACCTGTAGGATTAGCAATTGATTTGATGGTGAAAATATCAGAACATCTGAAAATTAGGACAGTAGAAGTGTTGTGGAAGGCGTCAAGTGACCACCAATAACGCTCTACTCTTATCTGCCTTTAGTATTTGTATTATTATTCACAGATAAGGGTTTACAAATGTTCCAGCACCACTTGATTGGTTTCTGCCCAGAGAATTTAGATGAAAATCTCATGAAGAGTATATTCTTGCAGTGTTCACTTTATTTAGCATCATGACAGGAACTTTGTTTCTCTTCACAAAAGCAAATTATTTTATGTTGTTAACTCATTCATTGCCATAACATTTTCAATTCTCTTTCACCCATATGTTCTCTGATCTTGTGAGCACAGATCTAAAGAAATGCCTCCAATTAATCAATACATCTAGTTTTATATCAAAAACTTGGGGACCATAAAGGGGTGGTAGTGGCCTAGTGGGTAAAACACTTGTCTGTGAACCTGATGACCACAAAGTCACAGGTTCAACCCCCCCCCCCCACACACACACACACTTTCTACTATTGTGTCCTTGAGCAAGACACTCAACCCTCAGTGTCTCCAGGGGTACTGTCCCTGTAACTAATGACTGTAAGACTGTCTCTGTGTCTAGTGACTGTAAGACTGTCTCTGTGTCTAGTGACTGTAAGACTGTCCCTGTAACTACTGACTGTAAGACTGTCCCTGTAACTAGTGACTGTAAGACTGTCCCT
>JBBIGA010000132.1:1942329-1955398 GCA_037576975.1 Alestes dentex | reverse complement strand
TGTGTGGACCAGTCAAGTTCTTCCACACTGAACTCCTCCAGCCACGTCTTTATGGAGCTCGCTTTGTGCACTGGAACCTTTTCTATTCATGCTGGAATAGAAAAGGTTCCTCCCCAAACTGGGTCCACAAAGTTGGAAGCATCACTATGAAACACAATGTACTTAAAACATGCTTCACCCTCCCTTAATTTACCCCTGACAATACACCAAACTCCTTAATTTGAATTAAGTGGCTGTTAATGTTTGAAACCGACCCCTTAATTTTACCATAAATTAGATTTAAGGCATGAGTGTGAAACCCCTAAACCTTAATCTATTATTTAATTGGCAAATTTGAAAAAGGGAGAAAATTCAGTAGTTTTACCCCTTAATCAGCCTTAATCTGCACACTTTTTCCCTTAATTTGCCTTAATTTCCTGTTAAAAATTAAGGTAATTTTAAGGGTAAAATTAAGGGGTTTGGTTTTGTAGTGCATGCCGTTGTCCAGAATGTCTTGGTCTGCTGAAGGATTCAGAATGCCCTTCACTGGAAGTAAGGGGCCTTGCCCAAACCCTGAAAAACAGGCACGTCCCAATACTTTTGTCCATTTAGTGTATTATCACTTAGCATACCTCTGTAGCAGGTAGTGCACTGTGCTTTTGGGTTAAGGACTAACACTTTCTGGTTGCACACGTCCTGTAGGTGATGGTATCTGGAGGATTTCTGATGCTGTAAACACATCTAAGACTTCCCATATCATTGAGGGCCTCGAGCCAGAGACTGTGTACACAGTTCGACTACTGGCTACTTCCTGGGCTGATAACTCTAGTCTTTTTGAGGAGGTTTTCCGCACAAGAGGGAAAGGTGAGACGGCAGAGAGTCTGCCTGGTAGAGCAACTCCGCAGGTAGAGCCAGACACTTTTTTCTGTAGCTGTAAATTAGCTTTCAGTTTTAGGTTGGCATATGTGAACATAACGCACTGAGAAAATCCATCCATGCCTTATTTTCATGATCCAGTACAACGTACACAGATCAGTCATAACATTAAAACCAACTGCCTAATGTGTACCAATTTTGTCCTGAACAAATTTTGATTAGAGAACCCTTTATTAGTGCCACAGGTGGGGAATGTTTACAGCAGCAAATTGGACAGAACAAGAGGAGTAGAACCAGCATAACCAATGGAATAAAAGCTATACAATAGTAAAACAGTATAATATAAAAAGTACACTATACAGTGCATATACCATATACTGTATATATATATATATATATATATATATATATATATTTGATATGCCCAGTGTAGGTGCTTTCAGTGTTGGACAGGGGTCAGCATGGGCACTCTGACTGGTTTGTTGTGGTGCATTGGGTGTTCTGACACATTTCTATCAGCATTAACATTTTCAGCAGTTTTTGCTACTGCTCTTATGTGGGATCGGACCAGGTGGGCTAGCCTTTGCCCCCACCCCATGTATCGGTAAGCCTTGGTTGTCCTTCCGTGGACCACAGTTGGACCACTGATATCAGGAACACCCCACAAGACCTGCTGCTCAGACTCAGCAGTCTAGCCATCACCATTTGGCCCACTGTGAAAGGCACTCAGGTCCACTTACAATGCATCAACCTCAAGGACTGATTTTTCACTTGCTGCCTAATATATCCTTCTGACTGACAGGCCTGAAGGATAAGAGAATCAGTGTTATTCACTTCATCTGGTTATTGTTTTAATGTTATGGCTGATCTGCGAATGCTGGAATTGTTAACAACGTATGTTTTGTTATGGTTAGAAATCAAGATTAAGACGTTTAGGATTTGAATTCAGTAGATTTTTTTTAATATATGAGTTAAGTATCTACAGTGGATCATCAAAATCGAGTGTTGCCAGAAAAAAATTAACCGTCTAAAGGGGCTGTATGAAGTGCAAGAGCTGTTAATAGTTAATATTTCAACTTTTCACTTCCCAATCCATGCAGTCTATAGTCGGAAACTAAGCTGGAAAAATAGCCTGTTTTGATTTTGATGTTTGATGTTTTGTCAAGCCACAAACATAAATGTATTTACATATACACAAACAAACCACTTTATTAGGAACACCTGTAAAGCACTATGAAGTTTACAATTATTAGTGTGTTTTTGTGTGTGTGTGTGTGTGTGTGTGTGTGTGTGTGTGTGTGTGTGTGTGTGTGTGTGTGGACTGTAGTTAGTGGACTATTCTTAGTCCAGCAGCAACAGTGAGATGTTTAAAAACTCCAGCAGCATTGCTGTGTTCCAACACACACACACACACTCTCTCTCTCTCTCTCTCTCTCTCTCTCTCTCTCTCTCTCCCTACCTTGTCAGTGTCACTGTTATGCTGAGAATGATCCCACACCCAATAATACCTTCTTGCTGGTGGTCCTGCGGGGATCCCAACCACTGATAAAGAGAGAAACAGACTGACTAAAATGTGCACCTGTATAGTAAATTGACCTGATAAAGAGGACAGTTAGTGCAGACACACGGTAGGTATGTCTATAAAGTTGCTTGTCAGTGAATCTGCCTGTTAGGCCCACAGCAGTTCTTTCTGAATCTTTAAGTCAGCTTTAGCCTGGCCTGCTTTTCTGAATGAGGCACATATCGGGCTGACAATTAGAACAGAGACCGTTTACATATATCACTCTAGAAGGCACAGTACCACACATGTCCTGTTTATTTGTAAGGGATAAAGAGAGACTGGACCCACAACCATTTTCTTGAAGGTTAGGAGGTTGATCCTTTACCCTGACCAAGCATCCCGAAGCCTTGAGGAATGCACTCAAGCCACAGGATGACTTCTGACAGCTGCTGCTTTGTGTTTTCGCAGGTGTGGCAGGTGTGCATGGAAGCATCTCATCCACAGGATGGTTTGTGGGTATGATGTGTGCTGTGGCCTTGCTCACTCTGGCGGTTCTCATTGCATGCTTCGTGACCAGGAACAAAGGAGGAAAGTATGCAGGTACAGTACACTTTGATTGCAGAGGTCACTTTGGCCTCCCAGGGGGCCAAATCACAGGCTGAGGCGAATGAATGCCACTCGTCTCTCAGGCCTGTGTGACTTATTCTCCGGCTGGTGCTGCACCCGCTGTGTGCATTACCAGGAGTGTCAAACAGTCCAAATGAGATCACTCAGCTTTATTCTTGTCCTCACCGGCACAACCTGCCTGAGGTTCTTCCTGGGCTTTCTGTTTCTAATCCCATGTGCACACCTCAACACATACCACACCACACAAACAGGGCTTTGCTTTTATTCAGCACAAGCACATGGCACTGTACCTGCGCTGCATATCATCACTGTCGCATAGCATCACCTTATATCTTAACTTCCTTTAACAATTTAGACCATTATCTATCTCCCACAAAGTTTTGAGAGATAAGAAGTTTAATTCTGGCATCAAGTATTCTATTATTTTATAAGTAAGTATTTCAAAAAATTAATTAATAAGAATAATAAAAATATTAATCATAATAACAACAACAATAATAATAATAATAATGATAATAATAATAATAATAATAATAATAATGCATCTAACTTATTATGTATATATTTGTTCATTTTTTAAGTGAAAATAAGTATACATACTGAGAACACACGTCAGCACTAGAGAAACTGTGCACTACATTTGCATACATTCAGCCTTTTTGGTGTGAAAGTTTCACAATGTAAAAAGAAAATTACTTTAAAAAAAATAAAAAGAAGAGATGTGGTCTGACAACAATATCTAAACATGTAGTAATAACATGTGTCTTGCACTATGTTAATATAATGATCTTTACACGTTATGTATCATGTATATGTATGTATCTACATTCAATAGCAATTCTAAAGTCTATCCTTACAACTCTAATCTTAACCTTAGTAACCAAAAGGGGTTCTGTTTTCTTTGAGCTTTAAATATTAAAGCATGTACACACTTTACAAAGGCAGGACGGATTTGTTGATCCTGACATCGCAGGGTATATTTTGTTTTGCTCTGATTTTCCTACAAAGTCAGAACACACAAGTATTCATGGCATACAGACACCACCCAGTCGCCTGACTGCCTGCAGGAGCTGTTGACACAAAATGCTGAATATTTCATCACCTCTGCATTTCTCTTTCCTACCCATCTGTGGCTTTTCATGAAACTTATCTTTTGTCTCATTTGAAGCTCGTTACTTTTTAATCATATTTACCCAAGCTGTTTGAAATAGGAAAATATGCGCAGGGTAATAATTCAAATGTTTGAAGTGAGGAGGATTAGTGCCCTGCCTTTGTGATATTATTAGCTCTGAACAGTCCCAAGTAAGCCAAATAGGTATACAATGCACAGTCACTAACTTCATAATAATACATTTTAATAACCCCGATTACACTCTTATTGGGAATATTCTACCAGTTAACTCACTAAAAATCATTTTTGATGTAGGCCTGCTATTTCAAATACATTGTTCAGGTCAGTCTTATTCTTCATTACTACAGTAGATTTGAAACCCTAGGCTTTCCAAAAGATTTTAGAGTTTCTGTGGGAATTTGTGTCCGTTCATTCTGTAGAGCATTTATGAGGTCAGACACTGATGTTGGACGAGAAGGCCTGGCTCACAATCTCCGTTCCAGTTCATCCCAAAGGTGCTGGTAGGGGTTGAGGTCAGGGCTCTGTGTGGACCAGTCAAGTTCTTCCACACTGAACTCCTCCAGCCACGTCTTTATGGCGTTGTTCAAAATGTCTTGGTCTGATAAAGCATTAAGATTGTCCTTCACTGGAAGTAAGGGGCCACATGATGAGGAAGTGTGTCCCATTACTTTTGTCCATATAGTGTATACACTGTAGTGTACTCTATAGAGACTGCAGAAAGAGAATTTCCACAAAATTGCAAAGGACATTCACTTTCCCACTCCAAAGGTATATTAATGTATATTGTACATACAAGTAGGAACCTAAAATTCCCGAATGCTGCATAATAATCACATATCGTCATGCTTTGTCAAGAATAGTGCTTTTAATTACCTATCTAATAGTCTACAGATCTAACGAAGCAGTGTTTAGCTGTTTTATTTATGCAGATCTATGCAGATCCTTGCCAATCTGCAATTTAAAATTAAACACAGCCCTCATCTGTTTGAGAAACAAAGTTTTTGAGTGTGTTTTGCCTCTGGAGCTGTTAGCAGTGTCTAACTAAACACCATAAGCCAAGATGAGGGTGTGCTTTTCTCCGAGTCACTCTCTGGGAAAGGAGGGCTCTTGCTTACTCCAAGGTTTGTACACAAAACACAACTTATCAAGGCAGTCAGTGTCCTTGAAACACACTCATACAGGCAAAGCAGAAAGGACACTCCAAAATCGTCTCTGCCTGTTTTCATTCAGCACTTCAAACTGGCACATTTCGTTTTGCCAGACTTCTCCGTTTGTGCTGTAACACAACATGAATATAAATCACACAGCAGCACCACCGTCTCAACTGTTAACTAATATCAAGGTGAAAATTTTAAGAGCAACGTTCTCTCCCCACTGAACAAAGCAGGCCATCTCAAGAGATGAGTAACATTTGATAATTTCACATCTTAAAAGTGCTTTTGTTGATTCTTCTGGGTTTTATTCAACAGTGAAAGAAAAGGAAGAAGTTCGAACGGACCTGGAAGCTCAAGGCATGCAAGAGGAGACTTCCTGTGAATATAGGTAAGTCACACTCACTCATGTTGATGGATGGTAACCAATGGTGTAACCCTGCAGTGCAGGTAGGTCTGTAGCATTTGGGCCCATGGCCACTAACTTTTTTGGACTCCTTATATCACTACTTGTGCAATTTACACCTGTAACTCCTGGGTAACAATAATACAACGAAAGAATATACACCAAACATTAGCCTGCGTTACAGCAGTCACTTGGCTGAGATACAGCAATAGCAAGTTTGCAAGGAAATGTTGAAAATGTCGTACGTGCTAACAAAAAGCTTTTATTTAAGCCAGTGTTCGTAACGCCATATCTCTCTCTCTCTCTCAAACCCTACATGCATGACATTTATTCGGATCCACACAGAGAGCACTGCTCACAGCCCTTTCTGAGCTGACTAACCCGCTCAAGCAGGTAGTGGAGTGGAGCAACACGTGCAAATCCATAGAAATGTGTGTGTGTGTGTGTGTGTGTGTGTGTGTGTGTGTCAGTCAGTGTGCTGTAGATGTATCCTGGAGTCCATCTGTATAATGATAGTAATACTGTCCAAGATATTATGATTTACACCTTTCATGTCCATTCCTTTTGTGTTTACATATAAACATTGGGGTAGTTTTTTTCAGAAAATGCAACAGGGATTATTTTACTTATCACTTGTTAGTCATTTTGTTACCAGTAAGATACGCACTAAACTCTTACTTTTCCTACATGGCAGCTAATATAATTTGCTTACAAACACAGATAACAAAATTCCATTTACATCAGTAACTGGAACCTTACTATAAGAATGCCCATGAAAAGGGCTTTGAAGTCTCTATCAAGGTTCGATCCTCTGTGAGGGCACGGCCTTGACTGGGAATCCAAACAAACACAAATCAGCGTGATCCGAGCCAGCGTGGTGTAAAAAACTCGCCAGTTAGTGTTCTCCTCCAAGCGTGTTGAACTGTCCAAAGATACTGCATAAACATCAGTTAAGAAAGATGTTGATGGGGAGACCTAGCTAGTGTGGGGAATTTGTAAAAAAGAAAACAAATGAGTGTGTAAATTATTATTTCAATAGAGGGAATATTAATAAGACTCTGTAAACACTTCTAGATTTTCCCCAACACTTCTGCATGTACAATACCGGTCGGGATTCAGCTTCCATTCTTTGCTCACAATTATGCTCAATTCATGCCCAGCTAGAACGAGCTGTAGACCATTATGACAGCACTGTAATAGAATTATGTTCACAGACTTTAAGCAAAATGTACCCAGGGTTCCCTGGATGAATCACTTCTCTTTTTTCCCCCTTTTAAAGCGAGTTAAAAATCAAGGATGAAGGCTGTTGAAGCCAGAGAGGAAGGGGCACACACAGTTAGCTCCTATAATTGCACACAGTGCCGCTCAGATCAGTAATATCTTTCCATCTCATTACACTTAGACACAGAGATCCCTATTTTGTTCCTCCCTCAGGAAATGAGCAGTACTGGTGTGGATGCTCCTGCTTTAGAGACTTCTATCCACCAGCCCATTTGAACATCTGCTAGCAGAGGAAACTAGATAGGGGAAACATCTCTGGCACCAAATGTGCTTCATAGCATCAGTCTCTGTGGCTTTCCAAAGTGCATTTACTCGAGCTCACATAAGGACACTCTCCTGATTCACAATGCTTTGGGGAAAAGAGAAGAGAAGAGAAGTTTGTTTTCCCAATTGCTTTGCGGTTGGAGAGCAGACGCTTATCCAGCTGGCCTGTATTATTTATTCAGGACATAATATAATAAGCTGGAAAGGAGGAAGAATATTAGCAGCTGGAAATGGGGTGTGTAGTAACATACACAATACACAATTAATGTCAGGTACCACAATGAAAGAGTCCGCACGGTCCTACTATCTGGGCAGTTCAGCTTTTGGTGCTTTTTTCAGGTTTCACTTCTGTTTGGAAAAGGCCAGTTCCTCTTTACACTACATGAAACCTTCATGATAAATGGAGCAAGATAAATGGTTTAAAATGACTCGAGTTAGAACTAGGGGTGTAACTGTTTCAATACAGTATTTAAAAAAAACTATACTGTTATATTGCCAATACACCCCTCTGTCTCTTCCTCACTAGGGTCTCATGTTTACTGTCCGGGGTTTGGTGGAGCCCTTTGAGTGACAGACAGACCAGCCTCAAGAATATATTAAACTCTAGTACAATATAATATAATAAATGTCTTCTTAACATTTTCTGGTTCTGTTCTGGTTTAACATTTTCTGGTTTCTATTTGAAAGAGGTACAGCAGCGGCTATCTTATCTCCCTGTGTGAAAGGTGTGTGTAGTTTCTATGGAATTGTGCAGCGCGCTTTCAAGCATCAGTCACATTGCCCTGCATGCACCTGCACCCAAATGCATTTTTAAAATATTGCTTATAAATTCCAGGAGTCGAGATTTTGGACATGTTAAAAATCAAAACTGGATTAAATCTAGACCCCCAAATTGTATTTTACTGAATAAAATTAATAATATTTTTTTTTGGTCTGGTCACCGCAGCAAAGCAATGTGTGATTTAAAAACACAGCATCCTCAGGGCTGTCTTATTAAAGATTCCTTTCAGCTTGCCTTCATTTGTATCCATCCCTTAATGGAGTTTTGTAGAAATGGTGGGGCACTGAGGTGACCCTCTGTCTTCTAAGAGACACCTGCTAAACGGCTGTGTGCCTGTTCACAAATTGGCATCTAATCTTGGTTTGTTCCTGTCTGCTCCTCCGGGACCAAAGTAGCCTGACAGGCTGTTTGTCTACGGACCCACACATTCACACACTGCTTCCCCACACAGATCCTCTTATTGGCTAGCTTTACTATAGCACTCTGCAATTTGCCCCACATTCTGTCTCTGAGGACACCTTAAATTGCCATCAGCCCTTAAAGCTTTTGCAACTTGCTATCTGCAATTTGCAACTAGCAATTAACAGAAAGCTGCAGTTCCACCCCACTCCCTCCCTTTTACTTCATACTGGCATTGTCCAGAAGCCTCCCTTAGTCATAAGTCTTTGCCCCGGACTGGTATGGTTGAGTCATTTTTCGCTTTGTTTTTGACAGCGACAGTGACGAGAAGCCTCTTAAGAGCAGCCATCGTTCACTAGAAGGAGACATCAAAGAGGACGGCAGCAGTGCGGACAGCTCAGACGACTATGAGGATGAAGACTGCGAGTTCGACGAGGACGGGTCATTCATCGGTGAATATGTGGGCCAAAAGCGAAAACTGTCCACAGAGGTGAATGGACACACCACAGCGACAGCCTGAGAAACTGTTTTCAACTTTGGCTCTTTTGAACTATATTTTGTTGGCGTGGATGTCAGCCTGCTTGTAATATAAGATGACTGCGGCTGAGTTCTGTATAAATGTATAAATTCTTTACAGTGTGGATGTAAACTCTGAGGACCGTACCTACGCTCACATCCAAGTAGAAATTGCTCCTGCACTGGAAATCTATGTGGTTAAAAAAGGTCAAAAAGGTCCTTTCAAGAGCTGCCAGAGAAGACCCACCTTTAGTTTCCTAATAAAGCGTTGATGTGGATTGTTCTTTAAAGGAATACTCTAGACTTTTTCATCTTATCACTATGCACCACGCCTGTAACATCCAGTCCCTGTACCTAGCAGGGATGTGAGAAGTGGGGGCGCTGAGGGAGCTGCAATACCCCTTTTTCCCACTTGACCCAAGTGTAGTGAATCAGCCAAGACATTTTGGTGCCCGAATGTTGCCTCTTTGGTTTAGAACAAACACTAGAGATTTTCTTTTCCAAAAAATTAAATCACCAAGACTTCTCTCAGCCTACTCAAAACACCCAGATCTTCAAAAAGGTGGTCCAGACTTCTTGGTGTGACTTACTATTGTTAAGATTTTGGGGGAACTATTTGGGTAAATACTGACTGCTAGTGTTTATTAGTGACATTTAGTTCCAGTGCTAAACTAAAGAAGCAAAATCTGGAGTCCAAATAAGTCTTGGCTGATCAGCTGTGTCTGTTAAAAACTGTGGAAAACTGTGAACATGTGAGTTTGCCAAACTGCTAGTACTCTTTGCCCACCATGTGCAGCCAGTGGCACAGCAGCACGCTTTAAGCTTGCGTTTCTGCTCCGAGTGTATTTTAGAAACATATGCAAAATACACCACAGCATCACAGAAAGATTCCAGATTGCCAACCGTGTCAGGGAGCTTTCTGCCGGAAAGCCTGCGCACCTAGTTCGTGCTGTTGGTATTTTATGCTCGGTGGAATATGTCAGCAGCCTAGCCAAAGTTTAACTAAGCCCAAAGCAAACGAACACGAAAGCCAACAATTTAAGCCTAAAATGAGTGTGTTACATATTCTGCCACAGCAGGCATTATTAGCATAGGAGAATTTACTCCACAGAAACACAGCAGAACTGCTTTGCCACTGTATCCAGAACGCAGTGAGTCACAGCCGAATTAATATGACTGTCTCCTTGGTTGGCTTTTACCTTTAAAAAGTCATTTTTAAAACACTTTTTACCGACAAACAATCTGCTGCTACATTATGTAATGCTCTGTTTGATGTAAATGACCTAAAAATTCAAAAATGAAATGAGCATATAATTTTGCATGACATCACTGTGCAATCCAATGCATAGGTACAGGTAGTGCCTGAGTAAAAGAACAGAAAACCACTCAAAACATGGTCAAAAGGTTTTCTGTTCTTTCACCAAGGGCAGAGGAAAGTTAAAGTAGTGTCCATCATAAGTGACCGTATGATGCAGATAAACAAAAAAACAAACAACACTTTTCATTAACCCTAAGTTTCTGTAGTGCTGAATGCAAAATTCAAGAAGACAAGACAAAGTTGGGGATAACTTTTATAATTTAGTGCAGAAACGTGCAGACATGGCACACGGCCTTCCTCGGCGCGGTTGTGACATTTTTGCCACCAACCCACTAAGATCCACTTATAGATTCATTAAAGCGAAGTACAAACTGCCAACAAGACCAGTTGCCAAATCAAGTCAAACAAAACATTTCTTTTGACAATTTTTTACTCTTTACTGTAATATATATATATATATATATATATATATATATATATATATATATACATATAGAAGTGGTGCTTTAATGACCCTGCCTCAAAGAACCTCTTGGCATGTACCATATGGTTCTACACGCCTTGTGGACACCTGTTAGAGTCATAACTGTCAGTATGTTCTGCATTTCTTGAGAATTTTGTTTGTAAAAACACCGTGCTTCATTGTTCTAAAACTGAATGGATTCAGGTCTTTTTTCCTGATGGAAAACATAAAATGGCCGTGGCCAGTCACAGAGTTAATTTCATGGCAGCACAATTTTCGGTTTTATGCTGCTTTGCGTGGGCAAGCGTGCGTCCCCTCAGTAAGTCATAATGAAGTGCTGCTTCCAGGAGCCAAAAGGTTTCCTGTAATGTCGACACAATGGAACAAAACAATTATTTCAGATTCTGCCATTAATCATAGAGGCCAATAAATTTTAACCACCCAGTGAAAAACTGAGAGAGAGAGTCCCGCTGAAAAGGGCAGAGTTTCTGTCCTGTTTGCCAAAGGATGAATCTGGATACTGCAACAGGACTCTAGTCTTACCAGAGCTGAGATATTCCTCCCCATGTAGCTTACAAAAACACACACTGGAGTAGTGCTCTTTTCTTTGACCCTCACTGACCAAGTAATTAATCCTAGCAGGAGTGGACTTGCCTGCATTTTGGCCTCAATTAGACTAAGTCTGGGCCAGACGGAGGTCAGCCTAGAAAGCAGGACATTCCAAGAGCGCTGTGGTTTCCAACAATGCAATTTTTTGTTCAAAAGCTGAAACTGATACACCATGATCGTTTGTTTAACATGTGTACTGTTCTGTGCCTACCTTTATATCCTGACCTTTGCTTGTTTGCACCGTACATAGAGTAGACTTCCTTTTCTTTTTCTGTTTTTGCAGACATTCTTTTGAACACACGCTGTGTACGGTGGGGTTCGACTTTATGAGCGTTCAAGTAAAGATTAACTATTACGTACCCAGGGTAAAAAAATATATATATACTCTACAAATTTTTACAGCATTGTTTTTGATGACGCACCCCATTTCATAAAAGCTGCATCTACGGAGGAATTCAGGATGTATAATTTAAAAAGTGTATTAAAGACCCATTCCCCGGATTCTGCATTAAACATCGGTTGAAAGGATATTCAAATTTCAAAAATTCATTCAGATGATAATTCATGAGTTGTATTGTTAATATGTAAATAAAGTCATTCAGAGTGGTTTGATGTGAAATGCCCTGTTGACTTAACCAGATGTCTTTAATGCCTCTAAAAGCTTTCCAGCAGGAAGGTATTAAATGAAATGGTTACAGATACATAGCTTTATGTCTCAGACATTGTTCTGTGGTAGTTTTGATATAAGCTTTTGACCTAAAACATATTTAATCAGTTCATGACAGAGAGGTGCTATTTTGCACTTAATAATATAATATATGATATAAACTTGCCTAAATAAAATATGTTTGCATTACAGACTTTGCAGCCCCTGGTTCCCATCACCATCACTGCAGAAATATTACACTTTAAGCCAACACAAGTTATACCTAAATCTCAAATCATGTCCAGTGCTTAAACATTTCCGTACAGATGGTACACTATCACACATTCTGTTTTTTTGTTTTTTTTTTGGGGGGGGGTTATCCTCATTAAAAAGTCACGCATAAATTCAGATAGTGACTGCAGAATCATTGGAGACTGAATCTCTAAAGGAGTCGAGAGGTTCTCCGCGATGGAGTGCTTTATATGTGGTACTATGCAAAACACTGAAATTGCACAGACGAAGAGCTCACATTACCATTTTGCTACAGTTAAACATGGCATTATTTATTTACACATTATGATGATGCATTCATTGGAATTCTGTGTTTTTAAACAAATATTCTTAATGTTTTTAAATTTAAGTGTAACTGATTTTATTTAGCACAAATTCATCCTTTGAATTTAATAAGGCAACAGAAATGACAAATAATCAATATTTTACATCAAGGCAAAACTCAAGAAACACTTCGAAAACATGCTATTCCCTCCTCAGTCAATAACAATCCTGTCTTTCTGCGTGAAATATTCACATTTACATGTAGCTGCTTTTTTCAGCCCACCACAGTTTAGCCCTGTCCATTTAAGGGGCTTTCAGACCGAACGCGGCATGCGCTGCGCTTTGCTCTGAAACCCATTATTTTCTATGGCTTTTTTGAATTTGTTGAACTTTGACCGCCGCGCGCCGTGACGCATTTTCGCGCGACCAATAGAATCAAAGCATGGAAGTGGGCTAATGTTCGGTCTGCCCCTTCGAACGAGCCCGGCCTCACGAGTTTTCGTGCAGCCATCACGAAATACAATTTAATCAAAATACGTGCTCCGATCACGATTTAGGGCTTTTT
>JBBIGA010000132.1:1923378-1937142 GCA_037576975.1 Alestes dentex | reverse complement strand
TGTGTGGCCAGTCAAGTTCTTCCACACTGAACTCCTCCAGCCATGTCTTTATGGAGCTCGCTTTGTGCACTGGGACAAACTGGGTCCACAAAGTTGGAAGCATGTCTTTGTCCAGAATGTCTTGGTCTGGTGAAGCATTAATGTTGCCCTTCACTGTAAGTAAGGGGTCTAGCCTGAATACTTTTGTCCCAATACTTTTGTCCATATAGTGTATGTTGGTTTGCTGTGCATGCTGCTTCATTTCTAATGTAAAATGGACTTGAGGCTACACTGAACTGCAGGTGTGGTATTTGTCCTCAGGACTAGATACTCAGTCACATATACCCTAGTCATGTTTTTTTAATATATTTTGCTTCTAATGAAATATGTTTGTGAGGAAAGTGCTTATTTCCATTTTAATCATTAACCTCTAGGAGCAAATTAAATAATTTTGTCTATTTTAGTTTGATTTCATTGTATGATGTTGTATGAGTCCATATGTATGTATGTGTGCATAAGCAATGTTTATAATTGTCTAATTTATTATATGGCTGTTAAGCTGTACCTTCAGGTCACTGTGAGGTTCCAGACTAGAGATTGGCTCTCACTATGAACACAGTTCATTTCATTAACCCAGTCCACATCTCCACAAAGACCATTCAGAACCTGATCAGACTCACCTGAAGTCTAATCATGTAACTGATTTAGCAGGACAAATACATCCAGTTCACTTTGTAGTGTCAAAGTGAACTGGATTTTTTGTATTGCCAGTTCACTTCTGGGTATGGAGCATTCTGATGGAACTGCGCTGCCAGTGGCACCGCTGAGGTACCCTTCAGCAAGTCACCGTCGCCACACACTACTCGCAGGCCGCTGCATCGCTGGCTGCCCACTGCTTCACTTGGTGAATGGGTTAAATACAGAGAAAGAATTTCACACTGGCTATAGGGGGCCACTTTTCTCGACTTTGATTCTTGCCAGTCCTTCTGTGTTCAATTTGCTCACTAGATTGCCATGTCAGACTTTGACTGTATCTGTCTGTTCTCCTGCCTGTCAGTTCAGTTTGGTTTTTCTTTCAGACTGTCTGTGGTTTTGAATCACTGCCTTTTCCTGCTTACCTCTATTTTCTGCTCTTATGAATAAACCTGTTTGCCATTTTTCTCTGCATTTATACATTTATGGCATTTGACAGACACCCTTATCCAGAGTGACTTACAACCATTAGTTACAGGGATGATGGTAGAAAGTGGGGGTTTGAGCCTGCAACTTTGTGGCCATCAGATACAAAGGCATGTGTTTTACCCACTGGGCTGCTACCACCCACATTCTGGTTCATTTGTGACATGTTCTCATGTGGTTATTTGTTGGTGTCTTACAAATTAGGCATGGATAACCTATTTTTGACAATGTGCAGTATATTTTTCATAGGATACCTCATTAGGAATGTGTCTGTGGGAATCTGTGCACAATCAGTTAAAAAGCACTGATGTTGGATGAGAAGCCCTGGCGTGTGACAATCCTATTCGTCCCAGTGGTGTTCAGTTGGGTTGATGTCAGGACTTTGTGCAGGCCCCTGGAGTTCCTCCACAGAAACCATGTCTTAAGATACTTGTATACTTGTGCACAGGGCTACAAGTATACAAGAAAAGAAAAAAAAGCACCTTCCTCCAAACTCCACTAAACTTTACTGTTAGCACAGTGCATTCCAGTAGTTATCGGAAGGTATTTGTTTAAACAGCAATAAACAAAGCATATGACTAACGTTTGATAAAAGTTAAGACACTCACTTACTCACTCACTCACTTTGTGTTACCGCTTAATCTTCACTAGGGTCACAGGTACCTGGAGCCTATCCCGAGGTCGATGGACGCTTGAGAGAGAGTGAGATGAAGGAACCCCAAATATGAGACCCCCACTGCCATGAAATAGACCAGACACAGCAGGCCATAATCTATGTCTCATTTGATCTGCAGTCACTAACCAAAGACCACAATGCAAATTAGCTTTCCTTTGATTTCCTTCTGTTAGGTTTAGGGATTATGAGACATTGTTGTCTGTGTAGTTTTAAAATACCAGTCAAATCAAACTGTTCAGGCTGGAGCTGATCCCATAACACTGAGGCTGTGTTGTGCTGATAATTACCATGTATTGATAAATGCCTCTTGTGAAGTAGTTTGTTTCATGTAAAGCCTTCAATAGGGGGATTAATGATGAGTTGAGATATAACAGGCCAAGTAGCTGAGTCTTCACCGTCATTGATGAATTGTGTATAATTAGAAAAGATTTATGAAAGTATGGATGCCAATGACAAAATGGCAAATTGGCCATAATAAACTGATATTGTAAAAAAAAAACAAATCACTGAAATGTTTTATCCATACTCAGAATTTTCAAAAATGCAATAATCCTTCGTAATATACAAACATGTAAAAAGACTACAGTACTGTATATTTACATCCCAAAGATTATCAGTATGTCCTGGCATTTTACAGTGGCCTCAAACTTCATTTTCTCATAGAATTTCTTTTATATTTTCAATAAGCTTGTTAAGTTAGCAATGGTTGTACACTTGTAAAGTGAATTTTTCACAAGTGCAGCATTATGTGCCATAAGCATTCTGATTTTTTGTGTGTGAACTACATCAAAGAAATAAACAAAAGACTGTTAACAAGAAAAGATCATCTACACTGATAAGAATAATGGAGGATCTGTGGAGTTCTGAGGATGTGTCATTTTTCAGCTGGCTTGATACAAAAGGCACACTTGCAGGAGCTTAGACTATTATTATACAGGCTTTGGTGGGAAAGTGAAACAGAAATGCAGACAAAGGGACTGGCTTGGGCCAGATACTCCACAAGGACAATGGTAGACTTGATGATAAGTTCTTGAGGTTTCAGTCCATTGAATCAGAACTAAAGTCCAAGTAAGTCGCTCATTTCTTAAACGGCCAGTGCGGAGCCACACGGGAGCCAGTTCTTCCCTCATAGGCCTTGGGAACCTTATACTATACATTATACAGTAGACCCCATGAAGTACCAGGACATTTTAAATATAAATTTGGCTTCCTTTGACAAAAACAAAAAGTTGGTTGTGTCTGGATCTTCCTGCAGGACAACGAACTAAAACATTCAAACAAAAATGGTTAAAAAAATAAATCAATCCTTTGACAATGAAAACCTTTGGGTAAGCCAAAGGGATGAGTCTAAAAGAGAGGACTAAGGAACTTGGATGATCTGTGGACATTTTGTATTTTCGGATTGCTTGCTCTGGATTGTAATATCTCATAAGGAAACGCAGGAGAAGATTCGTTGCTGTTTTGTAGTGGGAACGGAAGATGCATACTGTATACAAGTTAGGTGCCAGCATGTGGTTTCGACAAAACATTACCCGTTTTGAAATGATTTTGGTTTTGCTAAACTTCATTTACTTCAATTAAATGCTATATCCCTTCACATTTTCTTAAAATGTGAGACCACAGCTTTGCTCCTCTTTACAAACGGCGAAAATGACTATGCAGCCAATTGTGTTCTCATGAATCAATAGCCTTTCAGTACCAAAAGCAGAATCAGTTTACACTATGGATAGATCAGTACATGCTCTGCACACAGATTTGTTTGTCAGTAGCAATTATAGTGTTTTTTGGGGTTTTTTTAAACTGAGCACACAATTAACTCGCGTTACATTGTGCCCAGTCTGAATTTCGTCATGTGAGTCAGTCTCAGATATTTGAGTCTTATTTATTGGAACACAGGTGTAGCAAGGCAGGACAAAGTGACACAAACTAGGACCAGATGTGGTGAAGAAATAGTAGACAGATTGGTGCATTTCAGAATAACAGAGGAATTATTATTATTTATGACAAAGACGCCCTAACTTCTCACAACAATAAACCACATGATCCAATCCCTCTTTCTCTCACTCTCCATTCAGAGCTTGTTTGTGCTTGCTGTTTGTGGCCTCCTGCTGCTGAGCAGCCTTTTCATGTCATTTTTTCACAGAAGAACTTCAGTCTCACAGAATAACCCCTTTTTGTGTGAAATTGTGTTTAAAATTCAATTTTGTTGGCTCAGTCTCCTTAGATCTAATTCAAAGCTTGGAGTTCTCAATCAATATTTTTTTCCCTGTTTCTTGTCAGGTTTAGAGCTTGTTTTCAGCTGCTGATAAGTGGCCCCCGAAAATAGATATTTCTCATTTATACATCCGAATAAATCTGAACACAGATTTTCATATACAGCCTGAGGTTATGGCCCATGGACTCTCCCATTCATATTCCAAGGCATCTGGAAAATGTGGACTTTCTCTTCGTTTCAAGCAAGTCAATGTCACAAAACATAGTTTCTTATATGCTCAAAATGCTGAAAAATGGTAGTGTAGTTTAAAAACTAAAATGACTGCTGTATTATTTATTAGATAAAAAAAGTGTATGTAATTAAAAGGCACACATAAACCCCTTTTTTATTTATCGATTATACACTCTTTAAAATAAAAAAGGATTATTTGGTTTGATGCTACAGAAGAACCATTCAGCACTGCTGCTCACACCTCCCAACGCTTGTGGAGCTCACAAGATGAAAGTTAATGGGGGGACTTCCTTTTTTGGCTTTATTTAAGGACTGAGATTTCTTTATTTAAGGACTGAGAGGCTGTGTGAAGCTTTGCCTCTCATGATGTACTGAGTGTTAGGATTTCCTGCTGGTTCTTGATTTCAGTGTTTTGGTGATTGACACCTCTAGCCTTGCCTTTGATGTTCCTATTTGCATTTTTTGACTTTTGCTCTGTTCCTTGTGGGTTTTATCCCTGGTCTAACCTTCAGGAATGTGCCTGCCCCTGTTTCACCCAGATCTGTTATTGGAACATGATTGTCAACTATCTTTGTTATATTTGTTTGCTGGGTCTTGACTCGGAACTGACCCTGAGTGTGTTCTCTGCAAGTCCTTACAGAATACTGTACTTTGCCGACAGTGGACTTAGCAGAAGGGAATTCAATGTGACCCCTTTCCAGAGCAATTTGACAGCAAGCACTCATTATCTTGCTACTCCACAATAAACCACTTAAATGAGCAATGGCTGAATGGGACCAAAATTATGTTGGGTTAAGATCACTAGATTGCTTCCTCTCTCATTTCACAGAAGTGTTCGATCTTAGCGAAGAGGACCAGAGAAAGGCTGGCCCAACTGCTACCTAAACAATCTCTGCTGAATATGCTTTACTAGTTTGTTCTCTTGCTTCCACTATTGGATCCATTTAACCAGCATTAAAAAACATGTACTTCCGAGGCCTGAGAGAGTATTTGAAATGGAAATAGGATGCAGAGATGTGGATATGCTACTATTTGACTTGCCATTCAATTCGATAACTTATAACAAAAACATAAAACCCAAATCTCCATTCCATGAGATGTTACCACTTTACCAGGAGGTAGGGAGTCCATGCAAATCAGCTATGCTTTTTATTCTTTAGCTCCCAATCACCAACTCAAAAAGTGCCCTCTGCATCCCCAGCACAGATCTGACTCCAAATTTTGTCCGTTAATGTTCCTGTCCTGGCTGCATCCCTAGAAAGCTCTAGCCCACACCAAACCCCCAGAATAGTTGGATCTTGAGGAAGTCTTTTCTTCCACTAAAGCACAGCTTCTTCCACTCTTGGAGAACCTCTGCCCATGGGCCCTGTCTATAGAAAGGTCAAGGTTCTGGTGGCTGACACTGAAAGATGATGTAAAGGAGCTAATAGCGACCTGCCCAGTCTGCACACACACCAAGCCCCCAGCACTCAACCCAATGGGCTGTTGCACTTTCCAAACCAACAAGGCCATGGTCACATATCACTATAGATTTCATATTGTCCCAACCTCTTGTATTACTAAAGAAATCACCCTAATTTATAGAAATGTCCAGTATCTTGTTTCATCAAGTTTTTAAGCTTTACAGATGGTCACAGACTCACATCACGCATCTCAGGGGCTTTCTGTAAACAAACTTGACTGCACCCTTAATGTATCATTCAGGGACCATCCACAAACCAACAGCCAGAATGATCACTTGAATCATGAAATCGGACATATGCTGTGGGCCTACAGCTGTAATGAACAATATCAGTGGACAGAGTATCTACCCTGGGATAAATTCACATATAATTCTTTGTATCTTTCCACAACTGACTGTTCTCCTTTTCAATATGCACTAGGGTATCAACCCTCATTCCTTCTGGAAAAGGATACAGAGAGACAGCTAAAAAAAAGTAATCGACACTTGACCACGACAAAGAGTTTGGGTATCCATGAGAAACGTTAATCTAAGACTGCCAAGAAGAAAGAAGCCCAAAATACACTGGACTGTTTAAAATCACCCAGTGCATCAATGCTGTGACATATCTTCAGCTGCCTACTAATCTGTGCTTAAACACTTTCTATGTTATTCTATGCAGGAGGGTTCTGGTCTAGAGGAGCTGCCTCCTTCTGAGGTCATGGATGGGTCCCCAGTGTACAAAATCAAGGCCATCTTAAACCTCACAGAACAGCTATTGGACTCTAGTACCTACTGGACTAGGAAGGGTATGGACTGGAAGAGCATTATTGGATCCAAGGCATCTCGGACCATCTCTGATCAGACTTTCATTGGGACCACCCAGACAAACCCGCACCAAGACCACGTGGTCAACCTCCCAGTACCAGCCGGGTTCTGGGAGTCATCCGTGGCGGACTCTTGCCTCTATCAGTGTGCCGAGTGTTTGTATCTACTACCATTTCTTGACTTCTGTGTTTTTTACCCACATTTTTTTCTTGTGCCACTAGCCTTGCCTTTATTTCTTTTCTGTTTTTTTTTTTACTTTTGCTGTGTTCCTTGTGGATTACGAGCTTATTCTGACTTTCAGGAATCTGGCTGCACCTGGATCTGTTATTGGAATACGGTTGTGAAATCTTTATCTGTTTGCTGGACTTGACCCTGAACTTTTGACTTCCCAATAAGTGCAAGCAAACCTTTATCTGACTGAGTCTAACTTAGTTTGTTCTCTGCAAATCCTTACAAACAAATTCCTTAATAAATGAATTGTGCATACAAGTGAACCGCCTTTTTAAAGTTTATTCACAAAACGCAAAGGCTCAATCAATTTTTAAAAGTACTGAAGCATTTACAGTCGCATGCAAAAGTTGGGGTACCCCTGGTCAAATAACACTTTAATGCACAAATGCTGATTTAACATATCTGAAAACAACAAAAATGAATTTATATTTTAAGGATTGTTTTCCGATATGTGAAACTCAAATAGAAATTGAGCACTAAATCTGGCAGGAAAAATAAGTTTATTCCCTGCAGAGGACACTATTTGTGTGGCTTATTTTCTCTTAGAAAATCAGCATAAAACACATCTATGCATATTAGATGACAGAGTAAAACCTGTTCATGCTGGAGGTGCTCAAGTGGCACCAGGCTAATGTTAATGAGAAGCATGTGAGAGGACAGAAAGTATGAAAGATTTGCTGACCGGACACATATGACCCCATCATGGGTTTTTCTTAAGCAGATGCAGTCGATAGAGCACTGATACAAATCAGAGCGGCAGGAGAGAGCAAAAAATGCAACCATGAGAGTTAGTGGCTGCAAGGCCCAGTCCATTTTTTTATAATGCATATAGTAAGAAACATATGAAAAGGGCTAATTATAACATCTGTTTTTTTTAATGAGCCAACACTAATCATTTTGACAACTGCAGCTCAGTTACTTTACCCCTGCTACCTTGCTGAGAGATAAAAATGATTGTACTCAGCAGATATGTGGTAATGTGAAAGTGTAACATACATAGACCTCCCACACAGTTGCATCTGTTTTTTGAACATATATGACAGAAGTGTTGGAAGTTTAGGGGCCCGAAAATGTTCTTGCTAAAAAAGTAACACGTAAAAAAAACACATACAGTCAATATTTCAAAACCAGCTCACTTCCCAGTCCATACAAACCATATATGGCTGCAAAAACAGGCCATTTTCTATTTACTCATTTTCTGATTCAGTTCAGACTGCATTTTAAATAAGACACAGTCAGCCAGTTAGAATGGAGGTCATTTACATATATCAGCAACACAGCCTGCTTAAGAGAGACAGGAAAACAATCATGTTAAAGTAAATTTTATTTGAATTTATTTTGAATTTGTTTTTGGCCTAAAAATCAATGTCCAGACTGTGCAGACTGTGAGCCTAAGTCCACTCTTGTCCTTTGCTTGTAATAATTTTCCTCACTGCTCAGTGTTGTCATTACCTTAAGTAGGAGAGCGTGTAAGCCAGCATGTACTGTGAGTATATCAAATGCTAAAAGTCCACCAACTCTGTTTTTTTATCTCATAATAAGAGATATTCACTGTAATGACATAGAGCATTCAACCAGAATACTATATTAGCCAAAGTTCACAGTACATAAAGGACGAATCCAGGCACCAAGTGATATAACACTCAAACAGTTTCTTCAAGTAACTTTTTGTTCAGTAATTCAACTTCTCGCCAAAGCAGCATAACAAATGAACCCCATTGTCCTCATTATGTCATTTCTGACATTTGTGAGCTCTTTTGACTTTTTTTTTTCATGTTGCCTTTTTATCGTGGGCTCCTCCACGCGTACCACCCATGGGGGGGTGGATCATTTGGGCTCGTCACTATCAAAGCTTACTGTCAGAGCCTTCTGACACACATCAAAAGAGTTCCCCCACGCTCGCTCAGAATGTAGGGGAACTAGGCTGCAGTGTCAGATAGCAACGGGCTTCCCTATTCACATACCGCACTGAGAACATTAAATGCTGGATAATTGTCTTTCTAATTCTTCAGCCTGTTGTAGACAAACTCATGGCTTGAGTGACAGCAGCCAATAATCAAGTAAGAAATCCCATCCACACTCTTAAAAATAAAAGTTCCTAAATGGGTTTTGGTTTATATGCACATATGTATATATATATATAAATACAGTCATTTGCAGATATCCTCCGCTTTTTTTTTTTTGTTGTTTTTTTTTTTTAGGGAAATATATAATTTATTATGCATTTTAGTATTAAATTATTTAGAAAAATATAATTTACTAATTTTGTAACATAAGTATTAATGTAAATTCAGCTACATATTTTTAGTACTGTTGAGAGACACAAAGTAACCGTATCCTGGCTGCTGCCCTGTGACGCGTCTCTGGCAGCTTCAGTCCAGAATTCAGCATCAGAACAGTTTCAGCGTGGAGCGTCTCGAGTGTTTCTCCGAGTGTTCTCCTGTTTTTCGTTTTGTTCTTCTGAAAGCCCTGTATTTTTATTACTGTAAATTAAATGAATTGATTACTGTATTTACCTGCTTATCCCAAAGAAAACATGTGTGCATGAATTACAGAACAGTATGTGGAGGTTCTTTCACATTTCCACTCTCTTTACAGAACCATTCAAATCAGAACCAAAGTGCTTGGAGGAACCAAAAGTAGCTCATCTATGTCAAACCCCTTTTGGGATAATAATGAAATAATTATAATATAAAAATAATAATTTGCATAATAATTAAAACATTATACAGTAATCAGATGGAAAAGAGCAGGGCCCAGCCTAACACACTATAAATGTGACTGAGTTGTGTAAACATTACAGAATTCACTCCTATCTTATTTTAATCACCCCCTTTTGAAGCATGAAACCTGCTTTCCGTGGTAACGATCCAGGCTGAAGTATGAAGTACTCCACACTGCAGCGAGTTTTTATTCACAGTTTTTGGTTTTTATTCAGACTGTTATATGAAATAAAATATGTTTCAATTTTACTGTGCTGATATTGGCTTTTTTAGTCAAAAAATGTGTTTGTTTTTTACTACGCTTTAATCATTTCAAGTTTCCATCCAATAGCTCAGTCGCTCATTTGTAGGAGAGATTTTAATTAATCTATTCATTAGTTAGATTGTGCCTTGCTCTCCTCTCTATATGTACGGGTGGTCATGGTCACATCAAGGCATTTTTTACTTATTTTTCTCATCCACACCAACAGCTGTTTTCATTTCAGTTATCATATCATTTGTAATGACAGAGACACTATGGCATGATGACAGTTACCTAAGTATACTATAGATAACTTTAGATACGGATTCATGTTAGTGCTGAATGTGTGTTTAGAAATAAAACACCTCTGATTCAGTGTCACTGCTTTTCTAGATTTTCAGTGGATTGCTTAATTGATTTCTCTCCTATCCTTGTTAAATACGGTTGCTGGAGCACTTTAATCCTCCAGTCTCGCCTTCCAGATGGTTTATGAATGCCGATCAATCTTTCTGTTTGGCCACGAAATGATGCAGGCAGCTTGGATCACAGTAGGCCTTGGCAGAGGCGCAGTGTCAAACCAGGAGAATAGAAGGTCAGGAATGATACGTGTGCGGCAACATATCTCCAGGTGGTCCGCGGGATTTCATTTTATGACAAACGACTGACGTGTTGAAATACCTGACAGCCAGCCCATCTGAGCAGACACCACAGCCACACCATGTGGCTTGAATTCGGAAGAGCCAGTATATCAGAGGTAATGTCAGAAGCATAAAAAGCTTTGTTCTCACTGCCAAGTTGAGAAAAATGTCTATTGTTCAAGAGGACAGTAGAATATTAATTATGTCTCCTTGACAGAAACGAACATCATAATATAATCTCTTGGGAACTGGAGCTCTGAAACATTAGTCCCCACTAAAGAGGTCTACAGGAGGCTATTCCATAAGCACAGCTTTTATTTAATGAATCCTTAAGCCTTCACAGACAATCTGACTACAGGCTTCTAATAGCAGCAGGATTAATATTTTATGCACGTTCCCGACCTAAGTACTTTAGACTTTGTAATTTCCGTTTAGAAAAGAATGAGCTGCAGACAAGGAAGCCTTAAATGTTTTGAGTTGAGTGCATGAATCATTTCCTGACTCTAATGGTTTAGACTGTGTTTTTTATTCTCACACTGAGCTTACAAAAGGCTACAACATTTTAGCTGATTGCTGTTTCTTAACTTGTCCCTGGGCTATGATTTCTGTTTAGAGACTGTCAACAACTAAGCTCATGAAAAATATGCCTTAAAAAATGTTTCCAGTCGAAATGGAAAGTAGGCGCATTATGTTATCACTTCTGTGATTGAAAAGGAGTGATGTCTGACACTGTTGAATGGAATAGAACCTTTCCTTTTATTCAGATCATGTTTCTTTTGGTTTGCTGACCCGGCATGGTAACCAGTATAAAGTAGGGCAGGACACCCTCGTATTAATGCCATATTGAATAGTGGATTGACGGGATTGCTGATTTGTAAAAAGGAGCTTCTTAAACAGCCAAGGAGAGATGCAGGTCAGCTCAGCCACTTTGTAAGCAGAGCATGCTGTGCATTTTCATGGAAAAAAGATTAGCCCAAGGGTGCCTGGAGCCAAAGGTAGATGCCTCAAATGAAGGACCTCTTTCAGGCCATGTCTAGGAAATAAATAATGCTACTTATGACAGTCAATGAACCATGACTTCAAAAGAGAAGAAATGCCATTCCGTCCCCTGGAGCAAAGGGAAGAAAAAGAGATGATGGACACTATTCCAAGATATAGAGGAAGGAGGTGGCAATAAAAAGCAAACTCTACATCTGCAAAAAAAAAAGTAACTTTACAGGACAAGGAAATAACATTCTAACTTTTAATTTTAGGTGAGGTGTCCCAATAGAACCACTTTTTGTTTCCTAAATGACCTTCTAATCGATAGCTTCTTAAGTAATTATTTTTGTGGAGAACATTTTTAAAGAACATCTGTAAGTTGGTAATGCCCTACAGTTTGACAAATCAGTGCTAGTTATTTGTTGCCATTGTGCTAATCTTTCTGGTTGTAAGGGAATGTGCTGTTTCCAGACCTGATAGGTCTGCAGATACATCAACTTTCATTTGCACATGATACATCTCAACAGCTCGACTGCTCTATTCACAAATGTCCCTGACGGCCCCACTTCCTATGCATGTCTAAGAGATGTTTTGATAAAACATCACTGAACACCAAAATAGAATGTCCATACCATTCATCCATGCTCATCTCAGATAAAGATATGAAAAATATTTAGTGTCTAAGTACTAGAGATATTGAAGCTCATACTTACCTTATATATTAATATGCTCTTTGAAATGTCTGAATCATAGGTTTTTAAATTCACGAGTAGGAAATAAAGACAGGAAAATATATCATAAGGATATAGAATGGTATAGTCTAGCTCTTCTCTAAGAATGACTCATGCTGTCTTCAGAAGGAAAAAGTGATAGAAAGAAGAAAGGCTTTCCTTGGTACCCAGACAAGTTCACCATTAAAATCACATGAAAGTGAAAGTTGCAAGTACTCTTATCCAAAGAGCACATTACATAACTGGAAAGGGGGAAGTAAACCCATTACATGAACTGAAATAATACATTTGGTTCATATTAATCTGGGATTAGACATCACTCAATTTTGGATTTACATAAGTGACTATATCCATGGTGATGTCACTTGCATGTGACAGAATCATGTAAATGGAATAGCAAGAGGACTCACAGGACTCACTGTTGAACAAATATTCTAACACGGGCAGTATATTACTGCAGTGTATACAGAAAATTACCTAAAAAGCCACAAAAGTATTGTTCACAGCGGAATATTTATTTCTTTGCACTATTTGTAAAGAATGTTCCTCTTCACTGACATTCAGGCACTGACAGCTGTATAGATCACAAGAGATTTTCTTTAAATGTAGTAGATTTTCTTTCAAATCTGCTTATTAACACATATAACAGTTTCTCAAGAAATTATTGAGTGATAAACTAGTAACTATTCCTTGTAATGACATATCTTGAAGTTAAGTGTAAACTTTGAAAGACATTAGCGCAGATCTATCTATCTATCTATCTATCTATCGATGATCTATCTATCTATCTATCTATCTATCTATCTATCTATCTACGTATCTGTCTATCTATCTACCTACCTATCTACCTATCTATCTATCTATCTATCTATCTATCTATCTATCTATCTATCTATCTATCTCACTATCCATCCATCCATCCATCTATCTGTCTATCTATCTATCTACTGCTAGCTGACTCACTCACATAATTCTTCTGTTCTACTGTAAAATGAAGCCCGAGAGCTAACATTACTGCTAGCTGTCTTGCTGCAATTGTATAACTTTGCTGTCTTTATAATGGACTGTTGGGATTAATCAAGAAACATGAGGGACTTGTTACATAGGACAAAAAGCTATAAACAGAATTTAGCCCTCAGGTTAGCCACCTGGCTAGCTACATACTGACCCCGTTTCTATGGCTGAAATGGACCATGCTTATTAGATAGGGCAATTTAAATTTAAATTTATAAATTTATTCACACAAGCCTTGTTTGTGGACTTTTAATGGTTTGGCAGTTGGAATCAAAGCTCAGTTTCCTATGTACAGACAGAATATGATGCTAATCACTATGCCTGTCTTAATATTTAACCTTTAACTTTTAACAAGTTCAAGTGCTTTATTCGTCACATGCTGTCCTACTTATTACAACATACAGTGAAATGCCCCCAGCTGTGCTACACAGAATTGACAAGAAAGTATTGACAAGACAATACAATCTAACTAAATAGAAATATATGTATATATATTTTTTTTTAAATTAAGAAATATTTTTGTAATAAAAAAAATTAACAAAAAAAATTGCAATGGTTGGAGGAAAGGAGAATGGAAGGGAGAGTCTGTGTGTGTGTGTGTGTGTGTGTGTGTGTGTGTGTGTGTGTGTGTGTGTGTGTGTGTGTGTGTGTGTGTG
>JBBIGA010000132.1:1901284-1920435 GCA_037576975.1 Alestes dentex | reverse complement strand
GGCACCGTGGCTCTGAGAGAGATCCGCTGAAACCTCACCGGTACAGGCCCGGCACCGTGGCTCTGAGAGAGATCCGCCGAACCCTCACCCTCACCGGCACCGTGGCTCTGAGAGAGATCCGCCCTTACCAAAAATCCAAGAAGCTGCTGAACCACGGGCTGTCCTTCCAGCGCCTGGTGCGTGAGATCGCTCAGGATTGCAAGACTGACCTCCGCTTCCAGAGCTCCGCCGTCATGGCCCTGCAGGAAGCCAGCGAGTCTTACTTGGTGGGTCTGTTCCCGGACACAAACCTGTGCGCCATCCACGCTGAGAGTCACCATCATGCCTAAAGATATTCAGCAGCCCGCCGTATCCGCGGAGAGCGGCTTAAACTAACTGCGCTTTTGGTCCCCAATACTTCGGCTGAGGGGGTAGCCTAACATATGAAACCGGAAAATACAGCCTTGTAATCCATTTATTTCAACAAAGTAACTGTATTCTAATTACCACCTATTTAAATGGTAACTGTAACGGAATACAGTTACTCATAATTTGTATTCTAAATACGTAACGCCGGTACATATATTCCGTTACTCCCCAACACTGAGTGTGAGATCAGTCTTGGTTGAACGGAGAAACAATTGTAATAGATGTCTGTGGATGAAATGCAGTCAAGCCAGCGTGGATAAAAGATTCAGTGTGTTACTCTACTTTCCCCCCCTCAGTGTGAGATCAGCCTTATTTATGATTAAAAAGTGGATAGGAGCACTGATGCATTTAGTGAGAACCCCACCAACAGCAGAAACTGCCAGTGATTCTATTAATACAGGCTTTGGTGAAAAATTGATGGGTTCTGAGGCAGAGGTAGAGCCAAGGTCATCCTGGCATGCGGTGCTTAAAATTAAGTGGTTGGTTCCATTAAAAAGAGACCCTTTATGCTTTAGAAAATCGTCTAAGGTGTGAGAGAACAGGCTGAGTTTTTACATTTACTTTTATTTTCCAAACAAAGCAAATGTCGAAGTTGGTGGATTCCTCAGTGTTGTCTGAATGCTGGTTGATTTCTATAAAACCCTTTTGCCATGGGTAGTATTTCGCTGAGGAATTCCATTAAAATTTTAATCTGCTATCTATCAGCCCACAGCATTAGGCTTATGCTAGGGAATATGTGGAATATGTGGTATGGCATGTCTGGTGAGTCACAGCCTTAGGCTCTGATGTACATATCTCCGAATTAATGGTTGCACAAAGAAAACAGATCAACAAAGGACCGTTTGCAAGCATGCGCCTTTACTGTAATAAAAAACATTGATACAGGCGCCTACTACAGTGCCCTCCATTTTTATTTACACCCCTTATAAAGCTTGGGAAAAAACAGTTTTATGCCTTATAGAAAAATTCAAAATATATTTAGAGAAATCAATTCACTCTTTTTCAACAAAACACACATACCACAATTATTGGCACCCCTGCGTATAATGTTTGTACAACCTCCCTTTGCTAATAAAACCTCCTTGAGTCTTCTGCTATAACATTTTGTAAGGTTGGATAATGGAGAGCATGGCATCTGAGGCCCTTCCTCTTTACAGAATCTCTCCAGAGGTCCTAGGCCCTCTCTTTTGCACTCTCCTCTTCAGCTCACACCATGCCAGAGGTTTTCTCTAGTCAGGTAACCATTTTTGTGTTGATTTGGACATATGCTTCAGATTATTGTCCTGTTGAAATGTGCAGTGACTCAGTTTCAGTTTCCTGACAGAGGCAGCTATATTTTATTTAAAATGTCGTAGCATTTCATGGAGTCCATGATGCAGGGGTGGTCTGGCGATCTGCGCGTTCTGGAAAAGTTCAGAACGGCCGTCCAGTGCACGGCCACTGGCCTGTCTTTCTTGCCCGAGGCGCAGACCTCTGTCCCTGTCCACCACCGGAAGCAGCTCCAATAAGCACGTGAGCATCAGGATTGGACCACGAAGAAATGAAGAAGGTGGCTTGAAGAAGTTCAAAATGTTGACTTTGCCTTCAAACTCCCTGCATTTTAAATCAATCAAGCATCTGTGGGAAGCGCTGGACAAACCAGTCCAATCCATGCAGGCCGTACCTTACAACTTACAGGACTTAAAGGTCTGTTGCTAACATCTTGGTGCCAGCAACACACTTTCATAAGCCTCGACAGGTCAGAGGCATTTTAGCAGCATTAGGGAGACCTACGCAATTTCTGGCAGTTGGTTTTAATGTAATAGCTGACTGCTATTTATAGATGATGAAGGTAAAAGCGTTGGCATGGATCCTTCAAGTCTCTGTACTGGAGAAAGCACCATTCTTTCAAAAGATATTCCATCAATTGGTTCATTAATGATGATGATGAGGATAATGGAGGAGAATGCTGTTGGTACAACATTTACTATCTTGGCACTTATCAAACCATTTGGTGGACTCATCATGTGCTGTGGGTGGGGGCATCCTAAAGGAGACCACTCCCAGCAGAACAGAAAAGCTTTATCTTAGGATAATTTGATCATTCAGAATACTGAATGTGCCTTCTAAAGCAGGGGCCATAAATCTTGACCACAAAGGGTCAGTGTGTCTGTAGGTTTTCTTTCTGATCGAGCACACACCTTATTTGACTTGTTTAATTGTTTGGTTTCAGTTGCATGTGTATGTGTGACTGCTTTGTTGCACTGGATCTTTATTCATGTGTCTGTCGACCCCTCGTCTGACCATATCTCAGGTCAGTGTCTGCGTTTGTTTAGCTGAACTGTTGATCTGTTGGTTATTAGTCTTTGTAGTGAGACGTTTGTGCACTGTAGCTCCGCTGTAATCTCCCTCTATGTGTAGTTGGTGACAGCATGGGCATTCTCACTGCAGCTTGCTCTGTGCATATGTATGTATGTATAGTTTTATTGTAATCTGGTAAAGCTTTTAAGTCATGTGTAAATCTTGTGTTTTTAAGGTTTTAAAGGTTTTTTTAAGGTTTTTATAGTAAAAACGTTATTTTTGTTTCAAATTTTGCTGCAAAGGAGTTTTGCTGCAAAGTTTCTGTTCTTTCCCCAAGATTACTTTGTACAAAAAAAAATATAACTAGGAATATTTTTAATTAGTGTAATTGCAATCAAGTGACTTTTGTAATGTATGGGAGAGAGAACAACGAGGTGATTCCCCCTTTGAGTCTATATGAGGTGAAGTAACCATTCTGTCCTCTGCATTTAACTCATTCACCAACAAAGCAGCGGGCAGCCACAGTTTACACAATTTAAACCCACAGTTTTCTGATCGTAGGGCTAACGCCCTAACCACTAGGCCCCAGCTGTCATAAGAGACAGGTTCATGAGCATCGTGGCATCACACCTATGGTGACCACAACACAGAAACACAAACCCGGAGAAAAAACCCAGAGAACACACACCGCAGGCTCATAAAGTCAGTTATAAATCAAAAGACGTGTCACTGTTTGTTGTGGTTTAATTTAAAACAGTCAACCTGTAAATATGCCTGTCTGCATCTTCAGCTATCCTTAACCTTGAATGGCTTGGTAAGGAGCCGCACTTTGACGCCCCTACAGTGGTGCAGTGGTAAGGTGTCAGTTTCTGAATCAGAAAATTGCTGGTTTTTAATGCAGTACAGTAGATTTTCTTTTTTAACACAATTTTTTGGTTGTAAAACCAGTGTTTGAGTGTCTCCCCACACTGGTTTCACAGCAATCATGCAATCACACCTCGCATTTTCCCACTAGTTTTTCTTGTATGATGAAAGTCTAAGTAGTCATTGTGAAAGTCACAGTGAAAACATCTGTGAACTATTTGCCTTGGAATCATATGATAAATCATGGCGAGCTTCTTATTTCTGCTTGTTCTTTATATGTACTTGTCTTATCCAACATCACACCCTCAGAGTCAGAGGATCAGTGTCTGTAATGGGGCTTCCAAAATATTCTGATAGTGCAAGGTGAAGCTGGAAGAATTAATTGGCACCTGCATGTTTACACATGGATGAAATCTGCACTGAAGATCATTTTTTTGGGGGTGGTTGCTTTTTATGAATTAAATATATTTATTACTATTAGTTATTTAGTATTAGTATATAGATGTTTTTTTGTTTGTTTTTTAGGCAACTCCGTGCTGGTGATAAAACTGACAAAAAATGTTCTGTTCTTAATGTATTAAGAATGGCTTTCCTGATGGTATAGCAGGAAAGTTGTTTTTGAATATCTAGACAATTTCATACAGTACTTTTCCAGATGAGGGATTTCTGAAGAGGAAACTCAATTCAATATGGATGTTTTGTGCTTGCTAACCCTTTGTGTCTTGTCTCTTGATTTTAGGCCAGGGCGGTTCAAGACTGGTGGAAGGTGGCGTTCTGTTTACCTGGGACTGAATGTGAGCTTTCACTGACCTATGACAGTTAAAATGGGGTTTCCATGGAAACTGCTGGTGCTGCAGTCATTCATGGGATGCCTTGCAGGTAAGCGTCTTAGCCTCATCTGCAAGCATTCTAGTGCATGGACTGACAAGTATTTGTCATTGTCTTTAACTATTATGGGCAAATTCCATTCATTAATTGGCTCTCCATCTAGCACCAATTCCAAACAGAGCTTTTTCATGCAAAAACACATACCAGAAAATACAATATTCCCATAGAAATTAAGAAAGAATGGGCTGGAGCACGGTGACCTTTCAGGTCTTCTGCACACTTGAAATTCTAAAGACGTGTTGAAATTCACATTGCATACTAACTGATTCACCCTCTTCATGATTTGGGTTTGAGTTTAGTTTAAGTCGTGATTAAGCTTGGAAAGAAATGTAACCTTGTCACGCCTGGAGACAGTGACGTTAGGTGGCCGCTAGGGGCCACTGTTTGAGTTTGTTTTTGGGGACTTTAAATTTGACACTGGGTGTGGCCTCATTCCTGTGTCTCAGCTGCCAGGGATGAGGTAAAATTGGTATCAGATGTTTTCAGTTTGTTTCTGGGTATTTATGGTTCTGGTTTTGAGTTGTCCTTTGTCCGTTCACCCTCACATTTACCCTGACCTTAAGCCTGTTTGTGTTTTGGTCAGAGTTTACTTTAGTTTGTACCAGTCGGCCCTCGAGCCTGTTTGTGTTTAGAAAGAATGGTAAATAAAGTCAAAGCAATGGAGAAAGAAGTCTGCATTTGTGCCTCATGCCTGAGCTTGCCTTGCTATGATGTGACAAACCCATTTTAAACTTTTATCTTGCAATGTCTAGTTTGTTAATACATCTTCCACTAAGTACTAAAATAAATTTGTTTAAAAATTTAAAATGTAACCCATTTTAAACTTGTAAACAGATTTATTTTAGTACTTTGTGGAAGATGTATTAAATTTATTAATTTAAAGGATAAAGAGGAAAAAAATTGGTGAGAGTATTTCAATCAAAACTAATACATTTAAAAAGATTGTTGATGCACAGTATTACCAGTGAGGAGAAATACACCCAGGCAGTAAAGGAAGAGTGGCAGGGAATCCAGCAGCCAGGTATATCCGCCAAATACGGATTTAGTATCCCAAAATACTAAATCGGAAATGCTAAAGAACGTGGAGAGCAGCGGCAGTCATTCACGCCCTCGTTCACTCAACAAGCAGTCATCCTGTGTATAAAATTCTTATGTATCATTCATATAGAGTGCTGTTAAAGCTCATCTTTTGAAATAAATGCATAGCTATGGTTCAGTGTAGCTTGAGCAATCAGCAACTCACTCAGAAAATTCAGGTTATTCCGAGAGAAATCTGGAAGAATCAAGAGCTTATGTTTATAGTGTACTTCCTCCAGCCATCAAGCTAAGAACTGTGAAGTGGAAATCAACTGTGCAGAATGAGTCAGTGAGTCTCACATCACAGCTCTCCATACTGGATACTGGACACACAGTCACAGAGTCTATTACTGATTATGGTGGAGAGCGAGAGTCAGCTTCACCCCTTGATACCCACAAGTGTATGCAGGTTTGTGGAAACAGTATTGGTAGACACTCAAGTGCTAAGATCTGCCTTGTGTATGTCTACTCAAAAGGTCACCATAACAGAAGATTTAGAGCTTGCACAATTTTGGATTACCAAAGCACTAAGTCTCTGGCCAGATCTTCCTTTTCTGAAATCTTTGACAAATCTTCCCCATATACAGTAAACCCCCGCATTTCGCAGGGGTTATGTTCCAAGAGCACCCGCGTATAGTGAAAAAAACACAATGTGGTAGAAAATGTCTGAAAATGCCTATTTGTATAGTGTAAACCCTAAATATGCCCCCAAATATGCTCCAAAACACTTTACTTTCATTTTAAACTCATTACTCCTAAAGAAAATGTAAAGGTAAACCCGTATCCGTACTGTACAGTTTACACTGAACTCCCGCAGTGCTTGAATGTAAATACCGGTGTTACCCCTGCATAGACTGTACGGTAATTCATGTACACGCGATTTCTTTTGTGTGCGCTGTCGTTTTCTTTGGTATAAGCAGGTAAATACAGTAATACATTAATTTAATTTACAGTAATAAAACATACAGGGCTTTAAGAAGAACAAAACAAAAAACACCAGAACACTCGAGACTCCACAGGGGAAATTCTGGACTGCAACTGCATCAAAGGACAGCAGCCAATCAGCAGCAAGGAGAAATAAATAACGTTCTCGGATTGGCTACTTTCAAACCTCCCGCCTCTGAGTACAGCTAACTGTGACGTCCAGGCCACCTGCGCCACACCCCCTCGTCCTTGTGCTGGTTGTTTATGTTTGGAACGGCGCTGAGCAGCGGAGGCTCATTCCATTCAGGTGTCTGATTGCCTTGCTAACCACCACCCAAACATAAACAACCAGCATGAGGACGAGGGGAGGTTTGAAAATCCACAATAGACTGAAACCATTACAAGATTAACTATCTTTCAGGGATACCCCCTTACCTGCTGTGGCAATCTATGGGCTCATAAGGGCATCCCAAAATCAACAGGATGGTGACTGCAGGACACTTGGAATGACATTCATGTGTTGATTATGGTCTCATCTAAGTGCATTCTATAATGATACTCTCTCTATCTTCAAGAGGACTCAGAAAATACAGGATTGCTTCTAATCCCAATGTATTCAATGTATTGAAGGTGTTTCCCAAGGAGGACATTGCAAAGAGCCTTAAGGACCTTGACCTTGGATCAGGCTTCCCACCCATGCAGTGAAGTCTGGGAATAAACTAGGACATGGCCACTGAAAGTATACCTTTCAGATGGAGTATAAAGAAGCTTTATACTAGCAGAGGAGTATCAACTATATACAGTCTGTATGGAACTTCCGGTCGATATGTAGATGGAGTAGACGTAGTGTGCGAGTGCTCCGGTAAACTTTTCATATTTCCTACTATCCAGGCCGGTTTTGTTTCTCTTTTTTTACTCCTTATTCGATTAAGCGCAATTTCATTAAAATGGCATCAAAAAGTGCCAAATCGAATAAAAAGGAGGATACAGGCCTAACGCTTGAGGCTATCGCTGCGTTGCTCGAGCGACATCGCGTCAAGCTAGCTACCGAATTCAGAGCATCTTTTAGCTCGCTCGACTCAAAACTGGACGGCCAGCGACTGTCCTCCCTAGAATTCGCCGCAAATAATCTCAGTCAGTGGGTTTTGGATTCAGACAATGTTTGAAGTACTCAGCTAGCGCAGAACTGTAAAAGAGAGGACTGAAACCTGCTCTGCTTTATCCAGCCCAACCTCGTCTCACGCTGCCCCTGGAGCCAGAACGTGGCTTTTTTCTGTGGATGAGGCACAAACCTATATCAAGACTCTCCCTTTGTCACCGAAACACACTGAAAGAGACAGTGCGGGGTTAGGGTTAAGTATATATATATATATACTTTTTGCTATTACTTATCTTTTTTTAGTCTGCGTTGGGTGATGTTTAAGCACTTTTGTGCCCACTAGTGCACGTATTTCTGTTTTAACTGTAACAGACTACTCATTCTTATGACTAACAGTCATGACTTAAAATGTAATGGTCATAAACTGCCAACTTTACACTTGCCTCCTGATGGACAGGAAGAGCTCTATTAAGACAAGAAGAGTTGTTCATTGGCAAAAATGTATGTTTTGAAGAGGCTGCTGCTGTTTTGTTTTTTAGCAGCTTTCTTTTTTTTTTTTTTGGAGGGGGGGGGTTGTCACTGCCAGCAGTATCTTAGCAATTTATATTCACTCCTTGGTGTGTATCTGTCACTTTCATCCTGTTCTGTTCTGCCACAGTCCCATTAGATGGTTACCTTTTGGAGTAATATACTCACAGTTTAAATTGTTCTTTGTCAAAGTGTACAGATAAATATTTAAACTTAGTGAGCTGGAATGTTAAGGGTTTAAATCATCCCATCAAAACGAAAAAGGTTATCTCCCACCTTAAACAACTTAAAGCAGAAATAGTTTTCCTCCAAGAAACTCATAATCGTAGCTCGGATAATAGTTGCCTTCTATCAAGGTGGTCGGGGCAAAGTTTTCACTCTTCCTTTCAAGCTAAAGCCAGAGGGGTTTCAATTCTTATCAACCAAAATATTTCTTTTGAGCCCCACAATGTGGTTGCTGACAGATCTGGTCGATATGTGATTGTTACTGGAAAATTGTTTAACATATTGGTAGTACTTGTAAACATAAATGCCCCTAATTTGGATGACGTGGTTTTTTTTCAGCAGTTGTTCTCATTACTGCCAGACCTCAATATATACTCCCCTATATTCTACCAACATCAGCACAATAAGTAAGTCAGCCTCTCTCATTCAAGCCTTTTTATCCGAGTATGGTGTCTGCGATGTTTGGCGTACCTTACATCTGTATGACAGGGAATATTCATTTTTCTCGCATGTTCACCATACATATTCTAGAATTGATTACTTTTTCATTGATAATCAGCTTGTTTCTTTGGTCCACTCTTGCACCTATCAGAGCATTGTTATTTCTGACCATGCCCCCATTACTTTGGCCATGGTTCTTCCTGGCCTCACACAAAAGAGCAGAGAGTGGCGCTTCAATCCTACTCTACTTTCAAATGACAACTTTGTTAAATTCATCGAGTCTGAAATAACCTTTTTTCTTGCTACTAATATGTCACCTGAAATTTCTAGTTTAACAGTATGGGATGCGCTTAAAGCTTACCTTAGAGGGCAAATTAATGAAACATTCCGAGATTTCTATTTCCAGCTTTACACCTCAGAGTCTCAAGCAGATAGTAATGTAATTGCTGACTTTCTTCACAATCTTAACAGCCCCAAAATTTCTTCAGAATATCTGAAGAGATTGGAAGAGCCAATATCTCAGGAGGAAATTGTTTCTGCCATTTCCGCAATGCAGTCTGGAAAGTGTCCAGGCCGTGACGGTTTCCCAGAAGAATTTTTTTAAAAGTTCTCTTCGCTGCTTTCCCCACCGCTTCACCTTGTTCTATCTGAATCTTGTAGCCAAGGTTCTCTCCCTCAATCATTCACTGAGGCTTGTTTCACACGAATTGCTAAAAAAGGAAAAGATCCCACAGATTGTGCCTCCTTCCGCCCTATCTCATTATTGAACACAGACGCTAAGATCTTAGCAAAGGTCTTGGCTCGTAGATTAGAGAGTGTACCAAATGGCTTTATAAAAGGTAGGCACTCCTACCTTAATATATGACGTTTATTTAACATTATTTACTTGTCTGCCAAGAAAGTCCCTGAATGTGTTGTATCTCTCGATGCAGAGAAAGCTTTCGATCGCATTTGAGTGGAACTATTTATTTTCTGTTCTTGATCATTTTGGTTTTGGACCAAGTTTTATTTTGTGGATCAAGCTATTGTACACACATCCATCTGCTTCAATTCGCATTAACGCTCAGCAGTCCAGACCATTTAACCTACAACGTGGAACCTGCCAGGGGTGCCCATTAAGCCCTATGCTTTTCGATTTGGCCATTGAACCACTTGCTACAGCTTTTCGTAGATGTAAAGGTATCTGGAGGAACAATATAGAGCACAAAGTTTCACTGTATGCTGATGACCTGCTGCTCTTTATCTCTAACCCTAACACTTCATTGCCTTCTGCCCTTTCATTGCTCAGTCAGTTCGGTCAGTTTTCAGGTTATAAATTAAATCTCAGTAAGAGTGAGCTTTGATAAAAGTATATTACTTTTGTTTTCGGAAGTGGCAGATAGATGTCTTTGTGTATAAATTGTTGGCAGTGACTGGGTGGAATGTGGGCCTTTTTAAAAAATTATTTTTCTTACGGCATTAACAAAGGATGTTAGTGAACTCTTATGCTTCCCTTCAATGTGCCCTTCTAATCTTTTGTATGCTATGTTAAAAACTTCAATAAAAAGATTTTGATTAAACAGTCTGTATGACCCGCTGGATTTTGCAGATCTTTTGTCAGCATTCGAGGCAGGGCCTCGCTAAGGCCAAGGTCTGTTTCCACAACAACTTTTATGTCCAGCTGGCTTAAAAGGCCAGAATTCTTGTTGAAGCCAGCTACGAATGAGGCAGGAAATGAGATCTGAAGTTTAGTGACATCTTGTGCCACCCAGGTTGCAAAGTGTCACTTGATTTCAAGACATCTTTAGTAATTCTGGAAATTGCTTATAAGATATCAAGGATGGTCCACATAGCTCTTCCAACTGAGCAAACGACAAGTGAAATTGTCAAGGCTGGCACATATGAAAAAGTTTCAGCCCAACTTGTTAAGGCTAAGGGGGTGCCCAGATTTAGTTTTCGAAACAAGGCCTTTGTCTGAAGTCAGACAAGGAAAAGATTACAAAACAGAACCCACTGTATAGGTTTTCTCCTTACCTAGATGATGGGTTGACTCAGGATTAGAGATCGCTGGTCACAAGCCTATCTTGAAAGAAACCCACTCATTATTCCTTACTGTCACATTATATTTAATTGCATTACATTCATTTGGCAGACACTTTTATGCAAAGCAACTTACAGTTGGAGTAAACATTAAAGTTTCAGGAAGAATGCTAAAATCTTTTTTTAGGAAGTAGTGCTAGAAGTTAGATGGAGCATTAGGAGAGTAGATGCTCTCTGAACAGATGAGTCTTTAAGAGGTGTTTGAAGACTGGGAGGGATTCTGCTGCTCTGGTTACCTTTGGCAGCTCATTCCACCAGTGAGGAGCCAGAACAAGACCAGTCTGGACTGGGTTTGCCTTGTGTGTAGGGAGGGCAGAGCCAGACGACGTTCCTTTCCTACACAGAATGTTACACAGAATGTTGAAGTGCCATATCTCCTGGCAGTTTATTCGAACGTGAACTGTACAATTGCCAGTGGAGGCAGGATGTCATAGAAAACAAACTAAATAGAAATGTAGAATGTTTATTCAGAGAAAAGTGTGTAGCTTATTATCCAGTGTGCACGGTGGGTTGGGCATGGCTGTGGAGAGACCAAAAATGCTCAGACCTTAAAGAAAACAGATACAAAGCAAGCTAGCCAGCTCAGGTAACACATTTTTTAATAACTCCCACAGTCTTGCAGGATAGGGGCGGCTACAAAAAACAGTTGGAATAAAAACTATGTTGCAACGTGTGATTTGGTTGTTACTAGATGGTTCCTGTGGTGTTGCTAGGTGGCAACTAATGGTGCAGCAGTTACATTCTGGCGCCTCCAAATTTAACGTTTTAACTTTCTTTGAGGTAACTTTCAGAGGCAGACATCTGGTTCCATTCACCTCCACTGTGAATTGTTTTGACTTGCTGAGTTTCTCCAGAATGGGGTCTCATGCCAAACCTGCTGTGAACCACTCCTTGTTTTGCACTCTACACAATTAGTTATAGCGAGATTTGGAAAGTAGGCAGAAGGGATGCGCATGGCTGCAACAGACAGAGACTGAAACAGTGCAGAGAAAGAGGGGCAACACAGTAAAGCGCCAAGGAACCAGATCCATTAAGCACAAAAACACTGTCACACTACCACACTTTAATGTCGTTACTGGCAACACATTTATCACCAAGAAAAGTTAAGATACAGCCTCAAAGCAGCTAACTGAGTTGGCTAAGTAACAGTGCTAAAACAAGCACCCATGCTCGTTGGGGAGAGAGGATATGGGCCACACATTGTAGGCAGGGGGTTTGAACCTGTGACTCTGTTTCGCTCAGTAGCCCCCATTAAAAGCACCAACAAAGTGGCCAAAAATGACTCCTTTTAAACCAATCTAATGCAAACCGATTGTTTCTGTCAAACACACCTGTCCCGTGACACGTAAGTGGAAATGAGACGCATCATGGGGTAAATAAACAAGGATTTGGTAAGCAACCAGTGTACAGTCATTGAGTCCCCCCATTATCGACTCTAACCTTCAGTCCAGTTTCCGTGAGTACTCCGGGTTATTTCCCTTCTCTGTTTTCACTGTGTTGTGTGTATGTGAACGCAGGTTCCCGGTGGGAATCTCTACTCTCTGTGAGAGCGTTCTCAGAACAACCGCGTGGTTTACCAACTCTTTCATGTACAATCTGCGACCGGGTTCATCCTCCACGCTACACTGGGCAAACAGTTTGGCCGGTGTCTTGACAGTTTCCTTATTAGTAACCAGAATGCCAGCTACAGATGTTTTTCACTCATTAAATTAGCACTCAGGGCTGAGTATAGGTGTTATTTTCAGATGCATGCACCTGAAATGATTGCTTCTGTGATTTCTTCCACACACTAATAAAACTTAAGAAGAACGATCGTGTGTCACACTAATAATAACAGGGTCACTACCAGTCAGCGGCTTGTTATTATGTAGTTGTTCTACAATAGTTGTTAATGTTTAGTTTAAGCGGTTTAGTGCTCCAGGTATTTTTAAGAAAAACCTACGAAAATTAAAAAAAAAGTTTTCTGATTCTGATACATAAAAAATGTACTGTTATAACATGAAAATGTCTTATTGGCAGTTAGCTCATGATACCAGTGGATGGTACCCAAAATCATGATCCACATACTGTGCATCTTTGTTGTTACTGTTATGAGAATGATTTATTAATAATCATTTATTTCTAATTTTGATATGTAATGATACTCCTGTAATCTGACAATGCAGGAATATTGCTCGACTCTAGATACAGTCCAAATTCCTTATTCCTTTTTTTTTTTTTTTTTTACAGTTGATGAAGTACCCTGCTTTGAGCTGGTCTCACCATGGATTACATATCTCATTCTCTATAATGCATGCCTTGTGGTTAGGAGTCAGCAGAGTGTGGATTGGTATGGATCCCGCGTAGTGTCATGCTTGGCCTCTCTGTAGACCCTGAACTCCCTAAGAGAGTTCATCTGCAGTGATGCAGCCCTTCCAAAAGCAGAACTGGGCTGTGCACAGACAGTCCAGCAGATTAAGGTCCACCGAGCACAAAAGAGAGTGGACATGACTAGAAAGGACGGGTCACATGAGACACAGGAGCTTGATAAGCAAAGGTCATGAATCTGGAGTGATGAATCTGGAGTGATCATAAGATTCAGTCTTCCTTCTCTTCTGTTCATTTTTGATATCTAAAAGGGCTGTGCTTTTGAAAAGGAAGACAAAAACAGCTCCAAAATGATCAGGGATTAGGTGTAGCAAATTTGTAGAGAACAATGGTCCCTAATAGTTCTGGTCCCTTTTAGGAAGTGTTAGCACTTGAGCAGCAAGCGGCAGTGATCATCATTCCAATTAAAACACACAGTAGTTTTTTGTTATATTCTGAAACAGTTTGGGTAATAGGTGTCTCGTATGTTTCACTCATACCAAACACTGGTTGGATAAGTGGGGAGGATGAAACGATTGATTTTTAAAAGTGTGGGGTGGGGCGCCCTCCCTGATATAATGGTTCCAGTGCCCATGGTGTGGACAATGCAAAAAAAAAACAAATTCTTACATTTTTTTTATTTCTGCATTCTGCCATTTGAGATGATTTGCCATTTTGTAATGTTGCTATTCTTTCTCACAAGGATACTTAGTGATGCAGTGTTTCAAGTGTTTTATCCCATTTTTTCTGCAAACAGTACAGGGTTTTTGTCCCATTTTTTGTGCAACGGTACAGGGTTGATATCACATTTTATGTTTCAAAATTCTCTGCACACTCTCTGCTCGGGACAGGTCAGGACTGCAGACGGGCCAGTCCAACACTGTACTCTTCTTCCATAGCCATGCCTTTATAACCTGTGCAGAATGTGGTTTTGCCTTGTTGAAAAATGCAGAAACATCCTTGGAAAATATATGTCCTCTTCAAAGCAGTGTATGTTGCTCAGTGTACTTTTCTGAATGTATGCTGTCATCACAGAAGTAGAAATTGCCTTTGCAAAGGGCACTGACACAACCCCATACCATGACAGACTCTGAGCTTCGGACTTGTTGCTGATAACAGTCTAAATGGTCCATTTTGTCTTCGCTCAGAGGTAAAAGGCGTCCATTTCTTTCCAAAGAGATGCACGTTTCCATTGTGTGATGGTCTTTCCCAGATTCTGGTGATCCCAGAGACGTCAACATCACTTCTGGATGTGGTTAACATAAAGCATTTGAGAATGTAACTCAGTATAGTAGTGGTTGTCAAAGGTTTGTAATCCCTTGTGCCATCTGAGGGATCGGATATCACAGGTGGTCATCTTAAGCTTGACCCCTCCTTGCCCCTTAAACACTGAAATTTCTTATTGATGATTTAATGATTTAATGGAAATCTCTCCCAATCTGTCTTTAAAGAATTTGCTGGCTAACTGGAGATCCTCTGCTCCTTAGCTTTCGTGGATACTACTTTTGTACCAAACCAGGATTACAATCACTCGTTCCCATCACCAGTTTGAAAATACTTTTTTACCTCATTACTAGCCCTAAATTGCCTTATGGACTGCGTTGCACCATTACACCATCACGCTGCCTAGGTGTGGGATATCTCTTCATTCCAGCGCCCTCTGAAGTACGGAAGGTATGTTTACATTCAGCAGCAGTTTCTCACATCTTCTAAAGTTCCATTTGGCTCTTTCAACAAAATGGCCATCAACGACCATTAAAAATTCAGCAGCCAATACAAGCTTGTGCCGATAACTTATGATGTAAAGGTTCAAACGTCACAAAATTCACACCCTGCATTGCTACCACATTCTTCGGATGCATATCAAATTTCATTTTATCCTGCAACATTTCAGCATCTCGAGAACTGCTTAAATTATTTTTTTGAAATTTGGTATGTTTACATGTGGCTCACATCTACTACAGCTCCTCAGCACAATGGCTGCCGATAGGCAATCAAAATTCAGCAGCCAATAAATGCCTGCATGAATGGCTAATCTTAATTAAATTTTGTAGACGCATTCATCATGGCATGAAGCATTTTAATCATTCAACCTCTTGCAACCTGAGCCAGCTTACACATTCTGCTTAGACCCCATTGACTCCTGTGGCGGATATATCATGTAGATGCTACACATCTGTTTGTGGAATTCTGTGTTAGATTTATACCAGATGTAATAAGACCCCTCTCAACTACAGCATTTCACTTTTGACTCTACATTCCACTGAAAATGATTTCCAAATGAATTCCAAATATGAGACACGTTTATGCTGGCAGATATCATTTTTGCCCAGCCTTTCTGTAATTACATCATTTTTGATGAGATGAGCAACACCTGCAGTTTCTTAGATATTTGTCTGGTTTCTATTGTGACTTCCTTATTACTGAATCTTCTTATTCATTATTCCTTATTTTTGAATCGTCTTATTTATTCTCATTGTTTATACCTTTTTAGATTGCTAATTTAAAGCTGGAACTAATAAAAAAAGATTCAAGGTTTTATTGCCATATGTACAAAGTACAATGTACAATGAAATTCTTACTTGTATGTTTCTCCAAAGAACGTTACAAATAACAGTTACAGATAAACACAGTTAACATACAATACAATAAATACAAATGACAACATTTAATGCAACCACATTCACCCTGAGGTAGTAAGTGATATGTGACAGAGCATTGTAGGAATTTAAAGTGTTGCAGTGGGTAAAGCTTGCAATACAGAGAATGTTACAGCAAAATACAGAATTAGTATTAAACAGCAGATTGCCGAGCATGGAAGAGGTCATGTGCAATGTGACCATGTATAATTTAGCTGTAATATTGTACATTTGTGTGTGTTGAACAGTCTGTCTCTGACTCACGTAGTGCATGTACGGAGAGTCCTGAGCCTCAGAGTGTCAGGGTAGGGAAAAGTGTCAGTGCAGGGTAACTAGTCCTTCATGAGTCCTTCATGCTTTGTTTTTGTTTTGTTTTTTTTGAGGCAGCACGAGGTGTAAATGTCCTTTTACCAATGATCTAAGTAATATTTACTCCTCTTTGCCAAGCCTCCTTCTCCTGAGTGGAGCAGGTACTGTACCAGGATGAAACACACCCTGTGAGGACAGACTTCACAGCACACCTGTAGAGGAATGTGGTAGACAGGCTTTCCTCAGATGCCTGAGGAAGTGAAGGCGTTTGGGAGCCTTTTAATGGGAGCCGCCGTGTGTTCTGTACACTTGAGGTTAGAACTGAGGCTGATGGACTATTTTGGTGGTTATACAGTCATTCACACAGTTCTTCATGAGGTTTGTGACCACTGCATACCTGGCCTGAGGATGAATTTCTGGACATGTTGTAATTCAAAGCAACCCTGTAGTTCTGCCTCTGGTGTCCAGCTGCTTGCTTTTCAGCTTCTGTTGGTAAACAGGTAGCAGCAGCACAGAGGCACGGTCCGACAGGCCAATTTGCGAACACAGAAGAGATAGCACCCCTAGTGCAGCAGGAGACATGCTGTTGTTATTAAGAGTAAACATTTGTAAGGTTGGCCTGATTAAAATCACCTGAAGTAATGAACGGTTCTCTTAGGTGGTGATGCAGTACAGTTCACTCGGAGGTTAGAACTGAGGGTACAGAGGAATGTAAACCACGGCCATGAACACACCAGCAAACCCTTAAATCAGGTAGAATGGTCAGCACTTGATCAATAATTAGTCAAGGTCTGGAGTGCAGTTCTGTGAAATTCCTTCTAGCTCTGTACTCCATGAGTTGTTGGACTGAAAACCCTTTCGGATGGACTGCCTGGTCGAGCGTGCTGGTGTTGAACCACAACTCTGTGAAGCAGAACACACAGTAATTCCTCAGCTCTCTTTGGAATTCAAGTGTTCTTCTCAGATCAAACAGTTTGTTGTCCAAAGACTGAAAAATGGCCAGGAGCATGCTGGGTATCACAGGTCATAGCCAGTGGCGTTTCATTCTCACCTGCATGCTGGCGTTGCGGCCCCCTCTCATGTGTTCCGGGGGCAGTCACTTGAGTTGCAACAGCCGTGTTGTTCATGGGAGAACAAAGATACCAGCTCTGGGTCTAAAAAGGGAACTGTTGCATCTTGATGAATTGTTTTGCCTATTTTTAGGAGTGTTTGTCGATCATAGGTAATAAGGGAGTATAAACGAGTTGGAAGAATAATGAGACAAACAAGAACATTCCTATAAAACTAATAAGCCTGTAGAAAGCGAAGTTCCACACGTTGTCATGCATCGGTGCCAATTTGTTGTTTTGAAATTCATGGCTCAAACAGCTTAATTTGTTCAGAATTTTCCAAAGTTAGCTACAGCCATGTGAAAAAGAAAGTACACTGGTTTTGGTTTTGCTTATCAGTACATAATAAAAATCATGGTCCTCACCAGGCCCTAAAATAATTTAAATCTTACCATAGGTGAGCACAGCACAAAACATATTCTGCTGTGTCATTATTTATTTAACAAAAATGGAACCAAAATGGAGAACCCATGCTTGAAAAACTAAATACACCCCATGATCTAGTAGCTTGTAGAACCACCTATAGCAGCAATAACTTGATCATTTTCTGTATGACTTCATCAGTCTTTCACTTTGCCATGGAATAATTTTGTCTCACTCTTCTTTACAGTGTTTTTACAGTGGGTATTTGTTTATGCACAGCTCTTTTAAGATACTGTTACAGCATTTCAGTCAAGTTGAGGTCTGGACCTTGACTGAGCCATTGCAAAAATTTTACATTTATGTTTACGTTTACGGCATTTAGCAGACGTTCTTCTCCAGAGCGATGTACATCAGTGCTTAAATAGTCCACATCTGTGCTTCATACCTAAACATAAACTTCATACCTAAACATAAACTTTAATCAACTTACTGCTAGCTAAGTTACACACCTTAACAAACCCTGTCAAAAGAAAAAAATCAGAGGTAAGTAACAGTTAGTTACTGTTACTAGTGACTGGTTAGTCACTAAGGTGCTCATTGAAGAGGTGGGTCTTCAGGCAACGCTTGAAGACAGCGAGGGACTCCGCAGATCTGATTGCAAGAGGAAGTTTGTTCCACCACTGGGGTGCCAAGATTGAGAAGAGCCTTGATGCAGGTCTTCCTCTTCTTTGGAGCAACAGAGGTTCAAGATGAGCGGTTTTCTTTTTCAGTCTTTCTGTTGTAGTAGATTTATTGGTGTGCTTGGGATCATTGTCCTGTTGTATGACCCAATTTCAACCAAGCTTTAGCCTCACATTTGACTCTGGAATACTTATACAGAGGAGTTCAGGACCCAGTGAGGGTTCTGTGGCTGCAAAACAAGCCCAAATCATCCCCACCGTGCTTTACAGTTGCTATTTGTGGGTATTTGTGCTGATATGCTGTGTTTGGTTTTCGCCAACTGTAGCGCTGTGCATTATGGCCATACATCTCCACTTCGGTCTCGTCTGTCCAAAAGACATTGTTCCAGAAGTCTTGTGGTTTGTTCAGATGCAATTTTGTAAGATGTGCTGCTGTGTTGGTTTTAGAGAGAAGAGGCTTTCTCCTAGCAACTCTTCCAAACAAGCCATATTTGTTCAGTCTTTTACAAACTGTAATTTCTGAGTATTGCGCAGTCTGACCTCAGGCAGAATTTGCTGGGATGTCCACTCCTGGAAAGACGTGGATGTTTTTCATTTGTAGAGTGATGGAATTTGTCTGGAAATGGCCTTATAACTAGGGATGCACCAAAATGATTTTTTTGGACCGAAACCGAAAACTGAAAATGAGGAAACACTTGGCCGAAAACCGAAAGAAATTATTATTATTAAATTATTAAAATAATAAATATGTTACAAAACTATGAAAATATTTATTTAGCATTCAAACAATGCACAATATAAAATAACATTTGAATTAAAATATTTTACTTGGCCCCACTCATGAATAGCCTAAAAGCAAGATAGCTGAAATATTATACAATTAAATATCTTC
>JBBIGA010000132.1:1857718-1882234 GCA_037576975.1 Alestes dentex | reverse complement strand
CAGTCATTAGTTTCAGGGACAGTCTTACAGTCATTAGTTACAGGGACAGTCTTACAGTCATTAGTTACAGGGACAGTATTACAGGGGGGTTGAACCTGCAACTTTGTGGTCATTGGGTTCACAGGCAAGTGTTTTACCCACCAGGCTCCTACCACCCCTATCAGCAGTGTACTGAAAATGACAGCTGCTTACAAGTCAGCACCCACTCTAGTCGTTGTTCCTGCCTTGATAACAACACACAATATGGTTCCTAAAGTATCAAAGTGCATCCTCTGGCACTTTGTGTCACTTCTGATCAAACAGCTTAATGTGCAATGGGGAGTAGAGAGTCTAGCCACCTTGCATTAGTGGCCTGTCTGCCTCTTCCCCTGCTGCCTTGATTACTGTGTTTAGAGCTGCACCTAATGCACCAGACCTTATTCCTCTAATGGAAATAGACCTTTCTTTTGTTTTTGCTTTTTTTCTTCTGGGCCTATCAAGGAAACGCTTTTTCCTTGCACAAAAGAACTCTTTATTTAATCAAAAGTCTTCTTTACTTGCTTAAGAAACCGTATTTTCTGTTTAACTATAGTAATGTAAATACCGGATTTCATTCATTTATTTATTTCCTATTTTAATGCGGGATGCCAGCTCATTTCCCCCAGTCAATATCTTGTACTGTTACTTTACATTTACTTTGTGTAATCGTATCCGTTTTTACTTTCACAATACTCCTATTGATCTTTCTCCAGACTTCTTTTGTATATCACTTCTGCCATTGTGTGCCTGGGTGCTTATTAATGTTTAATATGTCAATTAGTAACCTTTTGTTCTCAGTTTTGTTTATCGTATCCATATCTTTCGAGAAGATTGACAAAAAAACAACAATTAAATATGTATGGGCTTGTCAGAACAGAGCAATGAATGTTTTATTAATGTGAGATGATCAGGCAGCTGCACAGATTTAATATGTCACACAGCAGCGCTGTTCATCAGGCAGCCTTTTTTCATCAACCTATTCTTTTACTGCTGTTTGTAGATTACGAAAGTCACAAAAAGTGGAAAGAAAGTACAAAAACGTATGGTTAAATAAGAATTTTAGAAATGCATATAATTCTGAATTCTTAGTCTGTGGATCTAGGTTTATGTATGTTTTGCATGTTTTGTCCATCTGTCTGTCTGTCTGTCTGTCACTGGAGCATCACTGTGTCTCCGAGGCCAAGGATGAAAAGTTTAGAATATTATAAGTGGCTTGATTAAAAATCAAAGAAGCACAACAAAGTCTTGGCAACGACATCTGAAAGTAACAACTTTGAATTACCTGAAGTTCACTTAACAATTAAAGAAAGCAATGAGAACACTCCTCAATATAAAATCTCTCCAGATCCTTTAGTGTCTCTTCGGGGTTGTCCTCTTCAGCTCACCCCACAGGTTTCCAATGTTTGAGTTTAGATCATAGCATTGCTCTGGATATATAATGTGGCCGCTACACCATTTTTATGTAGATTTCAACATGAGTTGATTGTCCTGCTGGAAGATCCATGCAAGACCATGTTTTAACCTTGTGGCAGAGGCAGCGTGATTTGAAATCTTCCTCCAAAATGACTCTTCAAGTAATAACATGATAACATGATCATTTATGATACTTAACAGCAGTGATGGGGTCCTCTTATAATAATGATTGTAATATCCTTCTTTTTACACCAAACCCCATAGTACATTTGTTGCCTGAAAGTTCTATTTTTCTCTCATCTGATCACAGAACCCGGTTCCTGCATGAGCTCCAGCAGTATCTGGCAAATTGCTGAATGCTCTCAAGAGCAAGCTTTGCTTGATTCAAGATTCAAGATTCTCTATGCATGTGACAAATAAAGAAGCTTGAATCTTGAATCAAGCAAAGCTTGTTCTGCCAATAGAATCAAGACAGTTTTTTTTCTTTTAAGCTCCACTACTAAAAAGCAAAGAAATGGAAACCCAGATTTGAAGGGACTGAGATTCACATACACAAAAACTGTCAACGGCTGGTGTGTTGTACTGAGGCCCCATCTTTCCTCCTAATCTTCTTTAGGCTCTACCTGTACTATATTCGGCATGTTGCTTGTTCTTTTTGCTCTGCCACAAACAAAACGTTTAAACATCTACCGTGACAATAGAGCTGTGACTGGAAAGCCTGATCCATAATGTATCTGAAAGATGTGAAAGAAAGCATTAATATGTATGCGTTCATTTGTTCACTACATAACCTGAACTGAAAGATTAATAGACATAGCAACAATAACTTAGGAGGATGAGACTCTCAGAATTTTTCAAACAATCAGTTATCGCCCCAACAGTGAATATGGACATTTTCATGCCAAGAGCGATTTGTTTTATAGCCAGTAGTTGATTTATGATCAGTTCACTGAGGAAGAATAATGTGATCAGTGATGTTAGTATCCAGTGTTGTTCTTGTTAGCTCTATTAGTTCAGCAGCTCCTTTAACATTACTAATTCAAAAGAAAAACAGAAAAAGGAAGAACATATCTATTTTTAATGTATTCTTCTGCCTGGACTGTCACCTAGAAAGGTAAACAGCCCTATACTGCTTGATATATAAGTGGAAATACAATCCCTACGTGATACTCATATTTTTTATTCTAATAAAGGCGGCCAGTGAATGACTGACTGAATGACTGAATACATTTGTCATTAGATTGTAACAGAACTGAAAACAGTCTCAGGAATCCTAAAAAGTCACCCCTTAGGCTAGCCATTGGTAGTCTGAAATGAATAGTAACCAGCTCATATTCCTAACATGTGCTGCATCTTAAAATGGCCACCAGGTTTGTAGTGTGTATTGCAGATTACTGGTCTAGAGAAGGTAAAGGTTAAACAGATTGCAGGTACTGCTCCATTTCTGTTAGCCATTATCCAGTGCACGGCTATTAGGAAATGATGATGCTTGCTTTACCCTTCAAACGGATGGTGAAAACCACTGATGGGCTAATGAAATGAAATGCGTGCTGCATTGGATTTCCCCCCCTTTGGTCAAATCATTGTCTATGCAAAACCAAATAAAGCATTTAAAGTGTGCATGCCTATGTGAGCACGTGTGTGTGTGTGTGTGTGTCTGTGTGTGTGTCTGTGGGTGTTTTAATTGTATGTTATTTTCAGTAAACACATTTTGTAGTATACTGTCAGGAAATGTTAGGTAGTGATGCTACACAGTTGTTATTACAAAAAAATATATAAGAATCCATATACTAAAAGAATCATAAACTTAGTAGCAAAGTACAGGGTTGACAAAATACTACCTTTGTAATTACAGTGCTACAAGTGATTGCAATACAGTTTGCTGTATATTAAAACTGTTGGGTGAATCAATAACAAAACCATTAAAAATAATGAATGGTTTGTTCATTAGTGTTCCAGGCTTGATGAACTAAGCTATTAATCATCCGTGAATAGTTCAGTTCATTAAAGCATCCAAGAAAATGAAACCATCACTTCGCAAAACACCCTGTGATTGGTTAAAGGCTAATTTACATATGGTATTATGACAAAAGTCAATATCACAGTAAAGATTAGCAAATTATTTTTGTGAAATCTTAGTTTGCAACGAGGATTTTTTTAAAATGTATTTCACTTTCATTAACTGGTTCATGTACTGATTCATCACAAAGTTAGAGAAATATTTAAGCCTTGTTACCAGCAAGTGAGACTGAAGAATCTGCACGTTAAAAAATTCAGTGTAGTGGTCGGTTTTTGTTCTGTGGTTTTCTGTAGGTTTTCCATTGTTGTACTAAATTGTTGCAGACATATATAATGACGTTAGCTGATAACTTGCTTTTGTTCCACAGAGCTGACCTTTTCATGGATCTTTAATGAATATCCCTCATTTGTGAATCAAGATACCCGGCGATTTGTGTCTCAGAAAACTGGAAATCTGTACATTGCTAAGGTGGAACCATCGGATGTTGGAAATTACACGTGTGTAGTGACCAACATGGTGACCAAAACCAGAGTGCAAGGACCTCCAGCTTCACTGGTTCTGCGAAGTGATGGTAATGTTGCCACTCTATATCTCTGCACATTCCCTACCATTCTAATCAAGTTCTGTATGTTGTTGTGTATTTATTTTCAGGAATTTCACATGCGCTAGATTAACTTTTAGTCAGGTTTTTACTTCCATTTTGCTGTGGTGTTCACACGTAGTTGAATAATGGCACATTCACATTCCCTATCAAAAACTGGAATCTGTGCTTTGCACATTTTGCAGTTCGTTTTGAGGTCAAGCAGTGACTGTACTGTTGCTATTGGAGTAAAACCTTTCTTTTATGTATTTATCCTTATGTCTAAATTTCATGATGAATGGTCTAATAGAAATGGTCCCAAATAGAAATAGTTAATCCACTGTTTTTTCACATTATATTTTGAATTTGGTCATTGACATATAAACAGTAATTCAGAGTATTGCATTGCAGAGAATCTTACTGAGTCTATACAGTGGTGGATGGCAACCAGGGGTCACGAATCCGGAATGACCAGTGAACTTACGTGGGTCTTTATTTACTCGTGGGAGGCAAGCGAGTCTCTCAGGAACTGTTTTGAGTGTACGGAGTGCTGGAGCCTCAGGATAACAACACAGATGTGGACACTGACAGCAATTAGAACATTAACTTCTTTAGGGACATTGTGTTTCCAGTAAGGACTGTTCACTGTTTCCCCCATAATAAACCCTGGATCACCAGTAACATCAAGGAGCTCCTTAACCAGAAAAAGAGGGCATTCAGGGAGCGGGGTAGGAGAAGCTCTAAAGCAGGCGAAGTTGGACTATAAGAAGAAATTAGAGAGTGAGCTGCAGCAGGATAACATCAGAGAGGTGTGGAGGGGAATGAGGGACATCACTGGCTTGTTCTAAGAAGAACAGCCAAGTTATGGATGGTGAGAATAAGGCCAGTGAATCTGTTTTAGAACAGGTTTGATGGAATGGCCAAAACCCGCCCTGTTTTAACTTAGGTCCTCCCACCTGCCCTACCGACGCCTGTAAACAACGGCTCCTCCACCACCACTTCAGACGCTGCTCCAGCTTCACTGTTCGCTCTTCACAGTCCCCCCACCACTGCAGCTGCAGCCCTCATTACACCTAGTCACCCATCCTTCACAGTGGATGAGGTGAAGGCGGAGCTTAACAGACTGCGACCAGGGATAGCGGCAGGCCCAGATGGTGTGTGTCCAAGACTCTTGAAGGGCCGTGCGGCCCAGCTAGCTGAGCCCCTCCAGTGGCTCTTCAATATCAGTCCACAACTCGGTAAGGTCCGGGTGCAGTGGAAGACATCTTGTTTTGTACCAGTTCCTGAAGTAGGGCGACCAGCTGAGAGAAACGATTACCGGCCGGTGGCCTTAACATCTCACATTATGAAGACCCTGGAGCGTCTGGTCCTTCACCTCATGAGGCCAGAGGTCACTCATGCACTGGACCCCCTCCAGTTTGTCTACCAGGAGCACACTGGAGTGGAGGACGCAGGTCTTTACATGCTGCACAGGACCCACACGTACCTTGAGGAGCCAGGATGTTATGTGAGAATCATATTCTTTGATTTCTCAAGTGCTTTTAATACAATCCATCCTCTAATACTGAGGGACAAGTTGGAGAAGATGGGTGTGGATCCCTCTTTGACGTCCTGTGTAACAGACTGCCTGACAGTCGTTTATTCAGTTTGTCAGGTTGGGAAACTGCGTCTCTAGGATGATGAGGTGCAGCACAGGGACCGTTTTAGCACCATTCCTGCTCTCACTCAACACTGCGGACTTCAAATACAACACAGAATCCTGCCACACGCAAAAATACTCTGATGACACCGCTATTGCAGCATGTGTCCGGAGTGGACTGGAGCAGGGATACAGGGACCTTGTGGAAGCCTTCAGGACCATAACACCACCAAAGGCACAGAGATTGTGGTAGATTTCAGAAGATCTAGGCCACCCCATCTGCCAGTTTCCGTAAAAGGGCAGGACAATGTGGTGGTGGCCTCCCACAAATCACACTATGGTAACCAGTGTCCTCTTTTATGCTGCTGCATGTTCGGGTGCAGCCTGACAGACAAAAACACCAAGTGGCTGGACAGGCTGATGAAAAAAAACAGCTCAGTGTTTGGCAGGAAGCTGGACTCAATTAAAACAGCGGTAGAAAGTGGCAAACTAGAAGCTACTATGGACAACAGTCAACAAACTCTCCACATTCTATTTATTATTCTATTGATTTTGGTATTATATCTATTTTAATTATTTTATTTATGAGTAAGCTACCAGATATCTGAATTTCCCCTTGGGGATAAATAAAGTTTCTATCTATCTATCTGCTTATCTGTCCGTCCGTCCATCCATCCATCCTCCTGCATGAAATGAGTTTATATGTTTTAGGCGAAAATCTTGTCTCAGAGCTGTAGTGAAGCTCTGTCTCAGGCATTAAGCAATATGTATGATCATTTCATTTAACAGCTTTATATGAGGTTGCTGAGGCATTAAACACTTTCTGGTTTCTGTCTGGCTCCTCTCACCACTATTGTGGACAGTTCTGACTCATTTCACTGAAAACACTTCGCTTTCAACCATTCAAGCTGACCTTCTATTCCATCTTTTCTTTTTATATGCATTACTTAATGATGCTGTAAAGACAAACTTTTATAACTCCAGGAAATGGTGGATCCCACAGCCCCTGATATTATCCAATATTTGTTTCAGGAATTATGGGTGAATATGAACCAAAAATTGAAGTTCAGTTCCCTGAGGTCTTGTCTGTAGCCAAGGGGTTAACAGTCAAGCTGGAATGCTTCGCACTTGGAAAGTGAGTATATGACAGTTGACGGGCTCTCCAAACATGTAGTGCATGAAATAAGTGTGCGCGCATGAATAATGTATTACATGAACACATCATACATTTGACATGACATGTTAGAAGTCAGTGTTCACAATAACCTTTTTTATTGGCTTATAAATACTATATATATATATGTGTGTGTGTGTGTGTGTGTGTGTGTGAATGTATAAACAGCTCTAATATATACAGCACTATTTTTTTTATCCATCTATATGTGTCTTACCTTTAGCCCAGTTCCTGCCATCAGCTGGAGAAGAGCAGATGGGGCGGTGTTCTCTAGAAAAGTGCATGTCAGCAGATCTGGCAGTGTGTTGGAAATCCCCTACTTTCAGCCGGAGGACGCTGGCCAGTACGAGTGTGTGGCTGAGAATTCCAGAGGGAAGAACACAGTGAAAGGAAAGCTTTCTTTCTACGGTAGGTAAAATAGTGGAAGCACTTAAGCTGATATCTTGCTGATGAGTCTATAAGGACATAAGTGTGTATGTATATGATGACCTGGATTATCCTCCCACAGCGTGTCATGTGCTATTTGACAGAATGGATTTTCACATAAGGGCACACTTAACTTTCTTTTCTTCTCATAGCCATCATTTTGTGAGCTGTCCATCAATGTTATGGTGCTTCAGAGCAATCAATATGAGAATATCATTCAGTTACAGCTCATTTTGCTATGAAACATGAGAGATTCCACAGATAATCTTTCTAAATAATTGTGTTTCTGACTTCCCCAGTGGTATATTGTTGATTAATCAGGGTATAGTCTATTTGTATTACATTCACACTGTCTCTGTAGCAGCATGACTACAGAAAAAAAAGCTGTAATTACCGTCACAGTGCTGCAGTCTTGTTTCTGGTGAACAGGGGAAAACCACAGGGAGAAAGTGGGCTGGTTTTTTTTCCACAACATATAATATTTGCTCCCCACACATAAAATTGCAATAGTTACTTGAATATCTGAGCAGAATACAAGCACTGACGCTCCTGTCGTTGCGAGTGGCAGCTGTAGGGTGTTTATGTGGGACGGGTTCAGTGGAACACTGAGATACTCTGGCTGATCAGCACAATCACCAGTTCCCAATATGGAACAGCCTGTGAAATTGACACACAAACTCTAGCACAAGTGAGCACACAGTTGGTGTAAGAGTGAGCAGGAACAGGTGATATGGACAGATCTCAAGTAACCAATACAAATTTTACAGGATCGATGAAGTTATTAAGGCCAGAGGACAATAAACTAAATATTTAAAAAGAAATGGTGCATGTGACTGTTTGGTCACATAAGCTCATGTATACATCATTTATATAAAAAAGTATTTGTTAGCAATTTTTCAGTCACCTCGGTTCAGACATTAATACTGATGAGTATCGCAATCTGAGCAGCCATTAATGCCTGTGTCTCATCAAGGGCCCATGAATAATTCACAGATCAATGCACAGCTGATTAGAAATGATTGTGATAAATGAATAACTGGGATGTTCCTGTCTGAGAGTCAAACCCCATGTGGGCGGTGGTATCATCATGTGATGAAAAGCCATTTTGAGAAATTATCAATACAGTTATGGCCAAATGTTTACACATCGTCATAACATGATGTGGCAGCATTGGGCTTTCAGTGATTTCTACACTGTTCTTGTTCTGTGACAGAATGAGTGGACACCATACATCTTTATTACAAACATTTGCACAAATTTGACTTTATAGTGGGTTTCCTGAAAACAACACAGGGTCAAAATTATACACACAGCAGACATAATACTTGAACAAATGCAAAGTTCTGCAAATACTTTAAATGCACAAGCAAAGTGCAGAAAACGAAAATTTGATTTGCTGGATTCAAGGATTGCTGGATTGTAGACATGAGATTTAAGGCCATATGGAAGCCAAATACTTGGTAACCCTGAGGTATAAACCTTTAGAGTAGGTTGACAGTGTGTAGTTCATTTTCTCATTCAGTATGTTGTGTCTTCTGGTTAACTTCCAGCGCCTCCCCATCTGTTGGAGATTCCACAGGACACGCAGAAGGCCATTGATGACTCTTTGCTGTGGGAATGCAAAGCCAGTGGCAAACCCAAACCCTCTCACAAATGGCTAAAAAATGGGGAACCGCTGGAGACCTTTGAGGTAGGTGAAGGAATCATGTGATTATATTTTTGTTGATGGAATTTCCAGAGCCATGGCTATGCAACAGTGACTTTGCGCTCTTAGTGATTGGACGCATCCCGTTTAAATGGTCAACGGTAAGCTTACAGAGGGTCAAATACACTTCAACAATCCAGGATTCTAGTTTTACTTTAGAGTGCTCTTTGCTGTAAGTGCAGCATGATGACAGAATATTTTGCCAGGTAACCATTTTGCTTGACTCACCTCCTTACTCATTTGGCCATGACAGTAATCCATGATAGTGCAATTCCAGCTGATTCCCTAATTCTGGGAAGGGGTTATGGATGCAATAGAGGTCAGTATACACTGAATGATTACTCTCTGAAACAAAGAATCTAAATGCAAACTCAAAGCCAAAGCTGTCAGTAGTTGCTTTGTACATTGTGACAAAACTTACTGCAGGCACCAGCCAATCTATCCAGCCTTAAACAGAAGGATAATGATTAAGACTCAAAAATGGTGAAAGAAAATGAATGGATGTGCCATGTTTCCTGTTTTTCCTGTTTGTTTTCTGGATTGTTTCCTCAAGTGTCACTCTCCTAATAACAACAAACTGCGGCGAAGACGGTGGAGTGGGCCAGATAAGTGTATTGAGATTACTTATGAAAGCATTATTCAGCTGACGCTCATCTTTCTACTGCATCCACATTAGAGTGAGACTGATTTCACCCACAGTGAAGTAGACAGGTTATATAAGGCTGTTTTGAACTTCTTCTGGCCAGATACAAGGCTGTAGATGAGAACTATTGAAGTCTTGATCCTCCTAACCTAAGGTTTAAATTAGATCTATGATGAGACTGAGGCACACCCCAGACACTGACCTGAGCAGGTCTAAAAGAAGCCACTGAAATTCCAGAGACTGCAGAGCAGGTTATTATTCAGTTTATTTAGCCCATATTTGTGTACACATTTTCCAAAAATCCTCAGTAGGAAAACAGGGATGAGCCTCATTAAAGCGTGTCTTGCAATGTTTAACAAAATGTCATATTCCAGCTCTGTAACTTTTTCCACCATTTGAAAACACCAGCTGCTCTAAAATACCAAGACAGCTTTGTTTTTTATTATATGGGTCCATTTTTCTCCTCTTCTGAAGCTGCCATTATGGAAAGGCATGGTTTGTTAAGGCAGCTGAGATGTACAGTTCGATGCTAAAATGCAAACAAATGAAAGAGAAATGAAAGGCAGAAAGCAAAAGCATTTCTCATCTATGTTTTTGGTTTTATACAACCGACAGCAAAAAAAAAAAAAAAAAATCTAACAGTGAAGCTGTGAGTGAAGGCCAATTTTTCTTTGATGCTCAGAAGGATGTTTTTTTTTAAAAGGCTTGCTTTTGAATGAACTTGCGCTAGCTTCTCCTCGTGGGGAATATTAAAATAATCTCAGCATTTCATGTTTAAAGGGATTCTGAGGCAAATCCAGTGGGCATTGCTCGGTGCTCCCAATAACCCCTGCATATGATAAAGACGCGGAACACTCATGTACATTCAATAGCATTTGTTTCACTCACTTTTGGAGATCGCTAACATATTCTCCACTCTGTGTGCAGTGCTGTTCTGTATTAATGAGCTGTGGGGTTACCATTTAGAAAATGTCACCATCAACTGCCACAGCATTTAATCAATCTCCAAACCAAAGGTCACCCATGTAGTGAATAGCAGAGAGGAGAAGGAGTGTCATTTGTTATTGCTCATTACAATGAACAGGCCCGCCTTCCTCTCTCTCTCTCTCTCTCTCTCTCTCTCTCTCTCTTTCCTGTACATTGGGTAAGTGCCAGTAGTTTGGCTTCACCTAAAGAGCTGTCAGTTCCAAATATCATGTGGGAGAAACAAGCTCAAGAGGCCATTTGCCTTGCAAGTTTTCTTTTCTGCAGCGACTCCTAGACTCTCTGGGATATTCCGCTCTGTTCCCTGCCTCTGTGAAAATGCTCAGTTCAGCAGTATCACAGCAGAAGCTATTCCTTTGGCTCAGGGTTTGTGGTGTCTGTTCAGGTAGGCAGCTTAATCAGTCTGTTACTGAGCGCTGGGGTGCTCTCCTGTTGTGGTGAAAAAGTGCTGATTTCAGGGCAATGTCATCCCTAATTAATTACCACCATAAAGCTGATCTATGACTCCATTTGTCTTTTCTGCCAGAGGCAATACTAATGTTCCCCGTGGAACCCAGCCCACATGCTACATATATGAAAGAGGGTGTAGGGGGTGTGTGGAAAGCAAGTGTCAAGCCATTTCAAGACTGATGCATTTCATGGCCTACAAATGGACACAAACTGAAATGTGCACTCTTAGTAGGAATTTGCTCTGAAAAAAAAAAACTGTTGCTCATAATCAGGGGACTGTGGGATGATTGCCTGGAAAAAAAGTACATAAATTTGCATTTTTCTTCATTAGATATTTATTCAAATATTTTTGCTCTGCTCTGCATTACTGAGTAGGTCTGGGTGGTATATCATCTACATGCTATGATACTGTGATTGCCTTTCAGATTTAACAAGATCTGTTTTTCAAAAACACATTTGATAGATAATGAGATTATGTGAAATGGCCAAAAATAGCTATGCTTTTTTTTTAATTCAGTGCACTTTACAATTTTTTTTTACATATTATCTAGAACCTGGCAATGCAATGTATGTCATTGTCTTGTTTTTAAAGACCTGTTTAAAATACACTACAACACAACTAGACAGCATGTTTTCTTCTTGGTTGGTGCCTTCTGGTGTACTGTAAGAACGAGGAAACCAGAAAAAGCATCCCTCTGCTCCTAGACTCTAAAGCAGGTGCCTGACAAAGGAGCACATCCAAACAGCTGCATCTGCTTATATGTGCTCTGAAAGACTGTGACCAGGTTTTGAGAAAGAAGAGAGATCAAACCAGAGAGGGCAGCAAAGGAACTGTGACATGGACTGTTTTTACGAGGATTAATGTGGCAGTTACAGGATTGGAGGGATTGGAGTGAGGTTACGTGTTTACAGTTAAAAGTTAAGCACTATGCCAAAACCACAAAACAGGCAGTGTGTTTCTGAGCCTGAGGTTTAACAGTCAGCTTCAAGACCAAATAGAACGTTTTCTATTAGGATAAAATTGACATTCATAAAACTGGTCTTCATGAACATGGAAAAACATCATGTATACGGTAGAGCATAAAATGCTCGTCTCACTCTCATACGTATGCAGTGAGAGGAATCTGTGGGAGGATCCTGTCAAAATGAGTGGGAATATTGGAAGTACAGCCGATTATATAATCTGCTTGATTTAGGTTTGGTGAATAACAATAGGGTGAAATTGTGAATTTTCTCTACCCCCTAACACCATGTGTGGCTCTAATAGTGTACTGGTGAGGATGATTTCAATTTCTGCTTTGTCTAAGCCTTGATTAACACTCTAGAGCTCTGGACCCAGGTTTTGTTGCTGCTGAAACTGGAGGTATGTCTAATTACTTTTCGGGTGTCTCTGTCGATTGACTAAAAGAGATCCTACAGGAGAATTACATTCTCAGATCAATTTTTCCTGCCCAGAGTTCTCACTTGGTGCACTAAAGACTGTCTGGCTCACTTTATGCACTAAAGATTTTTGGCTTTTCATTTAGTAGTGATATCTTGTTTAGTTGTTTTCTTCACAGTTTCATCTCAATTATTCATCCAGACTGTCGATTATCGAGTTGAATGATTTTATTATATTTTTCTTGTTCTTGCATCAGAAAGTTTAAAATCTTTAACGTAAATTCATTTGGGGGACCCCAAATGTCATTTACAAAAAGATCAAATGTTTTGTTTAAATAGTTTACTTGTCTGCAGTTTTTTTAGTGGGAGATTATAAACATTTACCTTTTTACTACTCTTTGCTACGGCTAGCGGTTTCCGAGATTATTAAATTCCCAAGAATTAAACCTTGAGTACACAGTATTATGAATGGAGAGTTTCTATTGAAAGAGAAATAGAGTCCAGGGCTAGTCTTAAGGCCTGTCTGGGAAACTTGTGTAAAGGGACCGTTCTGTCATACGTGAACACACCACAGTATGAACAGTGTGAAGTTCTTCCTCTGTATTTAAACCCATTTCATCCATTCACCAAGTGGAGCAGCGGGCAGTCAGGAACACAGCGCCCGGGGAGCAGTGTGTGGGGACGGTACCTTACTCACGGGAACCTCAGAGGTGCCACTAGCAGTCTTGAGATTCGAACCCACGACTTCCTGATCGCAGGGGCAACTCCCTAACAACTAAACCACCAGCTGCACCTTGTCCTTAGAGTTTGGTTCCGACCTGCATCTAACATGGTGCCCTCACGCCCGTGCCTAACATTGGGTCTAGAGTTAAGTGGATGGATCAAGTGTGTCAAATTGTGGTTTGAAGTAGACTTGGCTGGAAGGTAGATGATAAGAGTCAAAGTCAGTTCGCCACTGCTTTACTGTCCTTTTTTCTATAAAAAAAAATCCTAATGCTGATAAATGATATAGCATCTTAGCCGTGGACCTCTTTGCTGTGCACAGCTTATCCATTAATAAACACGGACAGATTATTAAAACAAAAAAACAGATTTGTTGTTTGGTGTATTTAAGCAGCTGTTAGTTCAATTTTTCAACCTCAAATGACCCTCCTCTGCTAATAATGAATCCACATTTTATCAATAGTGAGAAAGAGAGAACTCAGGTCAGCGTACATCTGCTGTATTTTCTCACAGTTGCAAAGCCAAATGGCCTGAGATATTCTGAGTGCTTTACATAAATAATCTCTGCTAAACTGTCAGGATAATTAAGAGGCTGCTATGGCAGGACAGCCTGTTATTTGTCTGACAGCCGATCACAGACTGAATTGAGGTCAGTGATGACAGACACAAATAAGAGGGCATGTGTATTTTGCTTGCTAACTTGAATAGTCCTCACAGCAGGCTGTTTGTGTTTGCAGGACAGAATCCAGGTGGTTAATGGGGCGTTGTCCATCAGCAGTCTAACTCTGTCAGACACGGGAATGTACCAGTGTGTTGCAGAGAACCGGTATGGCAGAGTTCTCGCCAATGCTGAGCTGAGAGTCATCGGTAAGAGCGCCTTTTCTTCAGTGCTAAGATGAGCCGTTGGAGACTGATAATGTTCTAATACTGTGGGTTCTAATACTGTAGTTACAGAGACAGTCTTACAGTCATCAGTTACAGAGACAGTCTTACGGTCATTAGTTACAGGGACAGTCCACCTGGAGACACTGAGGGTTAAGTGTCAAGGACCCAGTGGTAGAAAGTTCACAGACAAGTGTTTTACCCACCAGGCTCCTACCACCCAGTCTGTAGGGCAGGACGAGAGAAAGCAGCAGAATAAATACATGAAAAATATCACATCAACCAGATATCTGCTAAAAGCATGCAAGTATGCTTGATATTTGTATCTCTAGTGTTTGGTGAATAGTTATAGTTAACTTTGGAATTTAGAGCTGTAATGACAAGCAGGCGAGAAACAAATCTTTGTAGTTTAATACTATTAACACATTTTAGTGTTTTTGCTGCTTCAATATCACCTTTTCAGCTTAATCAGAGGTTGTCACTGATTGGATTAGTTGTACATGGTGTGCTGGGATCAGGCAAAGTGCTAAAAATTGGAGGGTCGTGGGCCTCCAGGATCCAGGTTTGGAACAGAGTTGGGGCAGTTACTCAGACAAAAAGTAATCTTGAATTATCACTCACAAACAGTAATGAGATTATGTCACGATTACTGATTACTGATTACAACAAAAAGTAATTTCTCTGCTCATTACTTATACTCCCTCTATGTTACTCTCTAAAACCTACATTCATATGAATGGCCTGGAAATTCAGTACTTCATTAAGAAAGAAATAGTAAACATCATTTAAAAGGATCGGTCACTCTCATTTCCTTTACACAAACAGTGTGTTAAAATTATAAACGGTTGGTACTGTTAAAAATATTGTCTGTAGAAACAATTGCAAAGGCAGCCTCCTCTAAATTCTCTAAATAAAATCTTCATGAATAGAATGTGAAGCTTACAGAGCTGTTCCTGAACTGCAGCCTTGTTTAGATGAGGTTGAGACTTCCTCTTCTTCACAGGGATCTTTATCCATCAGCTTCTCATTAGCATGACTGGATGACAGGTTATTTGTCAGGTTTACAGCACTTCCTGCACTCACACTGTGCTGTGTATATTTGCAATTAAAAGATACATATAATCTTTATGGTGGAAATGTGTTATAAATGTATTGCACATAATTAATATTGTTCTCACAGAGACACAGAGTTCAAATGTTCTTATTAAGGGTGTGACTGTAATGTGCTCCACAATATTTAATCATTAATTTAAAAATGTGCATTAAGTTCATCATTTGACTTACAGATTACAAAAAGTCATCTTTGTTTCTATGATGCACTGATTCTCTTTTCGACCAACGATTCTGTCAGTGGAGTCATTGACCCCATTTACACATCTGGTAACTTTATGTGATTAGTGTCCTGATTGTATCCTGATAGAAATTTAGCCACATGCATTTACACTTGTAGTCAAATGCATCTCAGATCAGCCAGACAGGAATGCGATTATTATGTGGGCAATAATATGCAAATCATATGCAAATATGCTTGTATACAACAACCAATCACCTGTGCTGCTCCTCGTTTTTAGTTCTGTTCCAAAGAAAAGTACAATTCTGCGTGACAGTCAGTGTTTTCAATAAGAGGCTGTTTAGAGTAATTACCCTCCTGTTTCACACGTGTTTTATAGTAACACAGTAAATAATGAGTTGAAGTAAATTACTTTGTTTGAGCTAATTGTTTCATCCAGAGTGGGTTATAGTATCAAACTATAGTATCATGTCAGGAGCTGAACTGAAACTGCATTAAGAACCGCAGGGCCTGCTGGGATTATAGTGACGCAGGGGTTTCGGGTATGAATGCACCTTGGACATTTTCTCTACTATAACATGTAACTCGAACCAGATCTCAGATCACCTCCTGAAGTGGTTTGAGTGAGCACATTTAAACGGTTTTAAACGTGTCTTGGATATGTTTACGCCTGTATTTTTATGTGGCTTGGCCTCATCCAGATATACAGTAATCCACATACTCGAGATATTTGAAGTGACCAGGTTTAAACAGGGTCATTGTTAGGAACAGATGGGTCCTGCACACACCTCCATACAAGGGAGGAGATGATTCAGGCAGAGAGCAGAAACATCAGTACAAAATACCAGCTAGAGTCACTGGGCCAGAAACTGCCCTGATACTGGTGTCTGTAAAATACACAGGATGAAGCCTATCATGCTTTTATTTGTAGGGTAGTCAAACATTATTAATCTGGTTGAAAAATCTATCACAATGGAATCCCACCCAACCAAATCATGTTGCAGACTTCAACACATACCTAATACACCTGATTGAGCTCATCAGAACTGTCCTGCACGTCTGAAAAGTAATGACCTAGTATATTAGGTTAAAATTAAACTCTGCAGGAGGGCAGCAGTCTGAAAAAACTCTCTGCAGTATAATAACATAGACACGCTGTGAGCAGGATAACTTTTGACACTACAAAAGATCAAACTCTCCTTGTCTTTCAGATTAAAGGCACTGAAGTTTTGCTCCTTTTTAATATGCTGAGCTTGGAGCTAATTAAGGGACTGACCTGTTTCTCAGTGCCAGCATTCCCCAGCATCGTGGATCTGAATCCTGCATGCTAAAGTTGTCATGTGGCAATGACAGCTCCCCGCTTCACTCTCCTGACACATTTTAAATGTGCGTGAGCAGCGTGGTTTGGTGGAGTGCGTCTACAGGGAGGGAGAGGCCTTCTTGAGTATCTTATAAAAAGGCATTCTTAGTGTGTTTGTGAAAAGGAAATCAGCAGGAGAAGATCTTTTATTAAGTGTGACTGCCAGCTGTCTATCCAAGTCCTTGTAGTAATTCAGCGATTTCAGCAGTGTCTGAGTGATCGTGAGTGTCTGTTTCTCACTCTTTCTCTCTCTCTCTCAGCTGTGGCGCCAGATTTCTCTGACAGCGTGCTGAAAGCGCAGACGCTGGCCCGGCAGGGCGGGGACGTGCTGATCGAGTGCAGGCCCCGGATGTCCCCTCGTGGAATGATCTCCTGGAGGAAAGGCAAAGAGGCTCTAAGAGAAAGTCATAGGTGGGTTTTTTTGTTTTTTGTTTTTTTTTTTTTGTTTTTGCTTTTATATTTTTTTTGTTTTGGTTTGGTTTTTTGTTTTGTTTTTGTTTTTGTCTTTTTTTAACCTTACCTAGTCCGTTTGCCTTGAAGTCACATGAAAGAGGCATTATATCGTTGACCTATAAAAACCTTATGGACACACTTTTTAATTCAGTTCACTTTAAATTAGTTTCAAAATGTCAGCTGCCCTTTTCCTGTTTGTGACCATTTCAGAAGAAATGGACCAATAGAAATAGTCCAAAATAACTTGGATCTGTAAAATTCCCGTGTGTTTCTGTCTGCCACAAAGTTTATAGAATTCCACCCCTAAGTCTAATAAAGTACCATTTTAAGAGCCAGGTTTACTGGTTTGAAAGCATTGTCCGTTCAGGAATGTGACAGACAAGAAGTGAGAGTCACCAGTGAGTGAAAGCTAGCAAGTCATTCAGATTCTGCCTTTCATTTCTTGCCATTCCTTTTTTGTGGAGCTCTTCCTTAAGGTCAAACCAAAATCTGACCTTTATTTACCCTCTTAGTTCATGTCCCTTAATCATCATATCATGTCATTTAAAAGACGTCTCGTTTAATCTCTAGTCTTCCAGCAAAATGTAATGACTTTGCCCCATCTCTAAACACTCTCTGGTTATAGCAAGATCCAGCAGGTGAAAAAAAAAAAAATTAACCAACAATATAATTTTCACCTCCTCCGCTCCCCTCCCCCACCTGTCATCAAGCGAAAACGCTCAGCTAGCTCAGAGACAGTACCTAAGCCTCTTTCTTTGAGTACCGCAATAACTGCATGTAGAGCCTCAGTTTTGTGCCTCAGGCGGAAGGTTTTTAATGATTTAACAGTTCTTTAGTGGAGGTTTACTTTTTTTGTATAGTACAGTACCAGCAGCTGAAAACGAGACAAAATTCTTGTATTTGCACTCTGAAACTTAAGACTTGACTCAGACTCTGGCGGCTGGTTTAGGGACTCTAGCTTGGTTATATAAACCTTATGCATAACCCACCTTATAGAGACACTGTATCAAATGTCTTGGGTAAATATTTAAGCACCAGTGTGCCATTTGCCAGCTCTGCTTCATGTGTTTGAGTCTGTCTGGAACCCTAATGTTCTTACATCTCTCCAAATGTATTATTATGTAAAATAACCTACATCTAAAGTCAAGGTTTTGATCATGAATATTTTATATTTACTTTCCTTTTGAAATGGTAGCAGTTCTTAAAAGAGCCTTCAAGAGTCATACTGAAGTCACTGAGGACATATAAAGAGCGTGTAGGTGTAAATAAAGATCTATGTTTGTGTGAGTGAATGGCATCATTTAATGGAGAAATCACTTAATGACAACTACTGATGAGATACAGCACTGAACATCCACCCACGAGTGTTTATGAGGAAACTTAGGTGCTTGTGCTGCAGATATCTGAAAGGCCGTGGCACTTTTTATGCAGTTTTATTCTTCAGTCTAACGCTTTCAAGCTTTATCCAGTTTCTCCAAACTGTTCATTAGGGTGAGCATGAAGGAACATGAGTGTCAAAACCACAAAGGAATATGCTGATGGCCAGAAATCTTAAATACTTTGCAGTACAATAATAGTATTGTTCAGTGTATCTGTCTTCTGATGATTGATGATCAGTGCATCTATTCATGCCTTTACAGAATCAAGAGCCATTACATGAAAAGCTCAGGTTTTTTCTTTATTTTTGTTTTTATAATTACTACTTTTATTGACATGTAAGGAGATCCATCATCTCAAGTAATGGTGTTTCCTCACATCAAAATATGCCAATTTCAGTGTCTCTGGGAGTCACATGGGACAATTGGCGCCCGAGAGATGTTCTAATTTACCACTGAGAGTTAATGAACAGATAGACTATTTTACACCAGAAAATCCTTCCCTGCAGCAGCGCAGTGCAGTTTAAACACACTTGTATAATGAAAGGTCATGGTGGGAATTAAGGAGATATGTAATGATATGCTCTTAAGAGTTCATTTTATTCCAGGATCTCTGGCACTGTCGTCTATGATCAGCTCATATTGTGGGATAACATGAAGGGTTTTCTGATTTTCTCAAGATGGTTCTATTAGGCTTGTTTATGGCAAATAGAGTGCAGAGAAAAATGGGATCCAGTGCTGATTAGTATAATGCTCACAGTCATTGCCACTAAGACTAAGACTAAGACTCAAGTGTGGATATGGGGATTGATAAAGAGATCCTCTGTCATTTCCTACACAGAATATAATGATAGATGAGATGAGAAAACAATGGAAAAACAATGCTAAATACAAAACACGAGATGTAGAAATCAAACACAATGTGTCGATGCAGGAGAATCTCAAACTTGAGGGCATCCATGGGAGTGCAGATCAGGCCTGTCTAGTCTCTAGTAAAGGAAGTGATACTCTGGGGCTCTGCATCAATGGTCTGTTTAAGCTTTCTGTTGCTGAACAGTCTTGATTGGATGCCTCATCTTCCTCCTGACTAAGAAAAAGAATAGGCCAGGAGGCTAGTTCTAAGTCAGTTTAGTCCTTGTTGTCTAACAATATCCTCCTGACTACCAGCAGTTCTAATTTGTCCTCTCTGGAGGACTTTTGTAAACCTGAATCTTCCACCCCCACTGAATGCCACTGAACTAACTCCTTTTGATATCTAAAGAGGACATTTAGGACTTTTAAATGATACCTCATTTGTAGGGGTGGGATTTTGGGAACTTCCTGTTTCTGTTGGAGGAATATTGCATCCTTTACCACAGGGACATTTCATGGGAAGAGGAAAAGTAAATGCATAATAATAGATATTGAGCAAATTTTGTCTTGAAATGTTGTTGTTATATTGTATATGAATCTCTTAAGAACACATGAAACCAATTTGTAAATTAATGTTACAAAAGTTTACCACAGTATTTAAGTGTTTAATAAATGTCTTCTTTAGTGGACATTTGTAGTTACTTGTAGTTATTTGTTCTTAATTCCATTAAGATTGTCAATGACCTAGATGTTTCAGATGATGAGAAAAGAGGAGATCTCTTGTGGAAAATCAGGCCCCTCCTGACCAAAGTACAGCAGGGATGTCTGAGCCTGCCTAGAACAGGAAAATTGTGCACTGATGAGCAAATGGTTCCATTTACTGGCCACTGCCCAGTGCGTCAGTTTGTACCAGGAAAACCATACCCAATTGGAATAAAGGTGTTTTGTTTTGGCCGTACCAGCTGGTCTGGTTCTAGACTCTGTGGTCTACCAAGGCAAGACCACCTTCAGTGTCACCTTCAGTGTCAAGGAAAGGGCATTGGAGAACAAGCTGCCCTTCATTTGGCAAAGTCTGTTCCCCGAGGAACCCACCTGTTGTTTGACAGGTTCTTTACAACTGTCAACCTCCTGGAAACCTTTGCTTTCTGAAATATCACAGCCCATAAACACAAAAAAAAATCCCACCATAGCTCCGGCATTAATGATGTTCAGAGGTTGACTCATGGTGCTTTTTTTGTGTTTTCATACACTGCAACATAGTGTGATGCACTCAAGTTTTACTCATTCTTATGTTGAATTCATGGTTTTAAAATATGGTTCAATTTGCCATGTATGGAGTTCCAATGTCCACTGTAATGGACACATTATATTGTCCATTATCTTTAAAATAAAAAGGTTTTTTTTGCAAAAAATGTTTGCAGTATTCTCATTACCTCTCAAATAATATGGGAAGTTAAAAAAAATAGTGATTGGAAAACATTTTTTGTCCTGCTGAACAGTCTTGATTGGATGCCTCATCTTCCTCCTGACTAAAAAAATAATAGGCTAGGAGGCTAGTTCTAAGTCAGTTTAGTCCTTGTTTTCTAACAATATCTAAAAGAGTGTGTTAAATGCGGTTATATACAGCTCATATACAATGGCAATAATTACTGTTTTGCCATCCAGCTGGTCACATTGGAAAGTGTTGACTACAGCAGTGTTTTTATACTTTTCCTTATTAAATAAGATGTGATTCAGGTGATCACTAATCAGTACCTCATAAAGCAGAATGAGGTGCTTGTGTAGGAATTTAACAGACACTGGCATGGAATGGTTGTAGTACTCATATAGATGCTGATTTAAAAATAAATTGAAGTGCTATCTTTTTTTTCTGGAGCTAAAGGGAATTAAACTAAAGAAGCAGGGGAAAACTATGAAGTATTATGTTCATATGAAGCATTATATTTGTGGAGTTTTATAATTCAGCCATTAGGACACTTAAGCTGTATTGAAAATGCTTGGAATTTTCCCCGGGCAAGTTGTCGCAGTCTGGGAAAATGCAGTAAATGTGAAGTGTATTCAGCCCAGAACACCAGAGTAGTTAAGGGCTGCTACTGGGTGGAGGATCAGGAATGCACAGCTAAATATACAATCATCACACTGCTCCTAGCATATAATAGTGTGTATTTTATTGTGCTCGGTGGGATGTTGAGCCATTATGAGACTATTCTGAAATGTTTCAGTGTTTTTGGCTGGTGTCTTTGGCTGGTATGATGAGGACTGCCCCTTCCTGTGTGCCTTCATACTGTCTTCCTCTTCATATCTGTGAGCTGAGTTGCCTGTTTAATAGGTGTATTCAGCTTCTACCCATTCTACATACATTCACTTTATCAGGTACACCTCCCATGTCATTGCAATTTTTAGGTTCACAATTACTGACTGGAACTTGCTTGTTTTTCTACCCAGCTAGATAGACCAGATAGAGAGGGTCCCTGGATGTTCAGCACAATTTCCTGCTGTTAACCCACCTGGCCTAAACCTTGCAATACACTGCTCGAATCAGATGTGTTAACCAGCTCTTGTGGATCAACCAATGACTAACCGAGATTGTACATCACAAAAAACATCTCTACCTGTTCACCTTGTGTGTGCCTTGTGGTCAGCAAGTGTACACAGTGTTTGAGAACTACAGTAGTATCAGTGCTTCCTATTATATCTGTTATTTTCCCTCTCTTTCCCTATATCTGTTATATTCACCCTGTTATTTTCCCTCGCCACTGATGGATAGAAGGGAAATAAAGAATTGTGCCACAACAGAGACAGTGTAGTCTTGCAGTAATTGTACAGCTACAAAGAGGACCAGAATTGCCAGTAAGCGTCCTTGTACCAAATGAACTGCCTGTTCACTATATATTACTCTGATGTCTAATTTAAACTGACTGGTCGGTTAAAAGTTGGTGTCCGGTTTAAAGTCCTGGCATTATCCAGCCACCAGCTCTGAAATCATTAAATAATTAATCCAACTTACAGTACACTTAAACTGAATTGAATCAAGCACTGACTGTCTTAAACTTTATTTATTTTGATGGCATAAATAGTAAACCTTAAATGTTTCCTGTCACATTTCCAGAGTGTCCGTGTTGGACAATGGGAGTCTCAGAATATCAAACATTAGCAAGCTGGATGCTGGTCTGTATACGTGTGTGGCTCGGAATCAGTTTGGAGTGGCAAGCAGTGCTGGGACTCTTATTGTAAAAGGTATGATGTGAAATTTAAGTGGCAGCCTCTGTTTCTATAATTTGGTTTACCCAAACAAATACTTGTATGGTCTGCAGGGCTTTGATGTGATAACCGTGCTCAAGTCAAGTGTGCAATCTTTCAGTGAGTTCTTAGGATACTCTTAGTCAACAGTGCCAGCATGCTGTTAAAGTGCATTTTGATTTGAATTGCAAATTGAACCCCCTGTTAGTCCTTTTTCTGTGGACTTCACAGGAGTGTTTCTCCAGTGTGTGTTTTTGACTGTATTTTTTCCATGAAAGGATTTCATTATTCAAATGGTAACTATGCTATTAAATGGTAGATGATGGTAGTAATGCTGTGCCATCATCATCACCCGCTTTTTTACAGGCTCAGACTGTGACACAGATTTATTAGTCGTTTTCATATATTTTTTCTTTTTTTCTCTTGTCCATTTTATAGTTTACTTTTGAATACATGAATAGCAGATGGATAAATTGCAGACTTTAACTATACATCAGATTTGCTTATTTAGGAGACAGTTGTTATAACTTTTGATAGCTGAATATTTTACATCTAAAATTGTCCCATTGAGTGCTTAATTCAAATACATTTAAATTATGCATATATATATATATATATATAATCTGTATGAGGTTGAATGTCACATCCCTGAGTGGTCATGGTCAAAAAACCATGAATGCACAGTGGCATCTAGTGGTGCCAACCCTGTAGTGCACAATATGTTACACTTCTTATAAGTTGAAAGAAAACTGCAATATATCAAATGTGCACCTCATCCCTTTTGGGTTAAGTTACTTTTGAAATAAATTTTATCATCTTGCTGTTTTCAGAGCCCACCATAATCACTACTAAGGCGTCCCAGCTGGATGTCACAGTGGGGGAAAGCATTGTTCTTCCATGTCAGGTGTCTCGTGATCCTTCTCTTGATGTCCGGTTCACCTGGTTCTTTAACGAGCAGTTGATCAATTTTGGAAGCCAAGGTGGCTATTTCGAAAAAGTGGGTGGGGTAAGTACAAACATTTTCAGAGAATGCAAGACTTAGTAACGGAAATTGGATAAAAAAGTCTGCATAATTGTTCATTTAAGTTTACATATAACATGAAAAGATTATTGTGTATCCTTATGAATACTGGTCATTTTCTAAGAAAAGCATATTATGTCATAGTTTATCATGAAAACTGTAATGTCGTATTGTTCAGTCCCATTTTGCAAGCCAAATATTCAGAGTAAACCATGAAATGTATAACATATTCACACTATACCATGAAATGAAACAACATTCCTTCAGGTCAAAGGTGCAACACAAAGAACAAAAACAGGACTCCATGAAACTATACAAGACTACACAAGTACGGGCAGGACAGGACCGCAAGGGACAGTGCAAGAAAAACAGTACAATAATGTACAGGACTAGACAACATATAGTGCAGTTGACAGGAGTGGTAACAGTACTAGTGTGAATAAACCCAGGATGAAGAAGATACTGTATTGTAGCAGCAGACTAGTTACGTGTGCAAAATAGAAAATGAACAATTGTGCAAAAATAGCATCAGTAGCAATAGCATGAAGATTGGGCAGTCTACAATAAATAAAGGGTATTTACAGTTGGGGAATAGGTTCTGTTTTGTTTGTTTATTTAGGGGGAGGAAGCAGTTCAGTTCAGAGAGTGTGTGAAGTACAGTTTGTTTTTCGGTTCAGATTGAGGAGTCTGATGGCCATCCTGACAGCCGAGGCAGAACCCTCCGCCAAACGGAGGGAGGGAGAAGAGGGTGTGGGGTGCAGGAAAGTGAAAGTGACCATGAACACGCCACAGCACAAAGTGTGAACAGCACGCAGAGATGTTCACAAGTCATTTTTCCCAAGTCCAAGTCAAGTCTCAAGTCTTTGTGCTCGAGTCCAAGTCAAGT
>JBBIGA010000132.1:1843671-1855661 GCA_037576975.1 Alestes dentex | reverse complement strand
TCGATTCCTCATGAATCTGATTGAAAAAATGCCAAGAGTGTACAAAGCTGTCATCAGAGCAATAGGTGATGTTTTCATTAGTAATCTAAAATGTAGCCAATAATAAAAACAAAGGAAATCGCTGAATGAGAAGGTGTGTCCAAACCTTTGACTGGTACTGTGTACATTTAGACCAGAGGTGCAGTCGATACCTGTGGTGGGCCGAAGCACAGATGAAGAAGGTCGGTAAATCCTAATCCAGGTTTTAAAAGTACATTTTATAACATTTCACTCTTGTTTCAAATGTTAAGTAAGAATTGAATAAACTGTTCCCCTCACCATGAAGTTTCTTCCAGGCCAAATCAAACAGGCCCACAGGCCACACCTCGGGCCGTGATTTAATGTAAGATGCAGCTGTTTTAGCTTCCACACCATTATACCCGTGCAGCTCGTTAGATATAGTGGAGACTGTAGTGATATACTGGCTATTTGTACAATGTCAGCTTCAACGGTCTGTACCTGATCTGCAATTTCCATTATTGTTGTGGTGACCTCTGATCCATTTGGCTGTGTCTCGATCTTGACTTCAGTCTTCCTCAGAGCCTGGGAGGCAATGATTTCGCTGCTCTCTCGACTAGGAGCCTGGAAGGATGCGGTTTCTAAACCTTCTCGTCTTATTGCCTGCATGCTAGCGAGCTCTGAAGACTCCTTCTTCAAAGCCTGAGCAGCTTTCACGGACCGTGGAGCTTTTTTTGGCACAAAAGGCTTTAAAAAGAAAAGGACAATGGAAAAAGGTCAGGCCTTGATAAGCAACAAGATCGTTGGAATCTAGCAAGGCAGTGTCATTTGAAAGACCTCGACAGCATACAATGAAGCATGGTTAAAAAAAAAATAGGAAGCTGTGAGAAACACAACAGAATTTGGAAATTAAAGCAACCAAACCTTTAATGGACTGATTTCGATTATGGAAGGCAGCACCATATGGAACAGAATGAGCATCAATCATGAACTGAAATTCCCATGTAAAGTCATGCTTTGCTTTGATGCCCTGTAGGATGCAAGAAAAAATAAAAAAAAATGACATGATAAAACACATTAAAGCCCCTGTCGACTTAAAATGTGCTCTAGTGTTACAGATACGCATTTACACAATATATTAAAAAATATATAAATATTTCTATTTAATAGTGTAAAAAACTCCTGCTGCCTGCTTAAGTTGTGCAATGAGTAACAGTTGTGTCTTCCTGGAGTGTAAACAAGCTGGCGGCGGCGGCAGCAGCAAGTGGTTCAACCCTACAGGTTTGACCCATCAGACTCTGATGTTGTTGAACATGAGCCTCCCTGAAGGGAAACAGACCACTTCCCTCTGCTCCACCAGTCTCTGAGCGGTAAGGCTGTTCCAATCAGCGTTTTCCAGGCCTTACATACTGTTTCAGAAAAAGAAATCTGGCTACATTTCAAAATATATCACATCAGTTTTGATCAACAGCAGCAAACAAAACAGTGGTGCTGGGACAGAATTGGAAAATGGGAATAAGGAGCTGCAGAATAACGAGCCAGCATCAGCTTCATTAGCTAGGAGCTAACTACCGCACCTTGCTTCCAAAATTGAGGTCACACAAGCTAGCGCTATGAGATGGGCATACACGACTGCCAAATTTACACCAAATTTAGTCCCACTCAACTCAAATCAAATGGAAGAAAACATCAGAAAATCTTTTTTTTTTTAATTTCTTAACTGAAAAGCCATTCTTTCTCTGTCAGGTCACAGTAATACACAGACAGCTGTCCACACACTCAGGACAGGTTCAGTCTCGTGTCTTATTCGATACTTTGTCATTTGCATTGTTTTGTTTGTCGCACAATGTCCTATGTCTGTTGCACTCTATGTACACTGTGGAACCTGAGCTTCGCCCTTTCGTCTCTCTCTATACTGGATATGGTTGAGGTGACAAAGTTCACTTTGACTGTGACTTGAAAAGTATCACAAAAACTATAGATGAAAGAACATACATGAGTGGACAGGGGCTTTAAGATGGACACACAGACGCCTCTATTAGGTGGCGACCAACTTCTTACACTACAATCGATGAAGGACTGTCTACCTCAGGTTTACGCTCCTCCACAGGCTTCTGTACTAGTATGGGTTTTGGTTCCTCCACGGCGGGCTTCTCCTCGGGCAGGATGATGGGGTCAGCACCGAGGATGAAGGCTGGATGGGTTGGCCGGTCTGACAGGCTGAGTTCAGGTGAGAAGTCCTTCTCTCCAAGCTCAGACATACCTCGGGAGAATTCCTCCATTCCTGTCTGAAGGTCCATGAGGACTGTGAAGTCCACCTCAGCCTCCAGACTGGAAGTGGAGCTGACCGTGATGCTGGAGCATTTGCGTTCAATGCCCAAGTGAGTCTCCTTAAGATACAGAGTCTCTGGGTCAGGGTCATCTTCAGACACAGATCCCAGGCGTCTTTCCCACGGCTCCCTCTGAGGCAACAGAGGAACAGTAGAGATCAGGGAGGGAAAACAGCCATGCTAGTCAAATGAAGTTAAGTGATGCTTATACAAATGACAAAATAGGATTGTGGGAAAATGAGGCACCTACAAAAAATAAAAACAATGGAATGGGAATATATTCTAGAAAGCAAAGGTCTTTTCAGGACAGGGCTGGTCTAATCCCACATATCTTGGTGAGTTTTCCGCTCAGACACACTTGATTTCAATCAGCAGTTAAATGGCAGGTTTGGTTGGTGTGTCATGAGTAGGAAAGTCACCAAACCTGGCTGAACCCCTGTCCCTCCAGGACCACAGTCCACCTCTCCTATTTTAGGCAAAGACATTTAGGTACTGACAAAGTACACAAGACTAGTGGGAGTCTAGAAGTAAGGCAAACAGAGGAGATGGCCTGATTCTCTTTTCAGAACTTGTACATGTCTCTGAGGGAGGAGGAAGACAGAACTTGTTTGACCTCTGGTCAGTGAAAACTCCTGCAACAGTCTTTAGCTATCCAGTGTCAGAACACACTGAAAAGTGTTGGCTTGTTGCTCTTTGAGGCAAGCCTTAGATGCTCTTAGTATGTGTGAATATTAACATGCAAAACCATTTGTCTCATTGCATCATCAGACACAATGGGGCAAACTACCTGTATGATTATGCAGCAGATTTCATGTTATTGTGAGATGAACGCAAATACGGGTTCTTCTCGTTCAGTTAATGGCAGATGCCGAGGTCTAAACTTGTGTTAGTTAGATGGATGAAGCTGGAAAGATGAGTGGAAAAATGAGGCACCTGGGCTTCCTCCTGAGGTTCCGCATGAATTGCTGGAGTGGGGAGGGGCTCCTGGTGAGATGAAATAATAGGAAGAGTAATGCAAAGTTAGAGCTCTGAGGTTTCAGGCAAAAAGAGCAGGACACCATAATGACCATAATTCACCAGCTGGACAAAAATAACACTCCACAGCTCAATTAAGTCAGGACACAGTATTCAACCTACTGCGTTAATCGATAATTGCACCATAAGACATTATATTTTTAAGCTTAGGGTGCTGTGTTAAGAGCCAGTGTTATATACTTAACACAGTGAAAAATAAGTGATTTAGCCCTCACACGTCCTTCACAAGAAAAGAAGTTCTTAGTTAGTAAAACAAATGCTAACTGATATCACATTATAAAAACCAGTAATAGGGTTCTGTTTAGGATGTGCAAAGCAGAAGCCCACTGCCAAATAGACAATATGTTCCCTGCCTTTAAATATAGGGACTTGTCTACCACAAAGCAAAAAGTAAGACCTGAAGCTTTTCAGGCAAGGGTATATAATTTCATCCAATGACCACTGCTTAGCTCAAACAATCACGTAAATGACTTCTGTGCCCTGCTCATAAGTAATTAGATGGCCATTTTTGGAAGTCTTGGTTGCAAAAGCCCCTATGTTTGCAAAAATGGCAGTTTAACAAAATAGCATGTTGCCTTTGATTCCCATTCCCAGCAACAACCGTTCCCCATCTGACCGAGAAAATGGGACCAGAGAAAGGCTGTTGGAAGAAAAGGCCATAGGCACGGTGGGAATTACGGGAACGTGAGCCTGAAGCTTAAGCAATGAAAATTACATGGAGGATCCTATGGTTTGTCTCAAATGTGCAAGCAGATGTGAGCTGTGGCGAGGAAGGAAAGGGGAAGGAGAAAGTGCATCTTCATCCAATCAGCCAGCGACTAACACTGCCTAAAAGTTCTAACAGCCAATGATTAACATTAAAATGCCAAGCTGGGCTTTTCACCCATCTCTCCTCAGATACAGGTGCCTATGTTCTGCGGGTGCGTGTAGTTGAAGGTAGAAACTATAAGATATGGATGGGCGGGTTCATGCGATGTCTATAGTTCCTGTGAGTGACAAGCAGATGCCAAGCAGTTGTTACCACAGGTTTCCTCTTGGTGGATTCTAAGCTGGAACTCTTGAGGAGGCTGAGGCTGGAGTCAATAAAGGCAGTCTGTTTGTTTCGTGTGTCTCTTGTCCTCTGGGATTTTACAAGAGGACACAAAGGGTTCACATGATCAAAGCCAGAAAATGTTAAGGTTGATGGGAAATCAGACAGAGGGGAAGGGTCCTCACAGTGGGCCTGGTCATCCCCAGCACTAAATCTCTGATTAATGCTGTCTGCTGGATCCTGAAATAGCTGCTTGCCTGGCCATGGTGTCTGGTTGTGTGCTCTGGCTTCCCTATTAGAGCCTTTAGAAGTTGGGTCTCGTCCGCCAACTGCTGCAATCTCACCCACCCTAACAGGCCCACTCCTCTGTGTGAACAAATCCAGTACCTTTTCACTTCCAGATGATTCCTCATTTGTTTTTGCCTCCTCGGCGTCATTAACTGATCTGTCACTTTCAGTGTGGTCTTGTGGACTGACTCCCTTGTTTCCTTTCAACTTCTTCGACCTCTCAGGCTTCAAGGGAACGACTCGTTTAGCCTCTGATCGAGCAGCGCTGCTCTTAACATCACTCTTTAGGGTGTCTGAGTCTCCAGTAGGTTTCGTCTTGTCTTTTCCACTTTCTGTACTTTGTCTCTGCCATCTGCTTCCATTGTACTGATTTCTCATATGCTTATCTACTGCTGCATTGGGAGAAGCCTCGCCCCAGCTTCTTCCCTCATAGCTCCAAAAGTCTGGGCTCACAGAATCTTCTGCATGGGATGTGCCCGCATACCTCCCTTCAGTCCAGCACCTCTCTGTTGGATACTCATCATAACCATTTGCGTGAATGCTGTTCTCCAAATATCTCTCAAGTGGAAGTCCATTATCACTATTACTGTCCACAGGACGCATGTCTTGGATATGTTTGTTGTTTAATGCAGAACCTTTAGCCCTGGCTCTCTGAGGCTTCTCTGGTGACGGGATGGAGTCCTTCTTTGCTCTCCTCATTACGCCATAGCTTCCCATTGTGCCACCATGAGGCATATGGATTTCCCTTCTCATCACTTCCTCTCCTTCATGCTGAGAAGCAGTCAGTGATGGATCTATTCTAGCATGGCTCTTGTTCTTTTCCTCTTTTGAACTGAGGGTCAGGTCTCTTTGACAACCATCAGGCTTCTCAATCAATAAGGGCTCCTCAGAGGCCTATATATCAATATAGAGTGAACAGTTTCAATTGCTTGTGAGTGTCATCTGTACACTCTATATCACTGTTACTACAATGCGATTGTTGTTATAATGTCAAGGCCTGATGTGGGTATGTTACAATATGTAAGTCCTAGGATTCGTTCAAAGTGATGGGAGGAATTCATATTCACTACCATCTGATAAGTACTTGAACTCACTGGTTCTGTTTTAGATGTTTTATAAAATCACATTGACATTCTGAACACAACGGCATTAAACCTGTCAGAGTGGCTCCATTCAAATTAGTGCTAGTTCACAGCCAATGCCGTGACATAAGAGTATAAAGAAAGATAAAGAAAGACTTATAAATAAAGAATGTCATTAAATAAAGAGGAGAATCAAGTGTTTTGTCCAGTAAGAGTAAAGCTTGAATAATTATACTGACTGACAAAGACTACTTCAGTCCCACTGAAGCTGACGAGCACTAGGGCTGCACAATATATCGTATGTGTTAACTGAAATCGCAATATCGGTCACTGCAAAACCGATCTCGAAGAAGGCTGCAATATGCTTCTAACCAAACGGTGTTTCTGACAAGGTGACCAATCACAGCTCCAGAGTTACTGGGGGTTCTGATTAATGGGGTCTTTATGTAATCCAACAAAAGGCTCATTTTTAACCATTAAAAGTGTTGACAAATCGATGCATGAAAGGGTGGAGCTAAGCCTTTTTAAATCCAGAAAACTGATATGGGCCCTTTAATCTTTTCAGACATTGCACTCACAATATGTTGCAGTAAACTCTGATGTGCTGTCTGTATCGTGCAGCCCCTGTGAGGACTATGCATATTGTTGAAGCTGCAAAATAAAACATCCTGCTGCATACTGTGGGATCTTTAAGCCTCTTATACTCACAGCTTTCTTCTCTGGAGTGCTACCAGAAGAGGCTGCAGACAGGCGTTTCTCTCGGTGGACTAGTTTGCTGTTGGGTTCCCTCAGTGCTCTCTTCAGCTCATTGATGCTGGCCTGGTGCTTTTGCAGGACATCCTCTGGCTTATCCAGGAATTGCTGCAAAACAAATGTGTCAACAAGGCAAACTTCCTCATTACAACGTGTGAAATTACATACATTAATTAGGTATGCACTGCAGACTGGGCAACAGTGGGTGTTTGGCATTGTGTGTATTGCAAAGGAACCTAGGTGAACACACAGGACTCGGGTGGTGATTATTTTACACATTTATCTGGGATAGTTGTAAGAAATGAAAGGAATACCTCAGGGTTTTTTCAACCTCTTCTTTAAAGCAACTGCCCATTAGCTTCTATTATAATTGGGTTTTCAGTCAAAAAGCTTTCTATCTGTTTTCAGGAAAATTTGTCAAAATTATACCCTGTGGTAATCAGCCGTATGGTACCAAGGCAACACATTTAAATTAGGGTAAAGAAACATTTATCTGTGTAGCAATTAAGCCTTCCAGATGAACCTTTCACAGAAGCTTGTGCAGTTCATGGATCTCTGCTTTTTAGTCCAGGTGGTGTGACGTGTGCTCACGGAAAAGGACAGAAACTACAGACAGGACCCTGTTAGACACAAACAGCTCAGGCAGTGGACGTGCCAAAAGTAGTACCTCCTGTTTAGGGCGTGGGGCCAAATCCTGGTCCGACTGGGAAGAGGGGTGAGGGAGTGAGGTATGGCGCAAGACGATACACAGCAAGGAAGTGGCAGGGGGAGACGGTGGTAGAGTGAAGACAGGGAGGCAGAGCATGGTTGAGTTTAGAGGGCAAGGCAAGCAGCCAAACAAACAGAGCAAGTCTCTCAGATATACTCACACACACACACACACGCACACACACACACACACACACACTCGTCAGGCATGAAACTGCAAAGAGTGGACAAGATTGTGTCAATGTCCCAAATACACACATCATTATGTTATTTTCTCCGTTCGAGACTGAACGCAAATTTCTAACTACATGTACCTAGGCCACTGACACAAATGACTTTCTCATGAAGGGCAGCCTGAAACGTATATGAGGCGAAAAAGCACGAAAAGAAATCCTTCAACAGTGTCACCTCTAATACCATAAAACTTCTGAAAGGAATCTAAAGTAGGAAGCAACGTGTGCGCCACTCTTTGATCCACCCAATTCAACACTCAAATGAAGCAATTTGGCAATATGCTCACACCACTCAGCTATTTCTGTACCATCTGTTTCAGCTCCTCTCAACCATTAAACTCAGAGCGTGCTCCAAAATTCAAAGTATTCACTGACGTACTGAGCTTCTAGGTGATGCAGATGTGGCGATCCAGGCTCGTTAAGTGAGCCCTAAACACAAGAGCAAAACTTTAGTCATTCTTATCAGTTGTTATGAAAGAGTAATTCATTGACCCACCATGCTCTTCCCACAAATGCCGTTTTTTTTAAAGCAGTTTGACAAGTTTTACAGAAATTGGTGAAAATCCAATGGAACCCTTTCGTTTGGTAATGTTCAAATATTACTTTGTCAAGGTAACATTGATAACAGAGGAGGATCGTTTCAGTACATTTTGTTCCAGCTAAGATAAAACAGTCACTATTCATATTTGCAAAGAATACTACACTAATTGCTGCATCTATCAGACCTTGGTGTTTCACTGAATATTTTCTCCCTGACTTTATTTTTAAGCAGTATAACAAATATCCAAATATCAAATTCAGTATTGGAATACCGGGACCTGGATAAAGTAACTGAGTATTTAAGTAATCATATGCACTGAGCACTCAGTAGTTTTTGGCATGTGATCTAATGGAAGCATGTAATGTAACTGCAAATCTGTCATTTATGACTGGCCTAATTCCAATAAGCTACAACACAGTTTAGTAGTGTTGAAACGCAACTCCAACCATAATCTATAAAGTTGAATGTGATTATTAATTAATTAATTAATTGATTGATTGATTGATTGATTGATTGCCAACAGTTGCTTCAAAAGAACATGAACAGATCATGGCTAGGTAAATAATTGCTCCATCTAAAAACTGATTGATTTATGACCACATAGATCGGCTTGGGTGGCAGAAACAGCCATGTAATCATGCTCTGTGGCACGGCTAACGAAATGGTGACCTCATCGCCGATCATTATGGACTTCTCAGCCATGCTACTGGGATCTACAAAGAGGTAGACAAACAGACGGACAGACAGTCAGATAGACAGACATACGCTAGACACCATAAAATACCTCTGCCTTAGAGTCTAGAGGAGACCCGGGCTCCTCCCTCTGCAAGCAAGAGAATAGAGGAAAGAGCAATTAGTAGAAAGCGGAGGGGGGGGATTAAAAGACAGCAGAGAAATTAATCTGGATTAGATTGAGAAATTTGCAGCAAGGCACAGCAGAAGCAGGAAAGTATACTGGCGGATTTGGAAAAAGTCAGGAAGATGCAAGTTATATTCGCAGAGAGGAGAGATTAAGAAAACAGCGAGAAATATATTCCAATATGGGCTCCTGAGCAGCAGAAGTAAAAAAGGGAAATCGAGAGGAAGAGATAAAGAGTACAGGGTGGAAGGGGGGTGGGCAGGGACAGGGAATAGGGGCCTAAGAGGAGATGGATTACATTTTCAATTGGAGGAGAAGGCAAGGCCAGAGGTGAGTGTTAGTCAGGTGTTAACATAATGTGGTTGGATTCCAAGAGCTGAGTGTAAATATCTGCTGAATATTCATTTACTGCTGGAAAGTCATTTCCTTTTCAATTGTATTTCAGACCATTTTGTAAATTCTTCTTCTACTGCTTCTTGATTGCACTTGTCATTACATAAGGAGCTTTGAAATGATGTCTGAGTCTTTTTTTGACTTGCATTTCTCATACAATTCCCAAGCAAGTTTTGGCTCTATTTTCACATTATTTTCATTCCTTACAGTTATTAACAGTTCTACTCTACCTTCAGCTCCATAGCCTTTGAGGGAGTGCCATCAGATTCTGATCCTTTATCATCAGTTTGATCTTTATCCTGGTACAGATCCTGCTCCTGGCCAGCCTCCAAGTAGTCTTGGTCCAGCTCGTCTCTGGTCAGACTGTGGGCAGGTTCACTCGGTGTGTGCTGAGACAGCCTGTCCATTGTGTCCCCCAGAGCAGAAGCTGGCAGTAACCCAGTAATATCATGAAACAGGAGGAGCATGAAGGTATCTCTAAGCTTTAATGTGCACTTTTCCACATTCATGTCATAGTTGAGAGTTAAACAGTTAATCATGATAATTCACATTATTTTGTGTAGGTAATCAATCACATTTGTATAAGTTGCTTAGTTTTCACCCCAGAGAATCCACAGCATTAACAGCTGTATGAGTGGATAGAATAAGCTTCAACAGAATTTACAGAGGCTCCTCGAGTTAAGACACCAATCATTCCTACGACAGCAAAGTAACCCGAATTATGGCATGAGTGGAAACACACAGTAGCCTCAGACATTTATCGATCCTAACACAAATCATAATCTAGAACAGAAAAACACAACTAAGCCACAGAAAAAGGAAAAAGACAAATATACTGTACTTGTACTCTGGACTGCAGGAAAAAATGGCAAAACAATGAGTGTAAAAACTCTTTTTTTTTTTTTACAGAGTGTAAAAATGCTGCGTTACTGCGTAATCTGCGTATAAACTCGTTATGGGCATGAGTGTTGTAAACTCGAAACGTGGCATGTCGAGACTGTGGTAGCCCGAGGACCCCCTGTGTTATTAATTTCAATAATATAATATTTTCATCATTTGAGCACAGAGTGGACATGAACCTGAAGATGAAAAAAAATACATTTGATTTCCATAATGTGAACACAGTTTTCATGACTGGCGTCCACTGAGAGCAACAGTGGCTGCATGTTCTGAATCAGTGAATAAGTCTATACACCATATACATCCTTTGTGCTCTGTGGGTCCAGCTGCTCTGAGACTGCAGCCCTCTCTCCACTGTCCTTCATTCACTTCATGGATTCTTGTTACAGTGGAGGCTCTCAAGGGAAACTGTAGTTTTCCACTTTGCCGCAACATAAGATGCCAGATATATCAATTTAAAAGCCATTTAAAGCCTCTTTCTGAACGAGGGCCGTAGTAATAGTGCTGGACTTCAGACTGCATTACTACAGATGATTCAGTGGATTAAACTAAGAACATTTGTTAACAGCATTAAAAATAGTGCCATTAATAATTTTACATTATAATTACACAATACTAATTTAAACAGAAATAAATACATTAACATCCATATAATTTTTATTTGTACAAATTTAAAAATAAATTTATAAGTATTTTAAAGACTTCTGGCATTTGTAATGATACAAAATTTTACAAAGTTGTAATGTCTTTAAAACACAAGCGTTTGTTTAAAATGTATTAATATAAAAGAAAATAAATGATCTTGTGTATTGCACCAGCACATGCCTTTTGGTCATCGTCAAAATACTACTATTAAAACAGAGCGATGGAAAATGCGTAATTATTTATGTGGGAAATGCGTAATTATTTATATTAAATTGTCTGGGGCAGTAATGTAAAAAGATTTCACGCAAGGAAGAACCTGAGAAGACCCACCTCCATCTAGACTGCGCGACAGTAAGTACCTCCGGCTGATGGACCGCTCAAACTGAGGCGCCGGCCTGTCGATCAGCGCGCTGGCCTGACGGGTCTGCGCCTGCGTCCGTCCACTGTAGCGGAACTTGGAGCCAATCACTAAAAAACCTTTAGGTGGGGGTTCAGGTGAGACCAATCTGTGGAGGAACAAGAAGGTCCAAAAAAAAAATAAATAAATAAATAAATAAATAAAAAATTTAAAAATAAAAAAAAAAACTTTACTCAGACATATGAGATTTCTTTCTTTCTTTCTGTTTTTTGACTGACTACACTGTTGTTATCGCAGTAAAGTGAAACACATACAGATTCACACTTCTCTCACACCTCACTCGAGCTGACTGGTGTTTTTTAATTAAGGGGGTATTTATTTATCACTCATGATGTAAAATGCACTTCGAAAACAGGACAAAGGGAGGGAAGCGGGAAAACGGCTCACAGCAACAACCGTCAGAAGACTAAATAAGAAATAAAATAAATAAGAAATAAAATAAGGAAAGAGAACAGTGCTAGGAAGGGCCTGACCAATAAATTGGCTGATAAAATTATGCAGATTTATCAGTACAGTAGGATCCCAAAATTCGCGGAGTTACGTTCCAAGAGCACCCGCAAATTGTAAAAAAAAAAAAAACAAAGATGTGATGTGGTAAAAAATATATAGTGTAAACCCCAAAATATGCCCCCAAATATGCTCCCAAAAATGCTCACAAAACACTTTGTCATTTTAAACTCAGCTTACTACATTACTCTTAGAGAAAATGTAAAGGTAAACCCGTATCCGTACTGTACAGTTTACACTGAACTCCTGCAGTGCTAGAATGTAAATACCG
>JBBIGA010000132.1:1783301-1805240 GCA_037576975.1 Alestes dentex | reverse complement strand
TTTCACCCACTAGTTAGGGCACTACAAAATTGCCGCGCGACGCCAAAATCTAGTGTCCAGACACTGTACACTACATGAATACACATGTACCATCATGCACTGCGGGCTTCTTTTACCGTGCCCTACATAGTGAACGAGGGCCCAAAATTACCCCGCCGGCCCAAAATTGACATCGGCCCACCGGGCAAATGCCCGGTATACCCGATGGCCAGTCGAGCTCTGGTAGTACCCCCCGGACGGATCTATCCCTCACCGTGTCCACCAGACCCCGCAGCATGTGCGGGCTGTGTCTGAACTAGAGAGACAAATTGCCAAGATCAGTGTGTTCAGGAGTTCAGTGTGGAAGAGCTTGACTGACCCGAACAGAGACCTGATCTCAACCCCATCCAGCACCTTTGGGATGAACTGGAACGGAGATTGCGAGCCAGACCCTCTCGTCCAACATCAGCGTCTGACCTCATAAATGCTCTACAGAATGAATGGGCACAAATTCCCACAGAAACTCCCAAATCTTGTAGAAAGCCTTCCAAGAAGAGTGGAAGCTGTTATAGCTGCAAAGGGGAACCAACTCCATATTAAAGTCTATGGATTTGCATGCAATATCACTAAAGTCTCTGATGGTGTAATGGTCAGCCGTCCCGATACTTTTGTCCATATTGTGTGTGCGTGTCAGTGTGTGTGTGTATGTTTATGATCAGCCATCAAACTCATTACACCTGATTCTCATTACAGTGATGGAAAGAGTTCTGTGCGATACAGATGTGGCTTGACCAACACAATCTTGGACGTTCTTCGACAGAGACCAGGCTGGGTGGAGGTGAAAGAGTGAGTCTTCTACACACCCCTCTGGCCTGCTTGCATGTGTATCTTTTCTGATCAGTGCACCTTATTTTTGTCCCAAATGTAAAGGGAAGGAGAATGGGACTTCAACTGGTGTGACGTAGGTTGGCTCCGGGAGAACTTTGACCACTGTTACATGGACAAGCATGTAAGAATATGCCACTTTCGGAACCACTATGAGGTTAGTAAGAGCAGCTAAACTGCTGATATAATTAGGATTCACAAATGTGAGTCTTGTTTCTTTAGTCTGGCACTGTAGTCTAGAAGATATTGGGTAACAGAGACTTCTGTTGGATTGGCCTTGTGGCTTAGGTGCAAAATTCAAGAAGCAAGCCACAAGAAAAAATCCCTTTGTGTTACTTCTGCTTTCTAATTATATATTTAGTTTAAAAAAAAAACTGTGATTTCACAGTGTTTTACAAGTATATTGAAAACTCCTACAGTTTTTTTTGTGTCATAATGCAAGCGAACGCATAAATTGTAACATATTTTACATTTCAGTCATCTTTTCATAGTTACTATCTATAAATCAATAATAAGCCCCTAGTGGTCAGTTTTCTGTTCTGAATGTGTGTGCATGCTCAGGCAGTATTGTGTTTCTTTTCTATGGTGATAGAAAACATCTTAGTGTAGAGAATTCTCAGATTCCACCTGCTGGTCAATTTCACATGGAGAAATATCACATGCTGAGATGCACAACATAGCCATGCACATATTGTTTCTTCTTTAGTATTAGATAAGTCTGAATATGGGTGTTAGGACTAATAGTGTATATCTTGAATAACACTGGTGATGTTATTTCTACCTTTCAGTTGACACGTAAGAACCTGATGGTAAGGAACCTAAACCGCTATAGAAAGACCCTCGAAAGGGAAGCTGGCCGAGCAGAGGCAGCTAAATGCGACTTCTTTCCACGTACCTTTGAACTGCCCAGTGAATACTATTTGTTGGTAGAAGAGTTCAAGAGAAGTCCCGGTTGTACCTGGATCATGAAACCAGTAAGAGTTGCATTTAATATTTCAGCCCATAATTATTCTAGACAGCTACAAATGTTATACTTACAGGTTTATTATCTAGTGCTGTCTAAAAGTAATTGGACAGGACAGTGATAAACACCCTCTTATTCAGGTGGCACGATCACAGGGAAAAGGCATTTTTCTTTTTCGGAAACTTAAGGATATCATGGAATGGAAAAAGGTGCGGTATTTCTCTCTGTGAGTTTTAACTTTATAATTCATGCATGTTTAAGTTTTAGTGATGATTTAGTGCATGGAATATGTGTTCGACTGCCCCAACCTTTTAACCGCAGGGTTGCTATTAACTCTTGCAAGTTGAATTATTTCTTTTGTTTTGCTACACCATTGAAACGTAATTGCATAATTACAGATCTAATAATGGAATGTAGAGCTCTGTTTGCTGGGGTTGCAGCAGCGTACCAGTTTTACAGTATACCATGGTATGGACATTGATGGTTAAGATACAGTGTACATTTGGTAATTACCCGTATTGAAAGCAATGCAGGACAATCTAACCTGCACATGCAGATCTCCGGTCCTGGGACTGCCTGTCAGACTCACACACACAGCAGTTAAAACGTCAGAGAGAGCGACTCTGATTTCACCCATCTCCCTCCCTCAAAAACAACTATCAAATCAGCAATGAGGATTACTTTGGATACAACAAAATAAATGTGGGTTTGTCCTCAAAGACAGATATTTATTTTGCAAAAAAAAAAAATTGGTGACAATGTTCTGTCAGTTTGGTGGCCTCTAAAATACAAATGAACACACTCCGGTCTGGCCCTATAATAAAAACAAAACAAAAAAACACTTTTTTAGCTTAAGGGCTGACTATGTCTCCCAGTTTGATTTATTTCTAAAGAGAAGACTATTTACACATACTTCCATCAAAAAAAAATGGTTTAATGTTATAACTATCATGAAGCAGTTTTTAAAAGTAAATCATCATTTAACTGATTATTTGTAATAATAATAATAATAATAGTGAAATAGTGTATACTGTGAAACCATAGTATTTTCAGAAATGTTATCACACTGTGAAAATCTTTCACCTTTATATGCCAAGAATGCACAGCTATAAGTTTTCATGAAGTTCAAATCCTAATAAAAGACAGACACAAATGTGACGTATGAGGTGCTGTTGTTGTCTGAGCACGGAATTAAACGAAGGTAAAAAGTAAATCACAGTGATCCGTAGGACCAAAGCCAACGTTGCTGTTTTCTTCCCTAGGACGGTTCCCGCTCTGAGGAACAAAGAGACGAGGCTCAGGTTGAGAGCTACGTAGCCCAGCGTTACATTGAAACCCCGTATCTTATTAGTGGTGGCTGAACCATTTCTACTCCTGAAATATTGTTTTATTACTTACCTGGTCAGTTTGATCAGTAATTTCATCATTGCTTGTCTTCATCCACAGGCAGAAAATTTGACCTGAGAGTCTATGTTCTTGTAACATCAGTGAGTATGCTTCCACAATGCTGCTGAATGTGCTTGTCTTGTAGCTGTTTATACATCTGCTCCAGATCGCATTTGTAATGATGTAATGAGCCTGCATGCAGCCGCACTGTGTTTTTACAGTATCTCCCTCTGAAAGCCTGGCTCTATAGAGATGGTTTTGCCAGATTCTCCAACACCAGATTCTCCCTCAGCAGTATTGATGATCAGTGTATCCTTTATCTCTGTACATTATGCATTTTATTTTATTTTTTTCTATCTACTCAACATATCTGTATAAAATACAATATGCAAAAATGCATGTGCAAGCCACCTTTGACTGTAATCTACACTCAGATGTCCATCTCACTAATGTGGCAGTGCAGAAAACTGCCCCAGACTATGACCCTGAGAAGGTACGTAACATTAACAGTGTAGAGTAACAAGTGGTCTGCAGCATCTAACAAAGCTATGAACTATCTGAAAAAAGTTCACTTTTCAAATTCTTGTACCATTTATGGCAATAAATATTTACACACACATAAATTAATGGCTACTACACTTAGGAGAGTTAGCAGAGAACAAGCATTGAAATGATGAAAAACAATTCATACAATTTTTCTGTTTGTCTGCAGGGTTGCAAATGGCAGATGCAACAACTACGACGCTACTTGACAGCAAAACATGGCAGCGAGATGGTAGAAGCTCTTTTTAAAGACATTGACAACATATTCATCCGCAGCTTACAGAGCGTTCAGAAGGTCATCATTAATGATAAGCACTGTTTTGAGCTGTATGGATATGACATACTGTTGGACCAGGACCTGAAGCCGTGAGTGGCCTCCCCTCTCGTACTGTTTAGGAAACTTTTCACTCTTACTTTCTGACAGTACCAAGCCCTCACCTCTGCCACAAGCTTGTTATTTCACAAACAGACCACCAGTTCTGTTTTAGTCATGTTCGCTACATGGGCTAAAGTGTGTGGACACCTAATGAAGACAGTTCATCAACACAACTGGCGTTGATGAACCGGCACACAAAATAAGATTCTTTATTTTATTCCATAGTATATAAACTTTATTTATCCCGAGGTAAATTCTTGTGTCCTTGGCATGCTCAGTGCCACCAGAAAGAATAAAAGATAGTAAGACAATAGAAAAAAATTAAAAGATAGACAATAAATATGCGGCACAATGACAACATTAGTCTGACAACAGGGTAACACTGACATTTCTGTATGTAAAGATTTAGTGTACTGTTCCAGCAGATCAGTACGACAAAATGACTTATTGTTAATTAAATAAAAACTGAATTAAATAAAAATAAATTGCAATAAAACAGCAGCAGATGATAAGGTAATGATAAGGTAGAATCAGACAAACAGCAACGCAGTCTTCATAAACAAACACTGGCTGTAGAATAGGTCATACTGAAAGATCAGTGACCTCCAATCTGGCAGTTTCATGTGAAACACCCTTTCCATCAAGTGAGCTTGCCTGATTTCTGCCCTGCTAGAGCTGTCTCAGGTCAGTTGTGGGAGTTGTGAAGTTAAACCAATCGGGAGCAACAATAGTTCAGCTGTGACGCAGACGGGCAGCCAAGCCCATGGAATGGGAACCACAAATGCTGACACATGGGTTCCAAAGTGTGTGTGTATATGTGTGTGTCTTACAGTAACAGAAACTGCCCGTTTAGGCCCATTTCATTTTAAAGCATTAAAAAGGTCATAAAATAGTCATATAAAAATAATTCTGAAATAAAACCCACATAAACATCCTAAGCGAACTTTAGGGCAAGAATAAAATACAAGAGCAAAGCGATATGGGAGTCCCAAAAGAAAATGACTGAACAGCAACGTTGTGATTGTAAGAACATATACTGTGTGCGCAATTTAAGGAGCTTTTTGCCATTCTCCCTTTCGAGATGCTTGGTGCAATGATTTGGGGGTTTGGCTAAAACAATGGAGACTCACTCTACTCTGGTATTCATGTGATAGACCAAGAACTGTTAGTGTTTCTATAGACTGCACACCTGTATTTAATTCAGACAAGAGCTGCAGCTCTCAGGAAGATGGCTGTCGTATTTCCTGCCTGTCTCTCTGCAGGTGGCTGATTGAGGTGAATGCGTCTCCCTCCCTCACTGCCAGCAGTCAAGAGGACTATGAGATGAAGTACCAGCTTCTAGAAGACACTCTGCACATTGTCGACATGGAGGGCCGGTATGATGGGACAATATGTTCAAAGGTTTAGTTACTAACTCTCAGCATGCTGCTGGCTTTGTGTTTTTCTACTAGAATAAATAACTCCCCAGAGAGAAGCACTTTCAGTTTAATATCATAATTTTGTACCGTCATGTTTGCAGCATGAAAATGACTATACAGAAATTATACAGACATTTATCTAAAATTGTGTTACTGCTCAGTCTTACAGGCAAAGAAAAGAGAGTTGGAGGATATGACCTCATGTGGAACGATGGACCCGTCTACAGGGAGGATGGCAGCTTGGAGGCTTTGGGTAGCACCTACCAAATAGCAAACACACACCTTGGTTTGTTTTCTATATGGTCATTTACCTACTTGTTTAAAGTTAATGTGACAAATGTTAGTAATCATGCTTTTGTGACCAACTGAAAATCTTGAAATTAATCGCTGGCAAATGCATTGTCTTCATTCAAACAGGCTGTGTGAATGATCGGAAGAAGCAGCTTCGACAGCTCTTAAAACCTTTCCCAGGAAAGAAGACAGCGTGAAATCATCCTCTAACACTTAGGGTCGGTTTCCCGAACAGGGATTGAGCCTAGTCCCGGACTATGTAGTGCTGTGAATAGAGATTTTCAATTGAAAAAGAAAGGGTAGTCCAAGACTAGGCTTAATCCCTGTCTAGAAAACCGACCCTAAGAGTTCCAACAACACTTCGACACCTGTACTGGTTTGATTTGTGAACATATTACTGTGCCCATCAGTGATTCCCTGATCCAGTCCTGACGACTCTAAACTATTCACATTTTTGTGCTTTGTCAGATTCAGTCATTAGCTCCTTTTGTGCTGGGTCAGGTGTGCAGAGTAGTGAAAATGTGGTAATCGGGACCAGGATTAGGAACCTCTGGTATATATAGTAATGCTATAACCTGGTCCATATTAAATTTCCTGTAAATCGAACATGAACTGGCACTTTCATGTGTGTAAAAGAATGAAATAAACAAGACATTCAGGGGATGTCATGAAAAACTTTATGCTGCTTCTCATAAAAATAGCTGCATCCAACTCTACTGAAAATGTTGTTCCAGCAAAACAAAAGCACAACCTAGTAAGGTACTTACAGTAAACATGGATGTCCCCACCCCATGGATGTCTCTGATACATTTACAGCAACATCAAAAATGAAGTTACATTGAATACATCAAGTGCAGAAATACAGTAGCAAGTCCTACCTCAACCAAGCACCATCCACCATTATTCAAGTACAAGTATTATGTAAAAAACAATACAATTTTTCACTCACTACTGTTACTGCCCTGGAAAAATGAACACATGCAGTCTTGAAAGACACAATGAACAACTGTATGCACCTTTTCAGAGATGGAATTAAAAAATTACAGATATATAACACTATTGAAGAAAAAGGTCATGTTCTCAAACAAAATACATTTCACAGCATGTCGCATGACAGACATTTTTGAGATCAACAAAAAAAAAAAAAATACAAATGTTGCATTCATTTGACAGGTTCTGCAGCCACTAGGCATTATGCCATTATATTTTATGCAAAAAATGCAAAGTGGCTAGCTAATATGAAATGATCTTCGAAATAGGCGAATATACAAGTTCCACACATATTGCAAGCAATATATATTTAACTAAACAAAAACGGCAATAAATTAAGGAATAAATAGTTTGCAAAAATATATTGCCCAACTTAAATAGAGAAAAGCCCTTATACATAACACCTTACAAAAATACATGTAGCCATTACAAAACATTCATTATTCATGTCAAAAATATACTTTCTTTGACCAATGTTAGTACCAATCAAAACAGTTGTTAAAAGACACACAACTAGTATCTGAGCTCAGACCCATCTAAACACACACTGTTCACATCTCCAACGGACCTCAAATGTATGACGTAAAATGTAAATCAGAATTTCAAGTAACTATTATATAACTGTCTTTCTATCAATAACTAATTCAACTGAAGTACTTATCCGATATCTGCATAACCCTGGCTAAGTTAGCAAATTAAATCAATGCAGCCTCATAAATTATACAGATCTATCATAAAATGAATTAAAGCATGACTTAAACTGTCATCCAAAAATTGGAGGAACTACAGCTTGATCTTTTATACAAAGTAAAACTATTGTGCGTTTATGGTGCAGATTTTTTGTTGAACCACAATTAGATTTATGATCTTGTTACTTGGCAAACTGAAAATGTTTTGCTTTCCCATTTGCCCTGGTGGCCGAGCTCCCCCTAAAGCTATTACTTTCACTGGTCACTCTTTTAGCCCCAGCTTTTACTCCACCACCCCCGTTCTCTGTCCTCTGCCCTTCTTTTTCTCCTCTCTTCCCTGGACCCCCACTTTCTTTCTGCTTATTACTAGCAGCAGCTCGCTTCTCGGCACCCACACTTCTCCCTCCCATGGGCAGATCTTTCACTCTATCTGCCTCAGCTGCCCTGCTTGTGCACCCTTTCCTGGCTGGAGGCTGGCCTTTGCTGTTAGCGCTGAGTTCCTGAGAAGCTCTGCGCATGTTCCCTGCAGCCTGCATGTGTTTCTGGTGGGTTTTCCCTGCTTGCGGACTGACGGGATGCTGAACTTTTTGGTGTGTTCCACGGTTCTCTGAGGCTGAAGCCCGGCTCTCACTGCTGCTTCTTTTCTGGGTGACGGAGGGGGGGGCTCTGCGTTCCAGCAGGGGGCTGAGGCGGGAGTGCCGCTGGTAGGCATACGAGGAGCAGCTGCCGTTGCACAGTGGGTAGCGGACGTGACAGTGGGGGCAGATTGGCCGAGAGAGCTGACCAGAGGAAGGGCTGCCGAGGGAAGAAATGATGGCGAGGGGGAAGGCCCGCTGGCTCTGGCGCAGGCTTCTGGGGGAGCTGAGGCGTGTTGGGGGAGCGGTGTGGGGCCGTGGATGACTGGCGATTGGCGCACCAACAGGGGCACGACCTCTAGGTCTGACCATGGGGGCTGTGGGCCGGCCACTTTCGGCCTGGATGGTTTGGATCTGGTACCACTCCAGCTGCAGAAGACGTTCCAGGAACTTCTCAAGCTGCCCAACCGGTTTGGGCCGCGGTGCCCGTTTACCCTCTGTGTTTAGAAAGATGGCCAGTTGCCTCAGGCTCCAGGTGTTAAAGGGTGGAGGCAGAAAGTCCGGGTAGTTGTAGCTGTCACTCTCTGTTTGTGCTGTTCTAAAGCCTGGTATGTGGGGGTGCAGGTCCATGGAGTTGAAGACTTCCGCGCGGAGATTGAGTTGCGGAGGAGTGCAGGGAGAAGGCAGCACAGGGAGCCGCTCAGAGTCTGACAGGTCACTGGCGCTATCTGTGTCATCCTCCTTGTGCTCCAGGAGACGCAGGGACTCCAGGTCAGGGACATGTTTCTGCAGGGGGATCTGGTGCAGCGCTGGCTGAGGAGCCAGTGGCAGTGATAAAGCACGGCGGCTCTTTTCCCGGGCCACATGGCTCTGCTCCACATCACTGCAGGACTGAAACTGAGGCTGTAGCTTCTGCTTCTCCTCGTCACCCTCTGCTTGAGAGGGCCTGAATCGGGGATGCCTTAGATCAGGTTCACCTTGGGTGCTTTTAAACATATAGCACAGGTGAGTGGTTATGAAACAAACAGAACAAGTGGCATGCTGTAAAAATGAAAGGGACAGACTCACTTAAGGATCTTGCATGTGGCAGCTGTAGGACTCTTCAGATGCTTTGGTCTGTTCCCACTGTGGCCCTGTTAACATATTAAGAAGAAACATTTGATATGGACAAAACAATTAGTGTATATACTTATACAGTTTAGTAAAAAGTGAACCCGTTCCATGGGATAGGCAAAGAAAAATTTGAACTTACGATTTCAGCTCGGGACAAGGACTCCTTGTTCTGCCCTGGAAGAACGTTCTTATGCAGCGAGCTTGTTTTCTTCTGAGGTTTCTGGTTCTGATTGACCTTGCCTCCCTTTTTATTGTTGCTGAAAGTAAAATTAAAAGACAGCTTCAGAAGAATCGAAATATACGCAAGGTTTATATGTATGCAAGATTATATACTGCATAAAGTTTCATTGGATCATTTTTACCAGTTAAAAGCAAGAAGATACAGACCTGGCAGTGATGCCTGTATTTTCTGCATTCTTCACTCTAACCTTCTCTTTCACCTGCACCCTCTTCAGGAGCGTCGATGCAGTTCGTTCTTGCAGAATTGGTCCCATCGCGACGAAATGTTTTGCCTCCAATTTTAACTGCTATTATTGGTGCAAATAAATGTCCCATTTAAAGCCCTCAATTCCTCCTGCACGTCTTGATCGCTCCATGGCAAAAACGTCACATCCAAACGGGTAAACACGATCTACTGCATCTGGGCTACTTTATAGATCAGGATCAATCGCCTCCATCTATACACAGAAATACCTGCACGTATAATGTTTAAACATTACATTCAGCTAATCTCAGGCACCCGTCTTCAAAGAAACATTCGAGATTAAATTCAAGTAAGAACACCCAAAGCGTTAAACGTGGTTACTAAGGTCCTCTAGCTCTTGTTTACCTGCTGCATGTATATGTTCGCTGCTGCCGCGTTGCATTGCGGGAATTGTAGTTCTCCAGAAAGTGGATCCTGCAGATAATTACACGGCCACATTTATTACGGCGATTATTTACAGCAAATGCAAGCAGTACGGGTCAATCGATCAGTGTGGAGGTACTTAAATGGGTTTGACCGAGTGGTCACAAACGGGAATTTGGAGCTGTTCTGTATAAACCGCAACATTACCCACAAAGCGTGGGTGCAGCAGTCACGCCCCCTCCTTGTGTGTGCATGATTTCCATCGCACTTTTCAAGATTTTCAGTTTGTGATCTAGATCTTAACGTTCATGAAGTCTGGTATATACCTGTAGCTCCTAATCCGTGTTGCTGATTAATAAACATTAATTGAGGACCTACAGATGCAGCAAATAGCAAAAACACTTCGGATTTTAATGGTGAGACGTTATGACGCAGGAACCACTTCCCTGTCTGCAAAAACAATGTAGGCTTGCAGTTGTTTAAGCCTGCACAGAAACGGTCAGTACCAAATTTCATACAAACAGTCTGAGAATAGTCCTGCGAAAAGGGTTGCACATGTGATTTAATACACGGTTTGTAAAAAAATGTATTATGACATTTATGCCTCCACAGCTGTTCACATAGCATTACGCAACCCAGGTCACTGATTTAATGAACCACTCATGATGGTATGTCTTTTAATGAAACCCAATAAAAGCTTTTATTTTGTTTTCTTCAAGGTGCAGAGGAGCTGTATGTTGCTTTCACTATGGCTTGGTCAATGGGACACAGCCAGGAAAATGCATTCTCAGGCGAGACAGATGATGAGCTATTTTTTGTTGGGGTGTCAGGTGTCTCAAAGCAAACCTCCCCTCCCACCTTCAGAGCCATACCCTGGTCCAAACCTGAAGAAGAGAGAAAGCCTGTCAGGATTCGTCCACCTAGTCCCAGGGCACCACAGCCAAGGGCAGCGGCCCGCAGTCTCTCATGTGAACCTCCTCCGAAACCCATCATTCAGAGGCGGACCCAGTCCCTGCCATCGCCCTCAGAAGGGAGGAGACTCAGTCGCAGAGCCGGGGTCCGATTTGTGGACTCGTTAGGAATGGATCTGGAAAATGTGAAGGTCTTTAGAAGTGGAGAAGACCCATTTGTGCCAGAACATGTTCTTTTCAAACTCTTAATGAATGCAGAGCTGGCAGCCAGCAAGGGCTTGGAGATATCCCTTCCCTATCTGAAACCTGTGTTCCCAGAGCAGCCGGGCGACTGCTCGAACTTTCTGGAACGTCTGTGCTGCCAGCAAGTGTGTCTGGAACGTGTTTTGTGCTATGAGCCAGGCATCATTGGAATTGTGCAAGTTATAAACCTAGCCTTTGAAAAAGAGGTCAGCGTACGCTACTCCTTCACAAACTGGAAGAGCTGCACAGAAACCAAGGCCTACTGGGTCGGCAATAAATACATGGAAGGCCTTTCCACTGGATGCAGCTGTGACAGTTTTCGGTTCCATCTTCCAGTTCCTCCATTCATCCTTCATCCTGGTGCAGTCCTGGAGTTTGCAATCTGTTATAAAGTTCTGGACACTCAGTTCTGGGACAATAATGAGGGGCAGAATTATAAGTTAGTCTGCCAGAGCTACAACCTTCCTGTCCCAAAGGAAATTGAAGACAGCATGATACACTTCATCTGAACTCTCTGAGTTAGTGTTTATGTCTGCATTAGCATTGCTGTTACTGAGGCTAGTGGTTCCCAGTCCTTGTCCGGCTATTTCCACATTTTTGTGTCGTCCTCTCACTCCTGACCCGGCCCACAGGGAGCTTGTTAATTAGCTCACAAATTGAATTAGATGTGCTAGATGAGACAAAGTGCAAAAATGTACATAGTGTGTGGTCACCAGGACTAGGACTGGAAATCCCTGATTGAGGCTATTTTCTCTAGTTGTGATTAACAGTATTTCAACACTTGGGCCTAATGGTAAGTAGAGTATAGCATTAACCTTCGCCTGATCACTACAGTATCTGATCATTCGATTCTTAAATGAATCAGGACTCAGGTATCTAAAGATAAATAACACAGAATATGCACTTTCATTTGCACACCAGCATGAGTAGAGGTTAGGTGACTAGGCCAAGTCCTTGTTACTTCTACATTACTAAACTAGCAGTGTACAGAAAACCACTCGCAAAGCCAAATGTATGTTCTTGCACTTTGCCTAAAGGCGAATTTCACCAGTGTTTCAAAATTTCTGCCTAATTCACCTGCTGAATTGTAAAGATCATTACAAGTGTTTTGAAATGGAACTCTGTAGAGAAACTTGCCGGCTCAGATTGTCTTTACAGTGCTGGTGACAGGGACGTGTTGTGATTTCTGCAACACAAATATATTTTATTTGCTTTCCAAAACAACCAGTGAATCAGTATGTCTTCTGAGGTTTATAAATGTTAATAACAGTAAAATAGTAGTAAATTGCATAAATGATTTCATGTCATATCTTGATGTGAGGTAGTTAAACAGACAACTGGTCAACATAACCTCGCTGTGGACAAATCTGAGCTGGCTGCACTAAACTGCACTAAAACATAGTTTTCATAGAAAAATACCCTATGGACAAAAGTATTAGGACACACCTATTGATAATTGAATTCAGGTGTTTCAGTCATACCCTGTGCCACATGTGTATAAAATCAAGCAGACCAACACATTTTGGACAGCACCATGCTTCCAACTCTGTGGACCCAGTTTGGGGAAGAACCTATTCCAGCATGACTGTGTCCCAGTGCACAAAGCGAGCTCCATGAAGACATGACGGGAGGAGTTTGGTGGAAGAACTTTTTATTCCCAGCACCTTTGGGGTGAACTGGAACAGAGATTGCGAGCCAGCAATTCTCGTCCAACATCAGTGTCTGACCTCATAAATGCTCTACAGCAGAGGTGTCAAATTTTACCCACAAAGGGCCGGCGTGGCTGCAGGTTTTTGTTGTAAACAATCAGGAGCACCGGATTAACTGTTTGAAAACAAATGAGGTGGGCTTCTGATTGTTTGGAATAAAAACCCTGCAGTCATACTGGCTTTTTGTTGACACTCTTGCTCCACAGAATGAATGGGCAAAAATTCCCACAGAAACTCCAGAATCTTGTGGAAAGTCTTCCAAGAAGAGTGGAAACTGTTATAGCTGCAAAGGGAGACCAGCTCCATATTAAAGTTTTTGTATGAATGCGAAGTCATTGATGTACCTGTTGGTGAATGGTATGGCGTCCCAATACTTTTGTCCATGTAATGAATCACTCAGTTTTTACTATTTTCTGTTTGCCAAATCCTCTTGTGAATGACGGAAGTGCCTGTAAAACCTTCACTATGCTGTTAATTTCAATAAACTGATTTTTACTCACAGTTCTCTTTTTTTTGTGTATGAAATCACAATGTGTGCTGTTTTGTTTTGAACTCGCGCGAGACTTCTTTTCCCGCGCTGCTGAGGGAGAACCAGACGGATTGGAGCCTTGAGATATATTAGCCTCTAAGTAGTTGTTTCTTTCATATTTTACTTGTAGAATCACACTACCTGGGGGATTTTAAATACATGACTTAAATGAAAGCTTTAACTTCGTTAATGAGTCTGGTAAAATAATAGTTTTCACAAGTATATCAGCCTGAACGTCTCAAGTCAAATCTGAGGTAAAACGTTTAGCTAGCAATGGAGCGTTTAATAATATATACATATACGTGTTTTTATTTATATAAGCATGTATATGTATACACAGTTTTAATGTTCAGGTATTTAATATATTTATCCGATTAATGTACACTCAATATTTAATGCCATAGCTAGCACGGATAACCAGACATTTTTAACGTTTTTAACATTTTGGAAACGATAGCCAGTCTTTGTGGAAGAGTTATGAGTCTCGACGATTGTGATTGCTGTGATAAATGAAGCTGTAAAAATCTCAAAGTGAATGCACTGGTTTCCGAATATGAGATTACTCACTGTGTGGAAAAAAAAGTATTGGGACGCCTGACCATTACACCAACAGGGACTTTAATGCTATTGCATTCAAATACAGAGACAATATATTTGACTATAACAGCTTCCATTCTTCCATTGGAAGATTTTGGAGTTTCTGTGGGAATTTGTGCCCATTCATTCTGTAGAGCATTTATGAGGTCAGACACTGATGGGCGAGAAGGTCTGTATCACAATCTCCATTCCAGTTCATCCCAAAGGTTCTGAATGGGCTTGAGGTCAGGACTCTGTGTGGCCAGTCAAGTTCTTCCACACTGAACTCCTCCAGCTATGTCTTTATGGAGCTCGCTTTGTGTACTGGGACACAGTCCGGCTGGAATAGAAAAGGTTCTTCCCCAAACTTGGTCCACAGCATGGTGTAAGCATGGTGTTGTCTTGGTCTGATGAAGCATTAAGATTGTCTTTCTCTGGAAATGAAGGTCCAAGCCCAACCCGAAAAACAGGTGTATCCCAATACTGTTGTCCATATAGTGTTCGTTTCACTTAGATACCCACACAGCTATTTCTTGTTCGCGAATTATATTATTCTACTCAGTTCTGAGGCAGTTACATTTACACTCAAAGTATATCAGTAATTTAATGCTTTTAATGCCATTTTTCTCTATGCCACTTCTAACTATTCTTCTTTTTCTTTTTCTTCTTCTGCTTCTTTTTCTTCTTCTTCTTCTTCGTATTATTATTATTGTGATTGTTTATTATTGTTGTTGTTAATAATGGAAACAGTTGTAGTAACATTTGCAAAAGTTATGTTTTTATCTTAAAATAACAGTGTTCAATTAACAATCAGCAGAATTGGATTCGTTTATCGATAAATTGACTGTTTGCCTGCTTATGAGTGATGTTAACTGAAAAGTACTACTTCTCCTAGGTAAGATTGACTGGACTCATGGCATCTGATCCAGACCAGCAGGTGAGAACTAATACCTAAGAGAACTAAAGAATTAAGTGTCACATATAAAATGCTCAAATAACAACATGCATTAAAACCTGTATAGGTGTCTTTTTTTTATGATCAACTATTATTGCATTGTATGATTTCATGTTCCTGTTGAGGCTTATAAAATGTATGGAAGGTGAGGCGCAGGGAGCAAACATGTTTAAAATTTCAGTCCCAGCAGAAACCGGTCAACATGAGTGTAGCTTTCAGATACAAGGGAAGGTTTCTCAATGATGCTTGACAGAACCAGTCTTAGAAACAGATTGGTCTTTTAGCAAATATTACTGTTGTGAGGTGTTGACTTATGAAGTGTATAAACATTCACTCTCAGGTGGAGAGCCTATTGGACAGGGCTTTGAAATACAGTAACTTCCAGGCCCTGGAGGAGCTCTTACTAGATGAGACCAGAGAGGGAAAAACTTCAAAATGCTCCAAGCAGTTCATTTCCAAACTAGACAGGCTGATCATCAGGGTTGGTATTTGTTTAGTTTTTGCCATGACTTATGAAAACAACAGTGATGCATTGCCAGATTATGAATTTATGGTTTCTGTAGGAACTGGACCTCAAGAATGTGAAGAATGCTTCAGTGGTATTTACTGTCCTTCACAAGTTTGGGAACACGCTGATCTTTCCAAGGGGAGAGGGGATATCCGCAGTGGTGTCACAAGGACTTGTCAGAAAGATAAGTACATAGGCTTTTGTGTTCTTCTTGATTCCTGTTTTCTGATGGAATAGAATGTAGGTTTGATTTGAAGTATGCATGTTTACATGGTTCAGTGGTTTGAAAAAATCAGAAATTTCTGGACTGAAGCTGGGCCACTGAGGAATGAGGTGATGATAAACCTAGCTGAAGATTTCTTTGATGCACTGATGGTGAGTAATTATAGTTCCATAGATATTTCACCAAATGTATAATTCAGTGTGGAGTAAGGTTCAGCGTTTTTTGTTTTTTTCAAAATTTTGAATTAACGTATTTCTCCCTCACTTTCAATCCTGTAACCCATTAGGTTATTCATGGAAGTTGCAAAGAGGGTAAGCGTGCATTTCATTTTAGAGCTATCATATAGCTCGGTCTTTACCATAGTAAAATAAAACAAAAAACATTTTTTGTCAAAACTTCACATCAGCCATCAGATGTTTAGTTCAGTTTGCAGCTGTTTTCCAGGTGCATACCAGGTAACAGAATCCTTTCTCCATCACATTGGAAAGCTGGCCTCTGATGCCCAAGTTAACGTTCTTATCCAGAAAGAGGTCAGTGGTTTTTTTAAAGAAAGGCCACACAGCTAACAAATAATCATTTTACGTTTCTGTATGTTTAAAATCGTCTTGGCGAATCTTTATCCCTGATTAGTATCATATCTGAAACATTACAACGTTTATGCCTTGATTATCTTAGAATAACCGAATTATGGTCAACTAAAACATCTTTTCTTATTTTGTCCTCAATAACAGGCAGTCAGGAAACTGAATGTAATCCTGGGAAAGATCCCAGGAGAACTGAGAAAAGAGAAGAAGATATTATCATCTCAGGAGACATCCACTGTCATGTACATGCTCTAGTTTTTAAGTATAAATGGGGATATTATGTATTCCACCATATTTTAATAAATTTGTTTTCCTTTCCTTCCCTACAGGGATGGTTTGGCCAGTCGAATCCTCAAAGGAGGTGGTAGGTGGAAAATGATACCCTTGAAATTGTAATCTTGTTTCACAAATTTTAACTGTGGGCATTCATTATAATTATTTCTACAAAACATGTTGAAAATTTCCCTGAGACAAAAACATTTTCATAAATAATTTGTGCCTGATAGGTGTTTCAGTGTGTGTGCTTGGTGCTGTGTAGATTATGACCTCCAGGTGGCTTTGATGGAGGCTCTGTGCAGAATGACTTCACGAGCCCAGCGGAGGGAGCTGTCTGACCGCTGGTTCAGCATGGAGTTTGTTGCATCTGCATTTAGCAACATTCAGGACTCAGAGTTCGAGACTGTGAGATTTTATATCAAAGTCTATTGCTTTTTAAAACTCTTTTTCTTTTTGTAGCTGTCTCTTAAATTATCAGTGTATGTGGATTATCTAGATGAGTAGAAATGTGAACACATGTTTTACATTCACGGCAATTTAGCTGTCGCTCTTATCCAGAGCGACGTACATCAGTGCTAGATGTTCATCTGTGTTTTAGATATGAGGATGTGCTTATATAATGTAAGGATCATACTCACCCTAGAATTTACATAAAACAGGGTGCTTTATTTGTCTAGATGTAAAGAAAAAAAAAACTGTCGTCATTATTTACTAGATTTACTGCATACGGTTAATCCTTAAGTATCTGCTTATAAATTAATATACACTTAATTAATTACATAAATGTAATTAGTCAAGAATAATTGGGTAATCTGATTAATGCCTTTTTAAAATTTGATTTTAATTGCAGGATTGTCGGAAATTTTTAAATATGGTTAATGGACTGCAAGGCGATGGACGAAGGTACATTTATTAACACTTCAGTAACCGTGGTGTTTAACATTCTGATTGTTTCCTCGGCAGCATTATTAACACTATAATGTTTACTTTCTTACAGTGTGTACTCTTACCCTTGTCTTAAGGTTTTTTTGGACAAGCATGCGGTCAGTCTTTATTTAGCTACAATTATGTTAAGTCAGTAAATTCATGTGCACATACCTGTAATACTTTTTGCGAAGCATAGCAGTGTTCTGAATGTCTAATGAGCAAGAAACGTAATCATGATAACGCTCACAGCTGCTAATGCCTGTGGATGAGAACCTGAAGGAGTTCTGGATTGACTTTAACCTTGGAAGCCAAAGCATCTCCTTCTACTTCTGTCTAGCTGATGATCAAGCCCAGGTACTTTTTTTGTTGTTAAAAAATACTTTTGTATTTCTACACCTGGATTTTGTGGATTTTGTAGATTTTGTGTTTTTTAATATCTCTGCAGGAGGGACAGTGGGACACTCTTTGCATAGCAGAGAATGAGATCTACAGTTACACAGTGAAAGGTAATCAGACTTTTAACAAGACTAAAAAACATCATTTGAGTACACTTTTTAATTAAGACATTTTTGGAATACAGTAAATGTTCCAAGAGCACTCGCGTATAGTGAAAAAAACGCGTTGTTGTGATGTTGTAAAAAATGCCTATTTTAGAGTATAAACCCTAAATATGTCCCCAAATCATTTTAAACTCAGTTTAATACATTACCCATAAAGAAAATATAAAGGTAAACCCATATCCGTACTGTACAGTTTACACTGAACTCCTACAGTGCTAGAATGTAAATACCGATGTTACCCCTGTATAGACTGGACTGTACGTGTTTTCATGCAGCAGGTTTTCTTTGATATAAGCAGGTAAATACAGTAATAATTTAATTTACAGTAATAAAAATGCAGGGCTTTAAGAAGAACAAATTGAAAAACAGGAGAACACTCGAGACGCTTGACAGGGGAAATTCTGGACTGCAGCTGCGTCAAAGGGCAGCAGCCAATCAGCAGCAAGGAGAAATAAATACGCTCTCAGATTGGCTACTTTCGAACCTCCCTCCTCTGAGTACAGCGGTATTTCACCGTCCCAAGACGGTGTTTCTCTCCGCAATTCCAAAACATTTATAGTTATTTTTTGACTTAGAATTGAGTTTTACCTGCTCTGTTACAAAAGAGAGAATTTTACTAATCTGCCTGCTCCTGAAGTATTTAGGTGAAATGCTCTTGTCCATTGGAGAAAGTGAATGTTAAAGTATATTTTTACTGAGTGTGTCTTCCTAGAGGAGAAAGATGTGAAGGTGCTCCAGCTGGTTCTGTCTGAGCCAGTGTATGTGAGCAATATTGAGGGCTCTAGACTCACCATCCACTTCAGCTCCTTCGTAGACGTTCTCCAGACTGCCAAGAAAGTGTATGGCGAGGCCAAGAATAAAGTGAGTTGTGGTAAACCAAGTGTTTGCTGTAGTCTGTGGTTTGATGTGGTGATACAGACCAAATGCTGAATAGTACACACTTTCTCATAGTACACACAGTGTCTTCTAGCTAAACCAGCACAATGTATGTCAAGTTTGTTGTCTAATTAACAATAATTGACTTGCAAGAGGACAGGAAATAATAAGTGTCGTTCATTTCGTTAAGTAAAGTAATGGTGGTCTGATATAAATGTATCATTTGTTTTATAAAATTGTAGTACCACTGTAAAAGGTTTTATTAATTTGAAAAGAATATTATCCCTGGGACATTTCAGAAGTTTGTCAGGAAGACCACAACATCTGTGGTAAAAACCACTGTTCAGATAATTCAGGATGAAGGAGGTTCACAGGTGAGCAACATGTCTGACTAAAGCAAAGGTTAAGTAATGTAAAGTAAATGGTTGAGATGGTAGAGATGGTTATGGAAAGTTCAAACGTTCCAGTTGAGCATGGTATCCTTTTGCCTGTCCTTGTGTGGACACACAGGCCAATGATTAACTAACCTGTAAAATGTGTTGTAAGTTTAGCAAAGTACTTCTTAAACCAGTCCCCAGATGATTCATATTTTTTCTACACCCCTGTGTGCGTTGGGATGCAGCAAATATGTGGACGCCTGTGGGGCCCTGAGGACTGGTTTGAGAACGTCTACGTTAGCATTTATGCTCGCAAGTCAGAAACAACCGTGCAGTTGTTTTGTCAGCTCCAGTTTCTTAAGTTTTTTTGTCATTATGTTTTAGAGGATAGGGTAATATGAGTGGTAGCTTATGAAATTTTTTTAACAAAGATGGATTAGATGAGATCTGTACAGTGATACCATTAGAAGAGTTCCATGCCAGCATCGCTTCCATTTCTGATGGCGATATTGAATTACCGGCATGGACACTATAGACATTTTCTCATACGTTGTGTGAAATAAAATCACAGTGTGGTTAAGGTATAAGTTTCATGTAGGTATGGATGACTGATAAATGTGGTTTTGATGTTGTGAGCAGGTTCTGTTTCCCGAGAGCCAGGTGTCTTCTGAGCCTGTGGAGAAAACAGTGCCTTCCTCTGTGAAGACCAGCACACCATTCCAATTTTTGTCATATCATGAGAAAGACGCACAACATCACAATCATCAGGTAATAATTTGTGATTTCTGTACCTTTTTAAGTTCATCAGTTTTTTGTTTTTTTTTTACCTTACATTATGCTATTTTTTTTCTTCAGTGTGTTCCTCCCGGCCTATAATGATTAATGCCTAATTCTTGGTTCTCTGTCTTTTTCTCTCTCAGACAGAAACCCCACTGAGGAGTAAAGTTTCCGAGTCATGCATGTATGTTTCGTGCAGTGCAGGACGTAAGCTGAGAGGAAGCCCTTTCAGTTGTGTTATTCCTGCCAGTAGGTCAACTCATGCATCTTTTTGTTGTTTTGGTGTATTTGACTACACATTCATAAAATAATACTTGTCCCATCAGGGGTTTTTTTGCATGTGTCATCAATTCTTCTGCATTTTCAATATGTGGTATAGAAGCATGTATATTTTCTTTTGTCTTATAAGCTCTTATTGTGTTTTTTATCGTAGACACCCCAGATAGGAAAGCAAAGATAAAGCCATCTCTGGAGATGGTGACCTCTTCAGCAAGCAAGAAAGAAAGTGAACTGAGAGAGTTCTTGTTTACTAGTTCATCCTACAGGGTGACTTCAGTCAGTGAGGACAAGGAAAACAATAAAAAACGGGTCTGTATATATGTTTTAATATATTGCATCACTCAAAGGCTATATTCATAGTTTCTATTTCATAAAAAAACCTTGTGTGTGTGTGGTACTAGGCAATTGCACCACAGGACAGGAAAGATCACCAAGAGGCAGAAAGATATCGCAGGGTAAGTTACTGTATGGTATGTTTTTATTACTATTTGACAAACCTTGATTTCTCTACCTGCGTCTCTCATGTAACCTTAATGAAACAGAATTTACTGTTTCTGCAGCACATTCCAATCAACAGAGTACTAGAGATGGTGCAAGTTGATCAAGAGCTTGACGAACGGCCTTTAGGTATAGTTATGGTGTCCATTAAGTGTTAAAGATCAGATATGTCTAGGGCTTTAATTAACAGTTATTCCAAATTGATTAATCTTTCTATTATGATTTTGAATAATGTCTAGTTATTAGTTGACATTATGCAAAAAGGGAAAGTTTGTTTATTTATTTATTTATTTATTTATTGTGATTCATTGTTGCAACCCTGGTCATTTCTAACAACACACTGAACACTGATTTTAAACTTTTAAAAACTTTTTTTCTTACTCTGGTAAAAAAAAAAAAAAAAAAAAGACAGCGGTCTACTTCCAGACTCCCAGCCTGCGACGAGGAAAGAAACCTCTATGTAAGTATGACAGTATAAACATTTGGATTTTGTCAAAGAATTGGGCTCTTGGAGCATTAACTCAAATACAAAATCATCTTTAAAGATGTCTTTGTATTATTTTGTATTATGTAATCAGAGGCATAATTATCCATTTAAAATTGATGAAAGAAAAAAAATTAAAGCTTTATTGCATAAAAACAAAAAATTACCGCTTATGATATTAATTGTAGTAATGTTACAAAAGAAATACAAATTTTAATTAGCCGTGTAATATTTTCTGTCAATGTTGGATTCGGTGCACATGAAGTTTTGTGTGTGTTCCTTCTCTGTCAGATTACCAGGCCTCAAGAGAATTTCTGTGTCTGAATCACTGTTGCCTTGTCTTCAGGAACTTCCACGGTCAGGTGAGACTTAGTATGAGCCTTGTCAGTGACAGTGGGTGGCATTTGGTGATAAATGTATACTATGAATTTGGAGGGTTTTGTAATATTTTAAATTCCTGTATGTCTTCTTGAGTGATAAACAGTGAGGAACATAAGTATTTGAACACCCTGCGAAGTTCTCCCTCTTAGAAATCATGGAGGGGTCTGAAATTCACATTGTAGGTGCATTCCCACTGTGAGAGACAGAATG
>JBBIGA010000132.1:1761814-1773767 GCA_037576975.1 Alestes dentex | reverse complement strand
ACGGACACACACACAGCGCCAACCACACCTGCACGGACACACACACAGCGCCAACCACACCTGCACGGACACACACACAGCGCCAACCACACCTGCACGGACACACACAGCACCAACCACACCTGCACAGCCACACACAGCGCCAGCCACACCTGCACGGACACACACACAGCGCCAACCACACCTGCACGGACACACACAGCACCAACCACAATACAATGACAATAAACTTCACTTTGACTTTGACTTGACATAGGTTTGCCCCAGTCTGAAATCAGCACCTCTGAAGAGATGGGCTACGTCTGCCGCCAGTTCAGCACTGAACTCAAGAAGAAGTTTAAGGTAGGGCAAACCGCATGACATTATTTATGAAAGGCTTCGGTTTGGGCCATTAAAGATATTCAGTAACACTGGACCTGAAGTATAATGCGTCATACACCCGATATAACAGAGCTGGCCTCTGCGATATCAGGTGTTCCATTTCTTCTTCTTCTTTCTCTTTCGGCTTTACCCTTCAGGGGTCGCCACAGCGAATTATCTGTCTCCATTTAGTCCTAATCAGGTGTTCCATTTAAGGACTTAAATTTAAGAGATCCCTAACCCTGTCACTCGGAAAACATCATGTCAGAGCAAATATTGTACCAGGTGTAAACTGTATCTTAATTATGTCTTTTGATGCTCTGTTTATATTTGGTTATTGATGATAAACTGATTATACGGTGATGCATTGTAATCACTGACATTGTCTAAATGTCAGTATAAGTTGATAATGACCTTTTTCACCCATAGAAACTGGCTGCTGTCTGACTAATAGCTAACTGTGCCTGTATTTACATTATGCATTTACGATGTGTTGCATGTGTGGTTTCAGAACCGCTCCAGGAGGATGGACCTCTTCACCAAGCAGTCCTTGAAGGCCTTCAGTCAGCATGCGACCTCCATCAGCATGCAAGTGCATAAGTGCAGGTCAGACCGAAAAACATCTTTTTATATCAAGGACATCAGAGTTAGTCACTCACACATACATACATACACACACACACACACACACACACACACATATTCTCTCTATTTCTCTCTCTCAGGTGTTTCTGGGTCCTTAAAAAAGTCTAAAAAAAAACATCTGAAATGATGTACACAGAACAGGATCACTTGCATTAAACTAATGGTTGGTGTTGTGTGTGGCTGTGCAGGTGTGGTTGGTGCTGTGTGTGGCTGTGTAGGTGTGGTTGGTGCTGTGTGTGGCTGTGTAGGTGTGGTTGGTGCTGTGTGTGGCTGTGCAGGAGTGGTTGGTGCTGTGTGTGGCTGTGCAGGTGTGGTTGGTGTTGTGTGTGGTTTTACAGGTGTGGTTAGTGTTGTTGAGCTAGCATACACTGACAGCAATATACAGTCAGTTGCTCTGAGGAATGTCTTATATAATAGCATCACTTATAGCATCACTGCTGGGGTGTAACGATGCTGACAGTGTTCAAGCTGAGAACAGTTTATTATTCATGATTCAGTTTGATTTTTTTTTATGTTTTATGAGCTTTAATTATAAATACCTAGTAGTTTGGCTCAAATGAATACATTTTTTATTTCACAACAAAGATAAATAGCATGTTCACTTTAAATTTCCATGTTTACCTTGATTTTTCAAAGTCATTGCACTCAGTTTAATATCAATGCCTGTAGAAGTCTCATCTTTAGTATAGATGATGCACATATGTCAAGATTTGTGTGTTAATGCTTTTATAACATTTACGTTGTTCCTGTCTAATGCAACTACCATTTCTGTAAAATCAGATAAAGTGCTCTAAACTTAAAACATGCTTTGTTTGTTTTCATTTCATGTAGGTCTCAAAGACTGGAGAAGATTAAACAGGTTCTGGTGGATGAAATAAAAAACTTGGAGCAAGATGACACTGCTCTGCACAGCATGGAGGAGGAACTGACCGTACAGGACCACTGTTTATAAAAAGAACTTGACTCAATGCACAAGAAATAAATGTATAAATAAAGTGAATTTTATGATGGTGATAAATTGTTGATTTTTTTCTACTTTATATCTTTTCTGTATTTATCTCAGAGGTACTGGGAGAAGCAAGCTGTGGCTTTTCATTCATACCAGGAGAAGGGATCCCGAAGGTGAGAATTCATTTTTTATTACTAGATCCTATTTATTTCCTGTCAAGTTTTGTTTTTCAAAGTAAGATTGTGAGACACTGGTGGTTCTGGTGAGCGATGCTCCACAGAATTGTCTCAGCTGCTGTGGATAAAAGAATTAGCAGATTTGTTACGTAATCCTGCAAACAACCTGTTGTGAATATTCAGGACATATCGTCCCATCTAACACAGACACTGCTGCTTTGAAACAAGGTTTAAAGTCCTAACCTTAAAACGAGATATCAAAGAAGTTCTTATTTAATGTTATCACTGGAATCATGTGACACAAATGCTTCGTGGAAAAAGCTTTCTTTAAAGTGTCTATCAAAAATACCAAGACTAGCATTAGGCTTCAGCCACTAAAACGTGCAATATAAAGTTTTCCAGGGCTCTGAGTCAGTAAATTCAGATTGTCCTGGCGGGGGCGGTCACAGATTGGAGCCTTAACAATTAAACAGCCTGGTCCTGTTTTTAATTTTTCCAGTGTTTTGATGCATAGTAGTGAAGCGTGCACCTCAGATATTTTGTGATTCATAGTTTGAATTTGAGATGTTACATTTACAGTTAAGTTTGCCACATGAACATTTCATGCAATTTCTTTTTTATTTTTTTATATTTTTGTAGATTACATAACTTGAAAAGTGCAATTGAAACTAATGTGTGCCATAGTCTGGAGTATGAGGAGCAGATCTTTTCTTCAGAGGTAAGAACTTAAACCTTTGCTGTGGTAAGCTTGGGTGTCAGCCCTTTTTAACCATTATCCATAAAGAAATTGAAAATAAGACTTCTTTTTGACTCAATGTTATTTCAGATGTGTTTGATGAAAAAAGACATGAAGTCTGTACAGGACCACTTATTCAAACAGATGGTGAGTGGACAGATTGCTTCAGGGTCTCAGTCATGGCATTAGACTAATTTTGTTCGGGGCGAAACTTTGATTTTGTTTAAACTTTCCATTTGGGTCAAAAATAAAGTTCAGTAAAAGTTCAGCCAGAAATGCTCTGGTTTCTTGTAGCAAGAGGAAGATTTGCAGGTTGTGCGTAGAGGACTTCAGATCCTGTTCCTGCCAGATGTCCCAATGTTTAAACTTTAAACAGAAAAAGGAAACTGAAGGACTACTTGTCATTTTCAAGTAATTTTCAGGATATTTTAAATACCTGTTCTTGTTTTTGGATAATACTAGCTTGATATAAGGTTGCTTTCATCTTTAAACATTACTATTTAAAACAAATGTATCACTGTTTTTAGTCTTTATTTTACTTATCTTAGCCTTGTTGAACTGTTAATATCTGTTTGTTGAAACCTGTTGAGCGCATATTTACATGTGGTTTTTAATAATAAATAATGATTTGCTGTGGGAAAAAAAATTCTAATGAACCACACAATTGTAATAACATATAAAATGTAAAAAATGCATTTATTCATGAATTAACCCCCCCTCCTTACATTCAGTCCCCATAGATATGTTTACCCATCAGTTAGAAAATAAAAATGGTAATGCAACATGACAAAACAAGTGTCATAATATTCACAGCAGTAATGTATCACAGGAACTGGAACCTCTTTGTCTTTTTTTCCACTTTGTTTTGATCAGTATATAAGGGCCTTAGTCCTACAGGCAGGCAAATGTGTGTGAATTAATGCACAGTGTTTGGGATTCAGTTATCAAACAGTCTTAGTTATCAAATAGTTTAGGATTACAGAATAATTGGCGCTGATTGTAAGCTCATTTAATGTTTTTTTGATATCATTCAAAAAGGCTTAAGGTTTTTTCATGCACAACCCAACACTTCATTCTTCTCTAAGTGTTAAGCAGCCTTGAAGGCAAATGTGGGACTGTTCACTTAAACCAGTGTGGGAGTTGTGAGAATATTTCCCCACATTTAACCCATTTTAATTCCTACAGGAGTCCATTCCCAACCATAAGCCGCCATATTCCTAGAAACTGGAAACGATACATAAATAATGACAAAAAATGAGTTATTTGTGAGGATTTCCAATTAAGTTCTAGCTGGTTTAATAACATACTCGCTCAACATTCGTAATTCACTTACAGCTCTCAAATTGATCTGCTTTAAGCAGCTATTTGGTATTCATGTCATGATTGTGTCTGTTATCAGACAGACTGCTCTGTCACCAATAACTGGAAACAAATACCAGGTACATTTCATTATTATACCAAGGAAAGGAGAGGGCTTTCTTGATTTTTAGGACCCTTAATATTGAAAATAAGACAAAGAGCATTTACGAACATATTCTGTGGACAAACGGTTCCTACAAAGTTTTTTTTTCCCTTCTTTTTCCCACCCGAATGATGACATAATCAACCCTGTTCAGACTGAATTTTGTACACTTGACATCAAACTTACCCCGACTTAGTAGGCTCACAACCCTTGAATTACTTTTTTTCCTTTCGTGGAGCTTTTCACATGCATATTAACCTTCAATGACTCTTCTCTCAGCAATCACTTAAAACTCCATTTTGAAAACACAAATGTCCGATTTTGGCTCCACTTCTTCAGCCCCAGAGCGGATGTGTCTGGCTGCTGTTCTCTCCTCAAGGTGCTGTGCCTCTACAGCCTCTGTCTTTAACAGCACACAAACACCACTGCACCTGGTCAAGACCAGGATGCTGGAAGAATAAGGACATCCCGTGGATGACGTCATCTCCAGGATTTCGCCATGTATTAGAGTTTTAATTTTTTCTTCACAGAAGAAAACCTTCTACGGCCTGTGGAACCTACGTTAGGTAAGATACCAGATATTAGCAAAGACACCTTTTATAATTGTGACTATAACATTTTACTATAGTGTTACATCGACTATATTTAGTTCTGCATCCTCTATTCTTCCTAATATAGCTCTCATATATCAGCATTAGGATGCATAATTACAAGCTTGCAGAAGGCAAAGGAGCTAAATCATGGGCAGCAGTGTGTCATTTTTAGTCACATATGTGTCTCATGTGGTTTGAATCCCAGTATATTTGGACTGGGCTGTCTATCTTTAGCTCTGTAGATGCCCAGTGAGCTATAAATAGCCTTGACACAGCTGACAGAGCTGCACACTGACCTCGTTAGGTGCTTGCTGGAAGCATGCACCTCCATCTCGGTGCTTTTGAACTCGTTCAGCTCTTTCCGGATGGCTGCCTGCAGAATTACAAATGAACAGCATTTAGTGCATCCCTGAGTGGCTCAAGCATGTGCTACATGCAAAAATAGTACCCACAGCTTTAAAAAAGTCATTTGAATAATCTAAGCATTTTGTTTTAAATATTTAGGGTTTGGTAAGAGATAAGATTGCACTACAGAAAAACAGTTCTTGTTTGATGCTCAGCTGTGCTTTATCCTCAGCTTCAGTAACACACCGGCATTTCCACTAAAAGGTCAGTATGTCCAGAGATACAGTTCCACCACAAAGTATTCACACCCCTTCACTTCTTTCACATTTTGTTACATTACAGACTTATTTTAAAACAGGACTGAGTATAGTTTTTTCCTCAAAGATCTACACACGGTCTCTACACATAATGACAAGGCAAAAACTATTTTTTTAGAAGAATGCAATTTTTTTTATTATCAAGTGCTTGTTAATCCAGTGTTTCATAAGTATTCACATCCATGCCTTAATATTTTGTTGAAGCACCTTTGGCCTTAAGTCTTCTTGGCACACCTATTTTTGGGGATTTTCTCCCATTCTTCCTTGAAGATGCTCAGTCAGGTTGGATGGGCAGCAACGGTGGACAGTCATTTTTAGGCCTTTCCAGGGATGGTTTATTGGACTCAAGTACAGACTCTGTCTGGGCCACTCGGACATTCACAGACGGCTCCTGAAGCCACACCTTTGTTATCTTGGCTGCTTCAGTTCATTGTTGTGTGGGAAGATGAATTGTTACACTAGTCAAGAGTTCCAGAGCACTCTGGAGCAGGTTTTCCTGAAGAATCTCTCTATATCTGGCTGCTGTCATCTTGCTCTCTATGCGGACTAGTCGCCCAGTTCCTGCTGCACACACAATCTGGTCTATAGACAGTTCCCTGGACCTAATTGTGGGGTTTCTGCTCTGATATGCACTGTCAACTGTGAGACCTTATATAGACAAGTGTGTGCCGTTCCAAGTCATGCTCAATCACCTGCGTTTACCACAAGTGGATTCCAGTCAAGTTGTAGAAGCATCTCAAGGATGATCAGTGGAAATCGGATGCACTTGAGCTCAATTTTGAGTGTCATAGCAAAGGGTGTGAATACTTATGTACTTATTGTGTTTTAAATGTTTAGTTTTTTTATACAATTAAGAAAATGTCTGAAAACATGTTTTCACTTTGCCATTATGGACCATTTGTGTAGAATTTGTAGAAGAAAACTACACTCAAATCTAGTTTAGAATAAGTCTGTAACATAAAGACGTGAAGGGGTGTGAATACTTTCTGGTGGCGCTGTATGTATCTTGGAGTACAGCGTTACAGACGCCTGACTGGGGACCTTCAGAAGCACTTGCTGGCGGTGCCTTCCTGCAACATACCTTGTCAGCTGCAGACAGTCTGGTCCAAGGTTTGTCAGCTCTCCTGTCATAATCCTGAGCTTTGGCCACCTCAACGTAGTCACTAAAGCGGATCAGGATCTTTCTGTCCCTCAGTTCGTCAACTGTCGGCCTCTGGTTAAGCTAAAAAAAACAAAAAAAAAAAACAATATAAAGCTGTTTGTCTAAGAGTCCTCAGCATCGTGGTTCCATGAAAGTGATCTGTCTCTTCATGTCTAAATACGCTGAGTGTTCAGTGATACCTGCATCCCTAGGATTAGGATTCTCCACCTTCTTGCTCCATCACAGAACTGCATCCACTAACTGAGTCTGATAGTATGATGTTCATATTATGACTAATGTTGTGCATCAAATGTGTAGCATGTTATAAAAGTAATGATGTGGTATACGAAAGCTGTTGTACCTTTCTATTCAATCTCTGTTTAATTTCTCTCCTCTCCTCCTGCTCGGTCTGGTCATTCCGCTCTGAAAGAACAGAGTGACATTGATGGACATGCAAGATTTTGTCAACAGCTGCAGAAGTGCTAACATACCTATGTTTTTGTGCATTAAGTAAAGTAAACATTAAATACATGTAGGAACTAAAGGACAGTAGGTCTAATCAAAGCTATAATAACTCATTCACTATGTGTATCGTGTGCAAATTTTATACACTATCATCACACACTAAAACAATGTAAATCAAATGTGCGTCCTGTGCAATTTTTACACTTTATCTATACACACACTTCAAAAATTGGCAAGAAAACATTATAAATAAAATTATGAATTATAAATCAGGAACTCGCGTTGGAAACGAATGGGGGGGGGTGTTAATTTTATAATAACTCACGTTTTAAGATATTTCTGCTCTCCAGCTCCTCAACGGCCGGCCGCTGACTGAGTCTCCTGCGGAAAAACACCAAAATGTCACTGTGAACCATCACTGCGGTGTGAAACGGTCCCGGATCTACAGAAGAGTCCAAACAGATGCTCCTGTTTTACAAAGGCGCTGTATTTCTGTTCTAATCCCTTCACTTCTTGTGCACTGGTGGGTGACTGGGTGCATCCTGGAGCTCCTTTGGCTCCGCGCGCCTCTTCTGTGTGCTGCTCTGAGCAGCCACGTGCTGAGGGGGCTCTCCAAGGAGGAGCCTGGAGGTCCACTCTGCCCACGTGATTTTCAATTACGCTTAAAGCGCTCTGCCAACTCTGTGCTCAGGGTCAGGGACTCTCCTTTATTTCCCCTTAAAAGAGCACGTTCAGCTCAATAAATGCAGTCAAACTGCCACCATGGCATCCCGATGTCCAGGACTATTCAGCAAATCAAACACCATTAAATGCATTTCAGTAAAATGATCACAGGTTAAAGTGGGCTGGAGCGGGACTCTTTCAGAGGTTTATGTGGTGAATGGCCGGCAAAGTACACTATATAAAAGTATTGAAACACACCTCTTAATTGTTGAATTCAAGTGGCCACTTGCTTCCAGTGAAGGACAAACTTAATGCTTCTGCATACCAAGACATTACAGAATGAATGGGCACAAATTCCCACAGAAACTCCAACATCTTGTGGAAAGTCTTCCAAGAAGAGTGGAAGCTGTTATAGCTGCAAAGGGGGACCAACTCCAGATTAAAGTCTATAAATTTAAATGTAATGTCATTCAAAGTCCCTGTTGGTTTAATGGTCAGTCATTCCCAATACTTTTATCCAAATAGTGTACTACAGTTAGAAATGTTTTCATATTGCGTGCATGACATTAGCACACTGTTCGATGTTATAAACATTCAGACAGCTTCTGAACAGCTGCTCATAACATGTATGTTATTAATGGGTGCACTTTCCTGCACCCATCATTCTTCTGATTTTCACAGAGAGCAGACACATTCTTAGGCCTCACTGCTTTTTCATGGTGCTTTAACTCACTATATAAATCGGTTAACTATGCTTCAGCCTAACTATAGCATTACCAATGCCTATTTATTCCTGCTGCAACATCAGGGACCACAGAAGTAGTTAAACAGTAATCACCATTCATATGAATGGATTTGTATTAAGCTGATAGCCACTGTTATTCCAATCGTAATTATTTAATGTATAATTACGTAATATTTACTCTTCTGCCAACCGTGTGTTGTTACATACACTCTAAGGCCATACTCTCGTTAAATAATGATGTTAAATAAATTGTTATATATGTGTATATTGTTGATTAAATCATTTCAGCAATACTGTAATACTGTCACCCATAAAGACAATATAATTTGTTTTAAAATAATACAATACAAAAGTAGACACTGCCTTATAGCTCATGACAGGCAAGTGCCAATCCATAACTTAATATTTGCAGCAAACATCTAAATATTTCCTTCGAATACAGTATTATTTGCTGCCACATTTGCTCCGTGTATTACTCTAGACAGTAAATTCTACCATATTAGACACCTGAGCCTAAACCGTGTCTTTAAAGAAAGCTTTAGAGAAACATCCCTCTCAGATGTGTGGATTTGGTTGAATGGGATTCTGGCAGAAGTGATGGTATTATTATTCCAGGATCTGAAATGGAGGCTTTGTTCCCGGTTCCACTCTGGAAGCTGATTGGGTGATATTGACCTGTAGCTTGAGTTGCCTGGCAACAGAGGTTCCGTGTGGTGGTGATGGTGGCGAGCCGTTTTGGTTCGCTGTTCGGGATACGGTGACGAGGAAATCTGCCCAGGGACTCATTTCTACATGCTAAGAAGTGTTACATTTGTTCCATTACAATGTATTCTTCACATTCGTAATACTAGATAGGAATATGTGTGGATACTCTGCTTTGTGGAGTATATAAATGTTATCTATGCATCTTTATGTATATTTATAAATATTAATGCATGGCCTGCCACCTGGTCCTCAAGTCCTCAAGCTCCAGGATGCAGAAACAGTTGTCTTAGACAGCTCTCAGAATAATATACTGTACATTAAATCAGGTTGTGAGCAAACAGAGGGCTTGGCTTGTGTGGGTGGCAGCAATAAACTTAATCTGCCTTGAAGAATAACTGGATTGTGGCTGCGACCATATTTGCCCATCACCCGCCCACGCCGTTCACTGCATATTATACTCCCATGTCACAAACTGAAATGTGTACATAATTTTCCTTTTAAAATGATTTCGAATACCTAATTATAAAAGGGGGGATGAAATATGTTTCATTTGTTACTAAATCTAATTATCTGTCTTGTTTAATGATGTTTTCATTTCTGGAAGATAAATACTCATTAGTTTGTACGTGCTCAGGCTCAGCACGGTGCCGGCAAAAAGGCAAGTCATATGGTGCAATTAAACGGAACAGAAATGCCATTTTGAATGGCAACTGGACATAATTTATGTCCAGTATTTTTAAAACTAAATAACAATAAAATCACATACTTGACTCATTAAGAATCCTCCAACTCCTGGACACCTTTATTCTTTGAGAATGTAGTATTTGAGTACAGTAGGTTATGGCCCTGCTTGATATCCTCGTGCTCACTACGGTTGAACAACAACGCGGATTCTGCTGAGAGGAGGGGATGCTGCGCTGCAATCCATTATTCACTGGTCTGAGGTCTAAAAATAGCAACATCCATGTGTTGCTTCTGTGGAAGTGCAGAACACTGCAGGCTAAAGATAGTAAGGTCATCACACTGCATTGATGAAGCATCACTGTGTCATTCTGAATGCAAGGCTACAGCAACAGCTTCTGCAGATGCAGGGAACTCTTCTGGATTCAAGGCCGTGGGCGGACTTGCCTTTTTATGCTGATCTAGGAGTAATGTTCCCCATTCCTGGCCCTCCAAAGGGATATTTAGAAATCGTTTTATATTAGTTTCACATTTTGCCAAGGGCAGAGACTGAAAACTGTCCTCTGGGTTTGAGGTCTGTCATCCAATTATTCATTTTACCGGAGAGAAGGTCCTACACTCAGCTGCCTTTTTGATTCCATAGACATCACATGACACAACAGGGAGTCAACACCATGACTCCAACTGGAGGGCCATAATCTTTAATTTAGTTTGTAACCCAAGTCCTAATTACGACCCTCAGAGATCAGCAGGAAATAGAAACCGCTACCGACCACTTGGATGGTCAGTGAGACTTCTTCAATATTGTCTTTTCAGCAGGAGGCTCAAGGGGATTGGGGCTTGTCTTCTGTGGGGCTAAAAATAAATGGGTTTCACCCACTGTAAGCAATATGTCCGAAGGATCCAGAGACAAGGTGTATTTATAGGAAGACAGTCTTACACCTACACCAAGCACCTCTGATGCCCAGTATCATGAAATAAGGCAATATTACTATCATTTGTTTGTTCACTTTTAGAATGTGTGAAAATCTGATGATATTTAGATCATATTTAAGCATATATAGATATATATATATATATATATATATATAATTATAAGCAGATCACAAACTCTTAAGCACCACAGTTTTATTTTTCTTTAATACGTTAAACATATTTCCAGAAAAAAGAAATTTGACCAGAGTGCTGTATTGCTTGTTTACTTCTAGACTGAAACAGTTTTGCCTAAGATGCCCTCGCACCTGTGACTTAATTTTCTGCTACTAATGCAAATTTGTCTCGTCCCAACCATTACGTAATAGAGTCTACACGGCCAGGTGAAAGAAGGACAGCAGTTATTTGGTAATTCTGTGTGGATGCTATGCTTAGAACATTTCTTGCACCTCGTGCTGTTCCATGAACAAAACAACATCAGACAACCAAGGACAACTGGTAAAGAGTACTTTCTAGGAAACAGCACAGCTTTGTGTGGAAATAGAATGGTACGCGTTTCACTCAGCAGCGTGAAATACCACAGATAATTACGTAAGAGTAGGAACCACCAGACAAGGAAAAAAACCTCTGAGACCTTGTGGCATGCATTATAACAGCACATTTAGAGCTCGACAAGGACATCAAAAGACCAGTAGAAATATGAGATAAACAGTATATAAAAATAATCTGCCTGTTACAGTATTAATCAGAGGCACTATATGGACAAAAGTATTGAGACACACCTGTTTTCCAGGGTTTGGGCCCCTTCCAGTGAAGGACAGTCTTAATGCTTCAGCAGACCAAGATATTTTGGACAACACCATGCTTCCAACTTTGTGAAGAACCTTTTCTGTTGACTGTGTTCCAGTGCACAAAGCGAGTTCGGTCTAGATGAGTTTGGTGTGGAAGAACTTAACTGGACACACAGAGTCCTGACCTGAACCCCATCCAGCACCTTTGGGATGAACTGGAACGGAGATTGTGATCCAGACCTTCTC
>JBBIGA010000132.1:1695449-1705718 GCA_037576975.1 Alestes dentex | reverse complement strand
ATACACACACACACACACACACACACTTGAGAAAAGTATACTTAAAATTAAAACCTGTTTAGCTGAGCAGTGCATATTTTGAAAGTATACAAATACATTCCCAGTATTGCACTGTAGTTCTCATCAAATTCCATTAAGGCATTGAGACTCATACTCATATATCATTAAGAGACAGTTTATTTTGTGACGGCACAGACACGCAGTGTAATGTCCTCCAGGAATTTCCTCCTGGATCAATGAAGTTTTCTGATTCTGATTTCTACTTCTGATTCTGAAGCTTACTTGGCATCATGCAAAATTCATGCCTAAATCATCACACACCTGCCTCAGAAGATGCCAAGCTGTTGAACCAACTCCAGCAGTAGTTTCACAAAATGCACCTCCTTGATAACCTGCCATCAGGTGTGTGTGACTGGTGGTGTGGGAGAGGTGGGGCGCTCCCACTGGGCCACTGTTAGAAAGTAATGACACCTACTGCTTTTCAGTAGGAGCAGTAGCGTCACCTCAAGCGAAGAAACTATAAACTGAACTGCTTCCTAGGTTTGCCTTGCTATTTTCCACATCAAGCAGCTTCTTAGTGTAGTAAAGCTAATTCATCTGCACTGATCCTGGGCAGCATTTTTCCTGTAGGTAAATTTATGAGTGTATATCTTTTAACAGGGACACTACAGAGGAGGTAACTGGCTGAAAAACAAAGAGCTAGCGACGCCCACCATGGCATCTGTTTTTTGGGGAAAGTCCCAACTCTTAGGTTTGAATCAGAAGATGTATGCACGCGCAGTAGCCAGAACAACCTGAAAAAACAGAATTTTGTGTGTATTATTCAAACCAAACGCTACAAACTCAAATATGTTAACGTGGTTTTAGTTTGTGAGAACTCTTCCCATTTAAAGAGATGGTGATGAGTGGACTGCACTGCCAGGACGGACAAAAAGTCAAAGCACAAAATAGTTCCTTATTCACTTACCTGGCAAAACTGAATGTAAAGGTGGGATGAGTTAAATAAGCTAAATACTTTCATTCCTTTAAATGTTTTTCTATGGCTTTTAAGTCTATCAGTACATGTAAATCCAGGTAAACCTATTCCAGCGGTCCAAGCTAAACCGTTTCACTGAAACATCAAAGTAAACTCAAGTGTAAGTTTATATTATCGTCCACCTGGACAAAAAAACACAGTATAACCATTAAGTTCAATGGTTAATTCATTAATATTAATTAGCTTTCAGCAGCGCTCATAAATTAAAAAAAAAGTACTTAAATTTATATAAGTTTCTATACTTCAGTTTATTTTATCAGTTTGTATATTTCACATGATTAAAAAAAAAAAAAGTTCATTTTCTTAAGTCATCCCTTATATTAGAGCCTATATTGGCGAGTAAAAGTATAAAATACTCAACATTTCCAACATTAACAATAATATCTCACAATGTTAACAGTGTTACACTGGAATTGCACCACAAATGTAATAAAATCTAAAAGAGAGACATCAACAGACTACAAATTAAATTACAGTCATCCTTAGTCTTCGTGATTTGTGAAAACCAGGATGGACGACTGGTGGATGTAACCTGCAGCACAAAATAAACACATTGAACACATTTGTTTAGCACACTTTAGAGTAAGCCTGCTTACCCTGCAGTTAAATAAGTGACACACTGACTTCTGGATTCTTAGGTGCTGGAATTACATGTGCTCATTGTTTCCACACGAACACCACATATCATCATCACAGACTGAACAGAGCACCAGCCGTTTTACCTGGAGAAATCATTTACATGCTCCAATAGGGTCAAGTTACTATTTCAAGCGAACTCAAGTCAAGTACGCTTGTCCGGCTGATTAGTGTAGTGGACAACAGCACTGTCTTCCAAGCAGGAGAGTTTGGTTCGGCTCTGGGAGACACACCACACCAACCGGAGTCCTTGGGTAAGACTTCTAACACTACATTTGCATACACCTGTGATATTCAAAAACTGTAAGTTGCTTTGGATAAAAGCCTTTGCCAAATGACATAAGCGTCCATTTCCTTGGAAGAGGTATGTAGAGTATCTCCGATCACACAGTCAGCTGCAGTCTGTGCGTTTCCCGTGTTTTCCAGCTCGTTCTCGAGCACGCCCCCCCGGAGCAGCCACAGCGCCTGGAGGAGAAAGCACAGCTTTATGTGACAAACGTGCAGTATTTCATTACAGCAAAGGTATGAGCGTGGCTTCAGGGGCTGCGTCGGCCTTTGTTCAGTCACCGATGAGGAGACAGACATGTGCCAGGGTTCTTCCCTGAGTCTCCTCTTCCAAACCAGCCGGAGGAGCTTCGTAACCCAATGCTTTCACTCATGTAGGTAAGACTGGAGTAGAATTTAGATTTCATGACTTGAATATCAGGTAGAATGAGGTCCGCCAAGGTCAGAATGAGAACAACGTGAGGTTTATTTGCAATAAAATCTGTAGGGATACGGTTTGAAGGCATTAAATGATAAGGTGTGGAAGATTTTTTTTTAAAAACTGTGATCTAACTGTTGTTTGTGCTACTCAAAGGACAAAGTTCTTATTATATAGCATATAGCAGAACATCTAAAATAAAAGTGCACAACACACTATTTTTGAATTTAAATTTTGTGTATAACAACGCGATTAATCGTGATTAAAACTTTTAAATATATATGGGTGTGGGGTTTTCTTTTTTTTTTCCACGCAGATGCTACAGGTGAAACACAAGAAAAGTGTGTAATATGGGCCCATTAACACTTCAGTAACTTCTGTAAATCGTTCTGAAGACCCCTGACACTATCACACAGGCTTTGCTTTTATAAATACACACGTTTGTTCCTGTATGGGTGAGCCCTGAAGGTGAGTGTATATGTAGGTCTGGCAGGAGACCAGGTGTTTTTCTCTCAGAGATGAAGGTGATCATTTCAGTTAGGGAAGATGCGAACAGCGCCTGGGGGCTGCTTTAAACATGAAGTGAGTTTTTGTGCTAAAGCAGGAGTGCAGACAGAGACATACCAGTTGAGAGTCTGCACTTGTGAGAGGTCTTCAGGCAGCACCACGCCTCGCGTTTCTGGTATCAGAAGACTCAACAGCCCGGCTAGCGTGGTCAGCCCCCCCATCAGAATGTAGGGCAGGATCCGATCATAATGACCTGCAGAGGCAGCAGAGTTTTACCTCAGGAGCTGATTACATGATTTAACTCTGTACACACTGCCTGACATAGTATCACCTTGAGTGTAATACCTCCCCCTTCAATGGTCCTCTTCACCTCATGCATTATGTAAACTATATGAACAAAAGTATTGGGACACACCTGTTTCTCAGGGTTTGGGCTCGGCCCCCTTACTTCAAATGAAGGGCTTAAACTTAATGCTTCAGCAGATCAATACATTTTGGACAACACCATGCTTCCAACTCTGTGGACCCAGTTTGGAGAAGAACATTTTCTGTTCCAACATGACTGTGTCCCAGTGCACAAAGCAGCTCCATGAAGACGTGGCTGGAGGAGTTCAGTGTGGAAGAACTTGACTGGTCCACACAGAGTCCTGACCTCAACCCCATCCAGCACCTTTAGGATGAACTGGAACGGAGATTGTGATCCAGACCTTCTCGTCCAACATCAGTGTCTGACCTCCTAAATTTCTCTACAGAATGAATGGACACAAATTCCCACAGAAACTCCAAAATCTTGTGAAAAGCCTTCCATAAGGAGTAAAAGTTATTATAGCTGCAAAGGGGGACCAACTCCATTTTAAAGTCTGTGTATTTTAATGCAACGCCACTAAAGTCCCTGTTGGTGTAACGGTCAGGCGTCTGTATAGTGTATTTGTTGACGGTGGCTGAAGGCATTGGGGGCTAACATATTTGTCAACTGGGGGGTTCAAAAACTAATGGGGACAAAATTGATCAATCTTTCAAAAAGTGGTGGAGATTAAAAGGCTCTCAGAAAAAAACGGTGGGCATATGTCCTCAGCATCACACAAACTACATGGCAGCAGATTGTCTAATGTCTCTCATTTCATGCCAGCTAGGTAAATGTTTCTGATAAAGTAGCCAGTTTGAAGATATGAACACTAAATAGTGAATGCACGGTTTATGTTTAGTCTAGGGGCCAGTTTCTAGAAATAGCCCTCAGCTCAGATCACCGATTGAGGCCTCAGTGACCAAATTGTTAAGCGGTTAACAAGACACAGCTGGGTCCTCTAATAGCCCTTTCTAGGGTTCACATATTTCTCTCCCTAACTGCTTCCAAGCCAGTCCCTATTATTTAGCTGCTGATTAGAGCAATGACCACCCCACTTAAGGTTGCTACAGGATGTCTGAGAACAGAGTCAGTTGGGATTTGTTGCTGCAAGGCAGCGTCTTGGGTCTCTTGTAATAGAGGGAAGGTTAAGAGGACTCGGTGATAAGGGACTTGAGGACTTCTTTGACCAGATGAACTCCCAGTGTGAGTAGATCACTGGTACATTTAAGTGGAGTGAGGATTTTGATGATAGGAGGTTTAACGATGCAAGAGGGAGTGTGAACTTTCACTGACCCCCGCCATTGTCTGTGTGTGCTGTACGAGCACTCAACACTCAAACGTTATTCTGAACGAACCGTCACCAAACATTTCAGTCCATAACAATCCAAACAGTTAGGCAGAATATGTGGAACAGAGCAAGAAGCAGAAAGGCCTAATGAGGGGTGGCACAATACCACCTTTTCAGTCCGATACTGATAGTGCTACTGCAAGTATCTGCTGATACTGATACCAGTACTGTTGATTTGCTGTTAATAATACATTTATCTGAGTGCACTTTTGTTCAAAATGTGTTCAAAATCTCTACCTTAATTTAGACCTTAATTTCCTGTATGGGAAATTGAAGGGAAAAGTGCACAGTTTAAGGCTGCTTAGGGGTAAAAGTACTGAATTTCCCTTTACTATTTCAAATTTGCCCCTTAAATAATAGAACCTCCTGAATTAACGCCTTAATTTGAAGATTAAGGGGTTTCACACTCACGCCTTAAAACTAATTTTAAGGTAAAATGAAGGGGTCGGTTTCACAATGTAAAGGCCACTTAATTCAAATGAAGGGGTTTGGTGTATTTTCAGGGGTAAATTAAGGTAGGGGTAAGCACTTTTTGAGTTCATTGTGCTTCCTGTGCACAATTTGTCCAGTACGGAACTCTGCAAATATGGCGGAATTGCCAGTGGCTCTTTATTAGACATTGTATACACTATCTGGGTGCATATTTTAATTTGTACATAGTGCACTGTGGGAGTAGGGAGCCCGTTGAGACACAGACTTTCTATTCATCAGTTTTACTCGTGTCCTCATCTGTGTATCTCTCTTCACGGCATGTTGCCCAGAGTTTAGTTCAGCATTTATGTAGTAGTTCAGGCCTTTTCTGATATCCAGTCCAATGATTTTGGTCCGTATCGGACCGATAATGATCGGGTTGACACACCTCTAAGCCTAAATCATACACAACTTTAGGTGCGCAGACTGCAGTGAGCGTGTGTGTGCAATCTAATACACACAAAGCAATGAATAATTCCAGCAATATTTCCCATTAAGCTGGATAACGTAGGCCCAAAGTATGTTTATGTTTACGTACAATTGCACATAACATACAAAGTACAGACTGTTCAGTAGGTATGCTCCTTAACTCTCAGCTACAGGACTTTAGGTCGACTGAGAAATCCTGTTTTGTGAAAGACCCTGCATGCCCTGTGTTTGTTAAAACTGACAAGCTTGATAATAATAAGCCTCAGATGTTCTAACTGGCCTGCACACGTCCATGTAAACTGATTTGACCTTCACTGCCACCAGGGGTCACTATTGTACTTCTAAGTGCACCTCTAAGTGGAGCAGCTTCTCACTTGCTTGAGTTTTTACGTGTGGTATTTTCAGCGCACAGGTCTGAGTGAGACGAGGGTCAGCACAGACCAAGTTCCCCGCACTTTCAGCACCGGAAGGAAAGTTCCACAAAAAGACAATTGCCGCCTTCTGTTAATGTAGGTTGTCTTTAGAGTTAGAAAAAGAATGTTGAGCCCGATAAAATGACTTATTTATGGTGTCCTATCGAGCTGTTCATGAGGACTCCCGAGAGCGCACTGGATACTAGGCCTGACTTTGCCTCCAGACACGGCATTAATTCGCCATTGGTTGTTAGAGCTGAAATTAGAGATGGCATTTGTGTCCAAGAGTGCCTCTTTGTACGAACGGATGGCATGTGATTTTGTACAATTCAAGCATGAGAGTTACGGGATTAGAGTCGGTTTTGATCTATTTGAAAGCATTAACAGTCGCTTCCACTGCAGATAATAAACCTTTCGTACTTTCTTCTCTTTGAAAAAACCAGCAGCCTTAATGCGTGCATTTTAAAGGCCGGGAAGATTTGAAGTAATGTTGTGGTGACAGCGCTTTCTGCGGAAAAAAAAAAAACCAAAAACATGTCCTTTCGCTTCTCCTTGTCATCCACGTCTTTCAGTGCCACTTGTTGCTCTTTAAATTGCGCTTTTAAAAGGATTTGGGGTGGAATTGCGGTTGTTAACGCCAGTTGGCTTTTTGCTTCACTATGAATGGTAGCTTAGGCCGCGAGCAGCCTTTTCTGAAGCGATAAGTGAAATAATTACGGCGGGTGAGTGGGAATGCCCGCGGTGGGTCGGGCGCTGGGCTGTCGTGGTAAATGAAATTGTCAGGGCCCTTTTGTTCAGTGCTTCAGTCGCAGGACGTTAATCATACTGTAGTCTGTGTGTGTAAATGGGTGTGTGTGTGTGTGTGTGTGTAGGGACACTGAAAAACAGTCCCGGTGCACTGGGTGTGATTGAGGAGGGAGATGGAAAAAGTGGGTAGGACACACAGACGCACACACACCCAAGGCACAAACGACTTCCAATATCCATTTTCGACGAGTGCAAGAGGCATAAAATAGAAGAGCTGAATTGATTTGAGCAGACAGGCAGTGTGACAGATATATCATGACTAGATGGGTGATGTGGGTGGAGGGAAAATAACCATGGGGCCTCGCGACCTTCTCGGTTTTCTCTGGCCCTCTGTGCACGCTGACATTTACGGGAAGTAATTGCTTGCGGAGAGGAAGAAGACCTTGTTGATCCGAGGAACCTTTTGCTTTTGTGCGCGCAGTTCATCCTCGGTGGATTAGGAGCGAGACAGTAGCCCCCAACTGGACTTCACACTGTCTCTCTGCCTTCGCTCGGCCGTTTATCAGCCCCTGGAGAATCCCCTCCCACTACACAGAGGCTGAAGACTACTTGCTGCCTGAGAGCGACCAGGAGCTCCACGTTCATTATTCCGACCTAAAGTGTGTGTTTCATTGCCCTCTTCGCTAAAGCGGCCTCATGGAGCTGTTTCCCTCCTGCCGTTTTTCAGTATCACAGCTTCTAAACACAGGCCCAAAACAAAATCTCATTTCAGAATGAGCACGGCTTACACCAAGACGCTTTATACCAATTTCAGCTGTGGTTGTGTGGTTACTGGGTCAGTAAAATACAATAAAATACAGAAGATTGTCCCTCCACTCCCAAGGAACCTTCAAACACAGGCATAGGAGCAAGAACCCCATCTGATGTGGTCTGGCCTCCTTGGTGTCCGCGTCCTTTTATGAGGACATCACATTTCAGCTTCTCTCTGTCTTGTACATCAGCGCTCCCCAGCCTTTTTTGCACCAGGGACCAGTTTAATGACCGGGAGTTTTACCATTGACCGGGAGGGGCGCTAATTTAATTAGCACATATATATAATGTAAATGCAATTACGTGCCCAAGAAGATGTTTTTCTCTCAGGTTTTTATGTTTTTAATTCAATAAATGCATTTTTCAATCATGTAAATGTATTTATTACATTTTATATTATGCACTTTGTATTACAAAGTGCATAATATAAAAGTATTATACAGTATTAATATAAAAGTATTACACAGTATTCCATTGTAAGTTTGAATTAAATGCAGCTTCCTTTTGCTAGGCAGTCTTCTGCGGTCTCATTATTGAGCCTCTCTCCCTTTTCAGCGAAGCTCTCCAGGGACATTCGTTTTTTTACTCATTTTTGCTAGGGTTAGCTTGTGGGCTTGCTGATCCATGTAATGTAAATTAGTAACGTTTACATTAGTAATGTCATGTAAATGAAACAAAAATCATTTCAAAGAAGTTTTTGTTTCTGTACGATTTCCAAAGAAACTTTCAAGCACAGGCACAATAGCAAGAACGCCATCTGAGGTGTTCTGGCCTCCTGAGAGTCCACGTCCTCGTACAAGGACATCACATTCCAGCTTCCCTCTGTCCTGAACATGACTGTCTCAATCTAAAACTGATTTCCACAAGTAAAGACAGGTCGTGTTGCTGTCTAGGGGTCTCCTAGCTACTATATTTGCTATGATGCTTAAAAAAGTTGCCACCTGACTCTGTGAACTCATCTTGTGGGAAAAGGGCAGCGCTGTATATTGTATCGTTTTGCACTGTGCATATCTTCACTACCAGAACAACACTTTGCGTGTCTGTTTCGTTAATTGCTTTTCATGTTTGATTTGAAAATACACAGTTGTCAAAGATGACCAATAGACATTGACCATAATGACCATTTAATGCTGCGTGATTTTTTTTCCCTGTACAGTCGTCTTTCTTGGAGATATGAGGTTGGTTTTGTTGAAACTGATGTTTCGCTGTGGATTCTTTCTGCAGTTCACACTAGAGAAAAGCAGACGCTTTAAGAGCAGCTGGAGAACAGAGAAACAGCTCTAAACTGCAATTTTACTTCAGAAAGTCGGGAAATCAGTTGCAGATTGCATTTCATTTTAAATCTACAGATTGTTTGTCTGAGGACTTTTGAGTTGTAAAATAAGTAAACTTTTTAGTACAGTACATTATCGTCAGTTTACATCGCTTGTAACTGCATTGTTTAGAACGGATCAATCACATTCAGTCTGGCCACCTGAGGGTTTAATACGGACGAAAATCTGATGGAATGCAAAACAGTCTCATCCAGCTGGGGCATGCCGCATGCGTACTCTGTGAAATGGATGAAAAATATTGGCTACATGCTGTTTTGTCTGGGAAGCCACTTAGCCGTTTAAGTCTCAGTGAGAACAGAAAAATTGTTTTAACTTACGATAAAATGAGAGCGAAAATAGAGACAGTGAGCCAGTCACACTCCACATTATGGGCCCTAATGTCTGTACAGGGTGTCTGATTGGCGAGTGGAATGAACGGCTGTCTCATTACATTCAGTTCAGTCATTTATAAATGTGTTTGTACACCATATGGACGAAAGTATTGGGACACCTGACCATTACAGCAACAGGGACTTGAATGACATTGCATTCAAATACATCGACTTTAATATGGAGTTGGTCCCCCTTTGCACCTATAACAGCTTCCAGTTCTCTTGGAAGGCTTTCCACAAGATTTTGGAGTTTCTGTGTGAATTTGTGCCCATTCATTCTATAGAGCATTTATGAGGTCAGACACTGATGTTGGACGAGAAGTACTGGATCGCAGGTCAGGGCTCTGTGCGGCCAGTCAAGTTCTTCCACACCGAACTCATCCAGCCATGTCTTTATGGAGCTCGCTTTCACTCAGGAGATTTCTTTCGTTTTGGAAAGTCAAAAAATGCCAAATGAACCTACAAATTTTGGACCCTGGCTCGGGAACGCCCTCTAGCATCCAGACAGCCAGAAGGATACTCCCCAGTGGGAATCCTTCTCACCAGCTCTCTGATTAAACTCTTGATGTAGCAGGAATTTGCTGTATGACCCTAATTACAAGCTGTGTGTCACGTGCGGGGCTCAGGGTGTGGTGTAGCGAGGCGCAGTCGCAGGGTTCCTTTTGTTAGTTTTTCATCAACAAAATGCAAACGCAAGACACAAAGAAGGCACTAGGGCCCAAAACGTAAGGAATCCATAAACAGCAGACACATTAAGGACGGGTATGTGTGAGGGTTGCCCGACCCAAGGGCAAGACACTCTAGAACTTACAGATAACTTATATACAAGACTAAGACAAAAGACCAATCCCAATTTACAATCACTTCACTTAAGCAAACACCAACTGTAACGAAACGTGAAGACAGACATTGTGATACACTGTTTCAAACATGAGCGTCCCACATATAACCCTGAAACACTGGCGGCCTCTAGCAGCCACTGACCGGGAATGTCACACCGTGTTTAAAGAGGACATATTTTGCAAAACTCACTTTAGTTATAAACATGTTCATGAAGTTCTTTGCACAAAATCACTCTCACATAAAGAGTCTCACCAGCTCTATTCCTGACAGTTTCA
>JBBIGA010000132.1:1671432-1681696 GCA_037576975.1 Alestes dentex | reverse complement strand
TTCCACACTGAACTCCTCCAGCCACGTCTTTATGGAGCTCGCTTTGTGCACTGGGACACAGTCATGCTGGAATAGAAGTATGTGCTCTGATCTACATTAAAATATTAAACAGGTGTGTAGAAGTGTAGAAGAAGTGTTAGATACACTAGTTAAATATGTTTTTCCTTTATTTTGGATCTGTAGTGCTGCAATATAAATGACTGGCTCCTCAGTTGTCACTGCAGACAAAGCAGTAGCATGAATGAAACTGACTATAAAGCTGCATGTGAGAAGCTAGGTCTTAATACAACCCTTTAAAATGACTTTAATTTTGACGTACTTTTCCCAAACAGGAAATGAAGGAAAACAAAGGGAAAAGGTGCGCAGATTAAGGCTGATTAAGGGGTAAAACTTCTGAATTTCAAAATTTCAAATTTGCCTCTTAAATAATAGGACCACCTGAATTGACGCCTTCAATTGAAGATTAAGGGCTTTCACACTCATGCCGTAAATCTGAGGGTTCAGGTTTCACAAATGAATGGCCACTTAATTCAAATGAAGAGGTTTGGTGTATTTTCAGGTGTGAATTAAGGCAGGATTCAGCACGTTTTATGTACATTGTGTTTCTTAGAGAAACCTCCCAGTATTTTACTACAATTATTTATTTTCGTTTGGTCATCTCTATGGACCCCTCAAGGGTGAGGCACAGGGAAGCTGCCTCTGAACACTATCACAGACACTGAAGACGAATAAGAGTGTGGGAAGGGGTGCAGCAAAGGGAATCACGTGTAGAATACAGTGAACTGTTTGTCATCTCCCTCATGTATGTGATACACATGCAGACACACACACACATACACACACAGACACAAACACACACACACACACACACACACACACACTCACATACACACAAACACACACACACACACACACTCTCTCTCTCTCTCTCTCTCTAGCAGTAATTACTGTCACACCTGTCCGCGCTCTGGCGGCTCCCCTCCTGGGCTGTCTGGGCTCAGACATGCAACACTGATCCTCCTGTGGAGGTGGACTGGGGGGGGGGTGTCCCAGTGAGACCCCCCCTCTGACACACATTCTGTGTGTTACCGTGCACCGTGTATCTTAGAGAGTTCCAGATATCTTCATGATTTTGGCCTCATAGTGGATTAAGTCTGGAGGGGCTGGAATGATTGTGTTCTTGTGTGTGTGTGTGTGTGTGTGTGTGTGTGTGTGTGACATTGCCCATCCTTTGTTCTCAGATCAAACAGTGAAAAGTATTTGTTTCTTTGAAGCAGATGTAAAACATGTTGTGGGCAGCACTAAAACTGTCAGCCACTGTGTTACTATTTCCAAATTACTACCACACCCTTGTCATTTACATAAATTAATCATTTAGACTTTCTTACTGACTTTCTCTATTACTTTCAGGCCTTGGGTGATGCTGTTCACTGGTAACATTTATATGATTTGAATTATTAGATTATATATTATTTATGTTGGTTTGTTGGAAGTGAAATATACAATGAAAATCGGATGTCGTAGCAATAGTAATTTATGCATACAGGAGGCCCTCGGGTTACAACAGTCTCGACATGAGACGTTTCGAGTTTACGACGCTCACTCCCACTCGACTCACACTGTTAGCCTCGTACTTACGGACTACGTGGGTGAACTAGTTTGGTTGCGTGCGGCGGAAGAATACGCTGTAACACGGCGTCTGACTGAAGGGAGTTTTCCTTTTTCTGTGGTTTGTTGTGTTGTTATGATTTTACAGCTGTGTTTGGATCAGTAAGTGACTCAGACCAGGGTGTGTTTCAACTTACACCAAAATTCGGGTCACATCACTGTCGAAGGAACGGAACTGTGGCAAAACTCAATGACCCCCTGTAGTTGTTTTGTTTCACTTGTCGAGTTTGTTTCCTTTGAAGCCGTTTTGTGCTACGATGATCAGCTTAAGCACTATTACAGGTCAGCGCCACTTTCATCATGTTCTTGAACATTTCAAAATCCTTCAGATTTAAACCTGACTAGAGATGCATTTGCCTCTGGAAAACACTGGGCAGTTTCTCAGGACATCTAATGTCTCACATTGTTTTGTTTTGTCAAGAAAGAGTTGAAATGCCTTATTTCAGGGGTGTACAAAAGGAGTTTGCAGCATCTGCTACGGATGAGGAAGATAAAGGGGGCATCAAAGCCACAGCTTCAAAGACAGTTTTTAAATGAATAAACCTACGTTCTTCACAACCCACAAATAATCACAAGCACCAACTACTGATAATAGTATTGAAACAAAACACTGTATTGTTTCTTTTATCTTGTTTTTTGCTTTCGTTTTTTGTTCTGTGAAATAGTTGCCCAGACATCAAAACACATAAATAACTGAAACGGAAAAGACTCCATGATGAAAGTGACTGCAAGCATGATAACCTCAAGGTTTCAAGAGATGGATCAATAAACATGACCAAGACAAACAACAATAAGATCCAAACAAGACAGTGCAGCAAGCTTTATACTGGGGCTGATGGGCAGCTTGCAAAGCATAGTTTCATGTTGTTGCTACACATACAAAATAAAGCCATATTTTTCACTCTCGTGATAATGTGAAAACAAAGACATCCCAAAAACATCCTGCTTAAACACAGATTCCCACAGAAACTCCGAAGTATTGTGGAAAGCCTTCCTAGAAGAGTGGTCCAACCCCATATTAAATATTAAATATTCTAAATATTATTTGAATGCAAAAGTCCCTGCTGGTGGAATGGTCAGGCGTCCCAAAACTTTTGTCCGTCTCTCGTGTTCTCACTTGTGCCGCTCTCTCTCTTTCCCGTACCATTAACCACGTTCAGGATTGCTCTGGAGTTTGGTTGATGAGAACCTCAGCTTTATCAAAGCTTTTCGGTTGACAGGCTTCAACCGGAACCTTTTTATTCTATCAGATGTTTTATAATACCCACACATCTTCATTTCCTCCACGATCCTAACATTTTTTTTGGTACATTCTGGTACATTTTGATGTTCATTGCTGGTCCTTTTCTTTTAACGCCCTAAAATGACAACTTTTTCAATAATGTGAGAGCATTTCAAAAACCCGATTTATGGCGAAAGGCTCATATTTCATTTCTCCGGCCAAACTCGGAACCTCAGGAGAGTTCGGCCCAGTCTTGTTTAGAAGGGCAAAGAGGAGATGGGTGCAAACAAGCAAACACTGTGGAGGCAAATGAATATTTATCACCACCTGAACAATGAGCATTCTGAGTGGCCAGGAGCCCCAGTAATAAAATGTTTATTCATAAAGGGATTATGTAAAACAGCCATGGGGGCGTGTTGGTACATTCAGACAGCTCCTAATGGTCAGGAATAACTCAGCGGCGGTGTTGAATGGAAGATTGTTTTGGGAGTTAAGGAGAATGACTGCTATTCCCTACGGAGAAGTGGTGTAGTCCCTCAGCAATCTGTCCTTGCATGCAACACGTATGCACATGTGCATGTGTGTTTATGTGGTGTCGTGTGAGTGTGGGTTTGTGTGTGTGTGTCTATGCCTGTGCATTTCACTGCGTATTTTGGAAAGTGTGTGTGTGTGTGTGTGTGTTTCTGGGCATGTGGTTGAGATGCAGTGAGTGTGTTCGCGTGTAGAGGCCAGATGGGATCACATCACAGGCCCGTCTCTATCCAAACAGTAGCACATGTTCCTCGACAGGCCTTCTGTTCGTCCTCCTCTCCCTGTTTCCTCACCCTCTTTTTCCTCTTCTTTCATCCCTTTTTTCACCTTGCTGACCTCATTTTGAAAGCACCAGCGCTCTTTTTATCCCCCTTTGTCTTCCTCTCCTCTTCCCGTCTTTCCGATCGTTCATGAACGATGTGCAAACTTTCTATGGGGCCAGATGGTCATCATCAAAGGAGCACGGTCCACAAGGGATCAATTCAAGACACTGCTAAATTCTGTTTAAATATCTGACATCTCACATGTGCAGACGATTAGAATGTCTTCGCGCATCTTGATTGTTTTGTCCGGTTTGTTCTATTAACACTTACACTAAGGGAACTTCTGATTCAGCAGTGTCAGTCTTTCGATCTTAAACTAGAAGGTATTGGTAAACAGTGTTTTCTGGTTCTGAAAGCCCAAACTGACAAAACAATACATTTGTTGTCTGTTTGAAACCAAATTATATGGTCAATTTTCTGTTGTATCTTTTTGCCTTTTATCTTGTTTTCAGATATTTTAATTTACCCCCAACATACTGTCAAAAACAATTCACTTGTTGACAGAATCGATAGAAACCAGAAGGGGACAAATGCTACTTTTTGTTCTGTTTTTTGCCCTTCGGTCCACTTGTGATGTTTGTATGGGTTTACGCTCCAAAAAATGCCAAGATCAATTTTACATGACTTGTTTTCAGGCTTTCTTTTCACTCAGAAACATGCTGTTCTTGTTACTGGGCCATTAAGACTGATATAAATATACACACACTACCGGTCAAAAGTTTGGACACACCTTCTCATTCAATGTTTTTTCTGTTTTTATTATTTTATACCAGAATATGTTTTGCAATAAGGTAATGATGGACTGTTGTTTCTTTTTTTACTTAGTCTTTACTTAGTGGTCCTTGCCATAATGTGGAGTAGAACCACAGTGGAACAGGATCACTAACTGTGTACCAACCCGACCATCACAGCTGATGGTCCCAAACACATTAAGAAGGCAAGACATTCTACTAATGAACTCTTGACAAAGAAACACCTGTTAATTAAACACCATTCCAGGTCGATTCCTCGAGAATCTAATTGAAAAAATGCCAAGAGTGTGCAAAGCTTTTCAGTATTAATCTACAATGTAGCCAATAATTAAAACAAAGGAAATCGTTGAAGTGTCTCCAAACTTTTGACTGGTACTGTATATTTCATATGTATATATTTCAGCCTGGACTGGTTTTTTAATATTCCTTATACCTTCATTTTGAATGGTCCAGCTAAAATGTCTTAAGCTAATTTGGAAATGTACGCTAATCAGCCACAATATTAAAACCACCTGCCTTCTGTTGTGTAGGTCCCAAAACATCTGCAGGCCCTTTAAGTCGTGTAAGTTGTGAAGTGGGGCCTCTACAGCTCGAACTTATCCAGGTTATCCAGCACGTCCCACAGGTGCTCGATCAGTTTGAGATCTAGGGAATTTGGACACCAAGTCAACACCTGCCATGTTCTGCCATGTTCTGTCTATTAAGTAAAGTGGCCCCACACAGTAACACATGGAGACACCACAGCACAGCACACAGTGTGAAATTCTTCCTCTGTATTTTATCCATTCACCAAGTGAAGCAGCGGGCAGCCAGGAACACAGCGCCCGGGGAGCAGTGTGTGGGGACGGTATCTTGCTCAAGGGTACCTCAGTGGTGCCACTAGCAGTCCTGGGATTCAAACCCACAACCTTCTGATCGTTGGAACAACTCCCTAACCACTAGGCCACCAGCTGTATCATATCATCATATCATATGATTAACCTTTTCAGCAGTTTTTGCTAGAGTAGCTCTTCTCTGGAAACGGGCCAGACAGACTAGTCTTTGCCCTGTGATGCATCCTGGGAGGTGGAGCACCATACCAGGAACAGCCACAAGATCTGCCATTTTGGAGATGTTCTGACCCGGTTGTCGTGCCATCACATGTTGGCACTTGTTAAAATTGCTCAAATGCTTACATTTGCCCATTTTTCCTGCTTTCATCACACCAACTTCAAACAAATGACTGTTCACTTGCTACCTAATATATCTCTCCTCTTGACAGGTGCCATTACAACAAGATCATGATCATTATCATTGTGTTTATCACTATATGCGTCATTGCAATGTTCTTATCAGTTGCTGAAACATTATCCTTATGTGCTATATTTTATTATATGAAATAGTGTGGTATCAGTTTTCTTACTGGGTGCTTAATAATTTCATTATGTGCAATATCTTATTACTATTTTGTGCAATAGTCTTATTATGTATCACGACTTATGCCAATAATACTTATATACTACCGATCTTTACTACCGATCTGTACTATGTACTACAGTTACATACTCATAACCACCATTTGTGTTATTAGTAATTTACTCAACAGTACTATATATTTATGTAAGTGTGTTTCATAGTGTATTTTTTTGGCAGATTCTTTATTGGATCAATAAAGTTTTCAGATTTCTGATTGATCAATGTTATTCACTTCGCTTGTCAGTGGTTTTAATGTATCGCTGATCAGTGTATTTAAATGTCACAAAAACAGTACATACAGAACGGACTGATGTGGGGTCCTCGACACAGATCCGTTCCTTCGACAGTGATGTAACCCGAATTTCGGAGTTAGTAGAAACACACTGTAGTCACTGACTGATCCTAACACAGCTGTAAAATCATAAAAACACAACTAAGCCACAGAAAAAGGAAAAGGAAAACTCTCTCACTCAGACGCCGTGTTACAGCGTATTCTTCCACCGCTCAACCAAACTATCACACACACGTAGTCCGTAAGTACGAGGCTAACGGTGTAAGCCGAGTGCGAGTGAGTTTGTCGAGACTGTTGCAGGGTCGCCAGCTCTCACGCATTGAGCCTGAGACACATGCATCTGACTGTCATCTCACGCTCTCGCGCCTTACCTCCGATTTCTCATGCTGAAAATCTATTTTCTCTATCGGATCTAGGCTGCCCATTGCGTCGGGCCAAACACCACCTGCGATCAATCGATTATGCCTTACGCACGGCTGAACAGGCAGAGAGGTGTTCCCTCCTGTGCACACTCCTCTACGGTAGGTGGCGAACCTAATGATGCTGTAGTCGTCGGCAGCTGAAGAAGCACCCCCCCACCCCGTTCACCGCTTCCGACATCGTCCGCAAATCCCAGATTCTCACTCGAAGGTTTTTGGAAAAGTTGGCAACCCTGCTGTAACTCGAGGACCCCCCGGATACCTATAGATCTGTGCTCTCCTGCACACCTGGGCGTGTGTGCAGTTTGATTAATATATAATGGTGGATACCTCTCTTTTTTTCACACTCCAACACACCCACACCACCAGCAGCACAGGCTCTTCCAACACAGGCCCCCTGGTGCCAGACGGAGAGAGAAGGTGAAACGAGCGTGTGCTCTTTGTCTGGACTGCATGTCTGAGAGGGCTGGCGTGAGGATGTTACCCTATCCCACTTAGACGAGCTTGGGCACACAGAATTCCCAGCCATTAAAGTGCTCTCTCTCCCGCCCTCTCTCTTTTTCCCCTCATGCCGCTAAGCTTCTCGCACGAGATCAACGCCTTGATTGCTATTGACGAGAAAACAGAGGCGACCCTCAGCTTAGCAAGCTGCCGTGCACTAAGCTCCGCGCTGCAGCCAACCCAAACTCCGGCGCCGCCGTGACATTTACTGCTCTGCCTCTGTTTACTCCCACAAAATTTCATTCTGCTAAAGTGCTGGAAATTTCCCTCTCTCGTTTTGCTCTGTTTTGACAGTAAAAGGCATGAATAAGTAAATTTTTAAAAAGCATGCGTGAGAGCCGAGGCCTCATAAATGCTGAGCTGTGATGTTGTCCAAGTGAAGGAAATGTACTGGAGGCGCACAGAGAACGATCTCTCGCTTCTGTAACTAAGACCAACGGGTGTTTTAGATGAGCATGCATGAATATATGAATGTAATGATGAGTCCTCCGGGGCGAGAGAGATAGATAGGTACAGAGAGAGAGAAAGAGAGAGGCGTAGGGGTCACAACAGACTGCATGATAAGAAATAATTGCTCCTTGATACCTACGTTATTCAGCTATCTTCTCACACAGGCTCCCCCCCTTTTTCTTTTCATCTCCTCGGACCGTGGAGGAGAATATTGATGGTTGTTAGGGCTTTGATGTGGACAGATTCACCCCCTGTTCTGTCCTCTGATCTCGACTGCACTTCATCTCCTCCTAAAGTGCTACTTCAGACGTCAACTTCCCTTTTCTCTGGAAAAGAGGGCGACCATAAGCAGATGAAAGTGAGGAAAGTAGGCAGGAAACTGCTTGACGTGGCTGCTGGTGTTGTCATGAGGGTTCAGGACTTGGCACTTACTTTTTCCGAAGGCCTAAGTTGAAAAATTTAGGAGTGCGTTACGAATTTTAGGGGCACAATGAGACTCCGCTATAAAAAGGTTCACAACATGGACAAAAGTATTGGGTAACAGGGACGTTGTATTCAGATACATAGACTTTAATATGGAGTTGGTCCCCCTCTTCTTGGAGGGCTTTCCACCAGATTTTGGAGTTTCTGTGGGAAATTGTGTCCATTCATTCTGTAGAGCATTTATGAGGTCAGACACTGATGTTGGACGAGAAGGTCTGGATCACAATCTCCGTTCCAGTTCATCCCAAAGGTGCCGGATGGGGCTGAGGTCAGGGCTCTGTGTGGACCAGTCAAAATGTGTTGAAGCGTTAAGATTGGCCGTCACTGGAAGTAAGACCTGTGTCCCAGTACTTTTGTCCATATAGTGTAGTTCTTTAGAGTGCTAAACAACAAAACGTTTGCTCAGTCCATATAGACACAAAGAATTTCACTGCCGTCAACAGCAGGGCTGGGATCAAGTTGCTCTACTGAAGGCCTCTATGCACCGTCAGCACTTCATCGCCTTCTTCTTCCATCTCCTTCACACCATCGACTGTAAACTCTCATGAGCTTCTGTTGCTTTTGTTCTTTTGAAATAATGACTAATAGGTTTAGCACATGTTCACTCTTTTTTTTATTAGTAGAAAAGTGGTGTCTTGAGGGCAATCACGACGAAACCAAACGTCTTAATTTGACCCTTTACAATGACCTTAATTTTGACCTTAATTTTCCATACAGGACGTGAAGGAAAATGAAGGGAAAAAGTGCACAGATTAAGGCTGTTTAAGGGGTAAAACTACTGAATTTTCCCCTCACTTTTTCAAATCTGCCCCTTAAATAATAGAGCCTCATGAATTAACACCACTCAGGAATTAAGGGGACTCACACTCATGCCTTAAATCTAATTTTAAGGTAAAATTAAAGGGTCGGTTTCACAAATTAACGGCCACTTGATTAGAATGAAGGGGTCTGGTGTATTTTCAGGGGTAAATTAAGGTAGGGTTAAGCACATTTGAAGTACATTGTGTTTTGTAGTAAATTGTGCTGATGAGGGCGTCACATGATTTTTTTAAGAGACATTATAGGTTTAACACAATGAACATTTTATTGTTATTGTGGGGTTTTCAACCTTCTTGCTGGAAAAAACACACAGGTTGATATGCAGAATTCTGTAACACTTTTTTTATTCGGACACATGCTCCTAAATACATTTTTCAGGTCACAAATACCAAGCCCTGCTCATGTATGTGTTGTAATCTTGTGGGATAAAAGAGAACAGCCACTGTCAGTTCTTAAACTGTACAGGTGAATCATACCTAATCCAACTAATGAGCTGATTAACAAGCCTTTCCTGAATTGAAGTGGGTGTGTTAAAGTAAAGAGAGAGTTTACTTGCCAAAGTTTCACTGGAGTTTGAGTTTTTATGACAGTATCTGTTTCCGTTGTTTTTTTTTGTTGATTTTTAACGAGTAAAAGAGTGGCAAGTCACACATGTGGGTGTTCACTGATTGTTCAGAAACGTGACAGAGATGAAAGCGCTTGGTTATGTTCACATTAGCACCAAAAACAAATATTTTAACTACCTTATCACTGTGTAAAATCAATTTCTAAATACCAAAATATTTCATTTATATTTGTTCAGAGGAAGTCAAGTAGGTTTATTGTCATTTCTACACACAGTACATAGTAAAAACGCAACAGCGTTCCTTCAGGACCATAATGCAACACAAGAGCAGAACAGAACAGAACACAAGTGCAAACAGGACAGAACACAAGAGCAACAATAATACAACTAAACGAGACGAGACAGGACAATGTTCAGTGCAACAGACAGTGGCTACACTGAGGATAAATACAGTATTTTGACTGGTACTGTATTCCAGCAGCAGTGATGTGCAAAGCTGCAGAACAGAGTTTACAGAGTTTACATGCGCAAAAAATTGCAGAACAGCAACAAATATGAATGTGCAATTTTAGAACAGTAATAAATATAATTGTGCAGTTTTTTGCAGCAACATGACAGAGAATGTCGTGTTTTATACAGAATGTGCACTATAAAACAAGAGTTATTTAACAGGTAATTGAAGTCTGAGTTGTTCAAGGGGGTAGGGTGAGTGAGGGGAGGGGGCGTGTTAGTAGTGTGTGTGTGTGTGTGTGAGAGAGAGAGCGAGAGAATGTGCGTGTGTGTG
>JBBIGA010000132.1:1376456-1391456 GCA_037576975.1 Alestes dentex | reverse complement strand
ATTAGTCCGAATCACACGCAGCCAGTTCATTAGTCCCTCGGATTCAGATGAGAGACCATCCCTGGATCCCCGCAGTATGCATCGTTAGAATTCTCAGAACATATTTTCCATTTTATTCTCACTGTGAAAAGACAGTCGGTGCAGAAAAGGTGCCGGTATTGATCAACTAAGATCTGAACAGCTTGAGCTCTTCCTGTCGTCCTCTTCCTCCGCATTCCTGTCGGATGAGCCAATCTGAGTTATGTGAGGCCGGCCTGAAGGAATCTCTGGGTCAGGAAGTGTCTATATTAAGCTCGGCTCATCTCTTTCGACAGTAGTGTTTGATAATCAGATTTGAGTGTGTGTGTGGCGCTGAGTGTCGAGGTGTGGCAGCCCTTGGGTCACTTTCCCAGGGTACACCTCTTCTATCTGAAGCATCCAGACGGGCCCCGTCTCCCTGTTACCTTCCTCTGGCCCTCTGACCGGCCATGTTATGATAGTGACTTGGCCTGAGACGCAGGAAGCTTGAGCTATTTATTTAAATAAATCTCTTTTCTTCGCAGGAGAGCGTGGATCCACAGGCCTTTCGCAGTGATAAACATCGCCCGCGAGGCTGATTAGCGCCTGTGCCGGCGACTAAGAATAGCCCCTAGCTGACAGTGCAGTTGTGGCCGGGGTATGGTCGTCCGGAAGCGCAGTGGATTCACTTTTGTGGTCGTATCTGAGAGACAGAGAGGATGGCACGGGCTCCACCGAGCTTGACTATAGGCTATGAGCTATGCTCTGTGAACACAGCGTTGCACTGCGGGTTCAAACCACTGTGAAATGACAAAGCACAGGAGCCTAATTAAATCGAAACCAACATTTTACTGCTATAGCGTGGTGAAGCTTATATGCCTTCCTGTTGCATAAATGTCCCAGTGGGTTTCTTCCATCAAAGACTCGCTGAGGTAAACCTAGGTCTGTAGGCCTGTCAAACATCAATTTTCACATGGCATTTATTTGTAATCCACGTCCACTTCATTTAGCATCATAGTGATTATCCATATACACAGTGTAACAAAATGTTCGCTCGTTTTGGCGGCGCAATAAAAACTGATGTAGGGGAGAGCAGGGCGCAGCTCGACACATTTTGGTTTTTACTTATTCATTAAATAAAAATATTTCGTACACAGGCGACACGCATTCCAGCTAAAAAATAAAATGTTGTGAACTGAGTGGTGCATGCAGACACAATTTACCTCACAGATGGGGTTAACTGTAACAAAATGGAATTCAGTTTGGGGCTATGCTGGTTGAAACAGACAAGTTTTGAAAACTTCAAAATAAATATGACTAGTAAAAGTGGCAGTGCTTTATGTGACGAATTTCTTAACGTGATATATGTACACACACACACAGACACACACGCACGCACACACACTCATACATATATATATGTATATAGACGTACTGTACATCACATATATAGGACATTACAGATGAATATGTGCATTAAATTGAGGGATTTTGTGTTTCTTGGGAGGCTTAGCAACACTGTGTTACATCTAATCCTGTAACATCTAACATCTCTGTGTGCCACTGGTTGTCACAAAACCCCAACAGTACGACACACCTTGCTTAAAAGTTGACAAAGTGTTCTTTTATTGAAACACTTCTGTTTTCTTTCCCTTTTGTAACTTTTGTGATTGTAGCCAAAGATTCTTTTTTCATCCGACAACAGCACTTAATTTCTGTGATGAGATCACAGTTATTATTACCTTATCTCAATTCTTTAATATTACCTTAATATTACCCAGTGGCCCTCCTGTGTAGAGTTATGTTTGTGCAAAAACACTGCACAGTGTACCAGTAATCACTGTTTCCTTTCTGGGTCTGTGTGTAGGTCCTTGACAGTGATGTGGGGGTTTCGCTTTGCATCCCTGACCAGACTTGTCTTGGTCCTTCAAATCCTGTCTTGAATTCAGCAGGTCGTCCTGTATTTCATAAATACAGTCAGCTATGTTTAGTTTCTGATTCTCAGTCAGAAGTTCAGATAAGCCCGTTGCTTTTAAATGTAAACACAGGTTTGAAGTGCCACACTCTGGAATTGTCTAATGACTCCAAAACACTCTGAGACAAAAATAACACCACTGCACATTAACAAATTGGCAGCTGTACATTAAAATTGGTATATCTAAAAGAGTTATAACTCTTTTTTTGTAATAACTTTCTCATTTGACCAAGAGTGCAAAAACTATCCTTACAAATTTAATTACATAGTGAGTTATTTCATGAATTAACATTCTGTTTATGTTCTGCGTTGACTTGTTTCAATATGAAAAAAAAAAAAACATGACAAATCATACCACCCCTCATTACCCAATGTGATATTAACTGATGTAACAGAACTGGTTGTTAAGTTTTGAGCAAACTAATATTGCATTGGTAGCAGTTCAAAAAGACATGGTGGTGCTTCACGCGTCTCAGAGGAAGAGCATGCAGGTCTTCACCCCCTCAGTGGTGGAATCTTGTGACCGGAGGACTCTTAGCTACTGGGTGGGCCTGGACAGATTATATTCGGGGAAAAAATAGGAAATAAATGAATTTAAGGATGTCTGTTGTTTTTGCATAACTGGACACTTTTTAAATCGTTTTAAATCACAATGTATCATTTTCTCCTCCGCTTTCAAACATTAACATGCGAGTGATTTTAATCTGCAGAATAAACAGAAAATAACATTCTTTTGCTAATGCTGACAACAGCTAGGGGTTTAAAGGGTAGACTCCGGAAGCCAGAAAGCCTACTGGGTGTAAAACCCATTGATTGAATGGAAAATAACCATTATAAGATGCTATACTTGATTCGAACATGATCAGCTCCAACGGCTCCTACATTTGGTTTCTTATCTTTGTGCGCTTGTTGGGTAATGACTCAGATGTGAACAATGCAGTGTGTTGGAGATATAAGCAAAGAGTGGTGCGGGTTTATGTTGTTGCCTTTCGATAAGGTCTTCAGGAGTGAGGAACCTTGCAATATTCCACGTACTCCTCCGTGGCAAAACAAAGGAATGGTGCTCTATTTAGTCTGCTGTATTACTCCCTCCTTTTATTTCTCGATTGTTCTGTAAACTCCGCATTTTTCGTGCTTGTATACGCTTCCGGAATCTCCTCTCGCCATCGAATCTCCCGAGAGGGTCTTGCTTGTTTAATGCAGTGAGAAGCGCCGGTGTGCAGATAACTGCAGGCTTTTTCGGGCTGTATTGTGGGAGCACAAAATCTGATGTGGCGATTCGGGTAAGGTCAATGCTATCAGGCGTGGCCACACGGGGACTTGGCCAGATTGGAGCTCCACAGGACGTCAGCTGGACCTTTATCAGCAGCTGGGCTCGTTCGGGTGGGCATGGTCATGGGGTCAGCGCAGGGGTCACCCAAACAGAAGCAGGGGGAGCGGTGGACGGGGTTTGTTGTTTTTCACCACTGTTTCTGACTTTTGTTAGACGCGTGGAGATCTGGCGAGGGGATTTTTCTATTTCCTCCCTTCCTGTTCTTAGCGCCCCCTCACATGCAATTGTGAAAACCGGAAGTGTCTGGGCTCTAATCGGGAGAAAGGTTTGGCTGGACAAGTGTTCTCAGCTAGCGCTAAAGACCACATGGTGTATATCCTATGTTGGGTCGAAAAAAGCATAGTTCTACATAGACCCCTACATAGATTTTTCTTATTAGCAAGTGTTTCCAGTTTCGTTATTTTGGCATTCTAATGCAAATCATGCAGCGTTCACGTCTGACAATAAAGATGCCTTAATGGTTCTTAGTTTCAGCATTCCGAGAAACATCTTTAACTGAACCCCTCACAGTATGTGGAAGTTCTTCTAAAGGTTCTTTACTCTCAAACATTTCATCTCACCAGAGACTGTGAAATGAAATAATACATAAATGCATCAAAAAAGTGTCAAACAGCAAAAACACACATACACAGGTCAACACTGTGACATACTTTTGGAATACGGTGGAATAATAACACATGAAATAATAATACACTTAATATCAAAACCAACAAAACTATAGGTTTGATAATCGACTGGTAGTAGGTCAGTGATGATAAAATAATTGATCATTTTATCATCACTGACCTACAAAAAGTCACCTAATGATATAATAATTATAATTATAATGTGGGTCACCAGACAACTGTTAGATATTTAATGAGCTATTAGGTCACAGCCAGTGGGATAAAATGAGTCCGTATTTTCATTTATAGTTGTTCACTCGACACCTTCCCACCTTCCCAATAAAAACCTGTCGTTTATTAAATAGATAAGTGCTAAAAACCTGTGGTGTGCATGAAGTGTCAAAGACTAGTGTGTATATGTGTGTGTGTGTGTTATATAAGGTTACCATCTATATTATAAAATGTACAGTTTGTTTAGATCTGGGTCTTGGCCTTGTGTGTGTGTGCAGTTTGCATGTTCTCCTTGTGGTGGGTTTCCTTCGGGGTCTCCGGGTTTCTCCCACAGTCCAAAGACATGCACGTCAGGTGAATTCTGACGATTCAGGTGATTCTAAATTGACAGTAGGTGTGAGTGTGAGCGAATGTATGTGTGTGTGTGTGTGTGTGTGTGTGTATGTGTGTGTGTGTGTGTGTATGCTCTGCGGTGGGCTGGCGCCCTGTCCAGTATGAGTCCCTGCCTCACGCCCCTAGGCCCCGGGATAGACTCTGGGTACCTGCGACACTAGTAAGGATTAAGCATTTGCGAAAAATGACTGACTGACAGTTTTTTAAGCTCACACTGTCCTGACACTGGACCCAACCCACAACATTAAAGAACCATTTTAACAAATTGAAGAGCAAATTTCCAAAACTCACTCAGTCCAAAAGCATTTATTTGTTTTACCTATTGGAAAGCAATTCTTACAGGAAATACATTTTTTAATTTAAATTTTACAGTTACTTGTCATTTTTCAATGCCCGTTTCTAAATTGCAACTCCTGCACATTTTAGTTTGGGCAAATTTGTTTAAAAAATATAATGAAAACAATTATTGAGTAAATTGATATTCAATGTCACAAAATTATGTACCAGTTTAATATTTATATCCGACTACATGACACAGTATAGAATGAATGACTGTTCATGATCTAGCGCCGGGGAGACCTGGGTGAGTAAGTACCGCTGGCGATTGTGCGAATGGACTGAGTGAGTTTTGGAACTTCACCTAATCTTGTACCGTGCTGTATTCAGGACTGATTGAGGTTTGGTCGGTTATACTATTGCACATAAAGAGGTCATGTAAAAATATGCCAATAGTAGTGTTACCTAAAAAATCACCAAAAATGGACTGAGCAAGTTTTGGAAATTTGCTCTTCAATTATTTTGTAACCAAGGGGGAAGGAGTTCTTTTATGACATTCAAATAACTGTCTCTGACCACTTTTATTTCAAGAGGGTGGCGGGAGCAGTCATGACACCAAGCTGACAGTGTTGTTAACGTGTCAGTTCTGTGTGTTTTCAGCAGAGTGAGTGATATGAAAACTACAACTCACACCACTGGCTTTAGGAGAGCCATTCATTGAAAGGGTCTTTCTGTAGCATGGCACGTATACACCTGGGGAAACATGAGTCACAGGGCTGATCCCATTGAAATGAATAGGCACTAATTCCAGATTCAGGAATCCTATTCACTTCAAGTGCCTATTCATTTCAATGGGATCAGCTCAGTGACACTAATGCTAAAGACTCTGTCCAGGTCCTGCCATGCCTCCTTCAAAGGATCCTGTTTTTGGAGTTAAGTCACATGTCACTGACCGTTCAGCAAGGGTTTCTGGACTCTCTGTCCCAGGCAACTGCTTATTTGCTGTTTGCTCCTGGAGGAGGGTGAGGCCTGGGGTTGAACTTTCCAGACTTGATGGTATTATACACTGAAGTGAGAGTGAGTACACTGTGCTACTAGCAGATTATTCCCCCGTAACCAATGTGGTGTGAGCGCTGTAATTGTCAAGACCCTGAAATGAGAAAGTAGAGCCTGGCCCAGGCGCGGGAGGACTCCTCAATTTGACGAGGCGGCCATCTTAAAGAGAAGACAGCCTGCAGTGTTTGTGTTTGCCACAAAGCGAGGGAAACTATTCTGTGGTCAGTGCAGCTATTTGGAAAATGTTAAATACATGAGGGAGGGGATTTAAAACCTCAGTGTGTGTTTGTGTGTGTGTGTGTGTGTGCGTGTGCATCTGTGTGTGTAAAGGAGAGAGCCGGTTGGTAACAAATGTGGTCGTGTCAAGTGAAAACATATAGTGTATTTGGGTAGGAGGCTTACGAGCATATGGGGATAATGGGACGGTATCTCAGTTTGTGTGAGCGTGTGTGTGTTCGATGTGTATACATGCGGTGGTGTGTGTATGTCGTGGATTCACTGACTGACAAGCCACACGGCTCCAGAGGAGGTAAACAAAGAGTCTCCACAACAACAATTAGGCTTTAAATATAGAGTAGTGTTCACACACACACTCACACACACACTCACACACAATTAGGCTTTAAATATAGACTAGTGTTAACACACATACACACGCAATTAGACTTAAAATATAACAGTGAATATGTGCACATTCACATGGACTTGCACACACACACACACACACACACACACACACACACACTGGTGGGCGACAGAGTCCTGCTGAGTAATAGTTGGCTGGTTTGGCTGTGGCAGAGATTTCAGGTCCACTATGAAAGCAGTGGTAGAGATTTCAGTCACACACATACACACACATACACACACAAACACACACACACAGAGCCTAGGCAGGACAGAAAAAGCACTGGGTCACAACTGAGTTGCTGAATCAGCAGCCTGAATTTCTCTCTCTCTATCAGGGGTGAGGCAGTTAGCAGGGCTCTGGCCCCTAATAGAGACATATGTGAGTGTGTGTGTGTGTGTGTGTGTGTGTGTGTGTGTCCAGACCAAGCGGCTGACAGTTCTCTCCCAGAGGAGGGAGCTGGTAGGCCCTGGGCGGCTGGTGGATTGGTGGGTGGGGGTTTCTGGGAATTGTGCCGCAATGAAGGGGGGTGAGAGAGAGAGAGAGAGAGAGAATAGAACACACTTCTACTTCATCTAAACTTTAAAACACTAAACTTTAGTATGTTTTGGCAACATTGCACTTGATACAGTCCTGCCAATAAAGCTACATATTTTAAAATAAATTGAATTGAACTGAGAAAGAGAGAGTGAGAAAGCGGGAGAGAGAGACTTTGTCTCACTCACACACACACACACACACACACACACACACACACACACACACATGTTTTCATGTGTGTTTATGTTTATGGGTTTCATAGAAACTGTGATGTTTTATTCATCATAGACATATAACAACAGTGGTCAAAAATGTGGTTTTTACATGTTGATTGTTTTGATTCATTATTCATTTGAATGTTTATTTTTTACTTTTTTAAGTTTTATATAGGAGATGAAATGCTCTTTTACTAAAAAAAAAAAAAAAAGAAAAAGAAAAACAAAGACAGGTTAGCATTAAATAAGTCAGAGTGCAGGTAAAACTAGCCGTACGAGTAAGAGGTGACTGGTGCGTGTGTGAATCTGTGCAAAGTGCTCCGTTAGGATCTGACGGCACTGCAGAATGCTCTCAAAAACAGCACCGATACTGCCAGATATCTGAATGATCTCACTCGTGTTTAACATGAATGAACTGAAATGAGCTGGTGTGCGTCCTTATTTTTTAACTGACACAAAAGCTGAAGCATAATATCGGTATAAAATGACTGCTGCCATACCTAGAACAGTTATTTACCATGATGTAAACCGTCATAGCTGCACCAACACTGGTGTAGAGCTGCAGCTAAAATAACACTCTCAGGGTCCGTTCGAGAACTTATTTGCGAAAAGGCTGATCCTCTTAAGCTGTGTGCTGCCGCCTCCTGATGAAATAGAGCATTCATGAAATGCAAATGTGATTTTATCAGTTGTAATAAAATCAGTACTTCACCAAAAGAAGGCTGAAACATGATGTACATGATATACTGATGAAACGGACAGTTCATTTTTTTTTTCTTATAAGTTTATGCACCCTTTTACATCCCCAGTTTTCCAGCAGAACGTTGCCCAGGACATCGCGCTCACCAGATGGGGCAGCCTTGGGCAGGTATGACCCGGCCACCAGTTTACTGCTTTCCTTTCCTTGGATCACTTTTGGTAAATTCTTACCACTGGATACCAGGAACTTCCCACAAAATACGATGTTTTGGAGATGTTTTGGAGATGTTTTGAAGATGTTTTGGAGATGTTTTGGAGATGTTTTGGAGAAGTTTTGATCCAGTCTGCTAGCCGTCACAATTTGGCCTCTGTTAAAGTCATCCAGATCCTTCTGCTTGTATAATTTTCAGCTTCAAGAGCTCTCGCTGTCTGATACACATTTGTAGTGAGACAATTAACATCATTCATTTTACTTGGCAGTGGCTTTAATATGTTGTGGCTATATATATATATACACACACACATTATTATCGTGGCTATATATATATTTTTTTTTTTATTTGTATGTGTGTGTGTGTGTGTGTTTATGTATAGAAAGGGTTCTATATAGAGAAGGGTTTAAACTAAACCCTAAACCATAATCTTAGTCAGTTTTGCCCTTTCAGTTACAAAAATAAACCTATAGTTTACGTAAAAAACATTTTATAAAGTCAGGAACATTTGGTTGTAGGTTAAGCCTGGTTTTCTCTGGTGTTCTTAAACGCACACACAAACATACACACACACACACACACACACACACACACACACACACGCACAACCTCAGCAGGACTTTCTCCAACAATACCACAGTGACACGCTACAGGTCCTGGGACAATGTGTGCAGGCATGCTGAAAGAAATAATGTGCATGTTTCATAACCATGTGCCATATCTGCCCCGTATTTAAAAAAACACACACACACACACACACACACACACACACACACACACACTGAAAAAGGACTACCACACACAGCACAACCGGATCATGACCCAAAGCCACATTTTCGGATACCCAAAATTTATAGAGAACACAAAGAGCGCCTGTGTTCTTCACTCACGATGCAGGCGATTCCAATAAGCAGCCATTAGTTATGAGAACATACGTTTCTTTGGAGCTGTTATGGATGCTGAGAGCTCTGAGGGGAGCTGATGGATGAATCCCTTTGGTAATGATCAGCATGGGTGGATGCAAAGAATTGATGGCCTTTACTAAGCAAAAACAAAAGCACAGAAGACGTATCACTGACGATTCGAAAATGCCGTACATACATGGATGGAGTAAAGAAAAGCTGAAGCTATAGCTCGGAAAATGGACCAGCGTAGATGTCAGGAGCATGAATTGAGGAGGAGTGTGATGAAAAGTGGAGGCCTGAGAGAGTGCCAGGCAGCAGAGGGGGGGAGGGAGAGAAAGAGAGAGAGAGAGAGAGAGAGACAGAGAGAGAGAGACAGAGAGAGACAGAAAGAGAGAGAGAGGAGACCTGCTTCTGTAAGTGCTCCAATGGCGGAAATGTGCGGCACTCTGATTTACACCCCTCTATTCTTCTCCCAAACCGGGGGTGTCAGAGGGGGGCCAAGAGAAAGAGAGAGAAAGAGAGAGCGAGAGGGAGAGAGAGAGATTGAGAGAGAGGGGGAGAATAAATACCTTGAAAAAATAATATATCAAACATACTTGATCAGTATATACGACATTTTTACAATCAACCACAATAAAATACATCACATCAACAGTTAACACAGACAACAGCAGTATTGATGTAAAACATGAATGCTACATACTATTAAAACTGCTACAGCCGACGCACTGCTACTGTGTTGCCAGAGGTGGCGCTAGCTTCTGGTGTTATGTATACAGTAAAAAACATACTTTTTTGTATAAAATCCAATAAACACTGCTTATGCACATACTCTTATGTGTGTTTACCTGTATGTGCGTGTGTTTAACAATAATATTAACTGATTATTATTAATGAATGATTTATTATATTATTAATTAATAGAAGCGATTTTAATAGTAATAACTGGCTACTTGAGTCCTTACTTTAAGCTACGTTTATCTGTGTTACAGAAAGAAGGTCCAACACTTAGTTTACTGGCTGTCTAAGCTAACCCATTAGCTTACACTGAACATGCTAGCATTAGCTAAATTAGCGGTTTTAGACTTTATAAAGACCTGTTCATTCAAGCAACTAAATAAAAACTGATAAAATAACATATTAGCTCATTTGCTCACAAGTGACTTATTACATTACATTACATTACATTCATATGGCGGACGCTATTATCCAAAGCGACTAACAATACGAGGAAACACTCCAGTTTCAGGACAGTGTGAGAACCGGAGGAGAGTTCTGAGTGTTAAAATCTTTATGTAGGAGACGGATAGTGCATCAGGAGAGGAGGCGCTCTCTTCGGGACTTTACCCCCAAGCTCTTTTCTTCCTCAGTCAGGAAGTAGAGATTTAAAGAAAGTGAACGTTAGAAATAAAGATATTTTGATTCTTAAAAAAGCAGCATTATTATTTATTTCCAAAGCAAGCTTGTACTTATCCACTCTGACTGTAACTTAAAGGTCATGTCGGTAAAAACGGGGAGGAGAGAAAGCAAGTAATACACAACTCCAGCTAAACAGGCAAAACAAAAAACAAAGGGTGGTGGGGGTGAGGGTGGGGGCGGGGGTGTGGAGGCGCATGGGTTTGTGCAGTAGCAGCAGACTTGGTGTCAGGCGGCGGGAGGAAGTGGTGAATGGGGAAGAGCAGAGCGGTGTGTGTGAGAGAGAGAGCACCGAGGGCTTCCCACACAGCGCCCCGCCGCACAGCAGCCCAGCCGCCCCGCTGAGCCCAGCCAAGGGGAAGCGCTCGGCTCCCCCGACACTCGGGGTCAAGGCTGGGCAGAGCCAGGGCAGAGGCGCAGGAGGCCAGAGCAGTGAAGTATGGCGGTGGGCAGGAAGGCCGAGGCTGAGCTCAGGCGCTGGGTGACTAAGGAGGACTGGGTCAGATGGGTGGGGGTTTGGGGGGCAGGGTGCTGTGCGATGTTGTCATCCCATGCATTTTTCTTGCTTTTGTCATTAATTTTACACTGTGTAAACTGAAATAACTTCACACTCCAGCTTGGCAGCATAGCATTTTAAATAGAAAGCTCAGCGCTTGTCAAATGCAAATGTCAGATTTATTTTTTCTAAATAAAAACAGATATCTCCTACAGAGAATACACTTATTTGCTGAATTTAACACACTGTAAAAAAAAGTAATGGGAGTAACAATGTAGTAATGTTTCTTTTTTCCCAGTATAGTATATTCAGAAAGTAAAGAGAAATTGTACAGTATCTAAAGCTGAAAAATGCTATAATTAAGTTAATTCCCTGTAAAGAACGGGAAATTTAAATAGAAAAGAAATCAAATGTCATTTGAACGGGGGTTTGAATTTTTGAATGCTTCCGCGAATGTAGCATTAGTGGGACTTTTCTTAATGTTCTGTAACAGTTGTAATAAAAGAACACATATGAACATGCTTTTGCAGAACGTAGATAGGTCAGCTGCAATTATTAGTGCGATTATGTGCGCAGATCTTTGTTAGTTTTCTTTTTATTATTCTTTTTGTAGACAAAATAGGCGCTGCTTCTCGTCGATGCTCATGCTGAATTTCGCAACCGTTCCAGTACCAAAACATCCGTTAATATCTGGTGCAGTCCGCTTGTATAATACTTTGTGATTGATTAAAAAAATGGCAGAGGGATGCACATGCTGAGGATGGACAAACTAAAGCTCAGGTCAGTAATCTAAAAAAAGATGCATCTGACTGTTATTTGTTTAATGAAAAATAGTCACCATGTGAATGCTGCTGTGCGCTCTACCGTTCTCACGCTTGAATGGCTCGGTATGAGCCAGTGTGCCTGTTGGTAAGGGAACACTGCAAGTTCGAGACAGCAATTACTTTTTTTTTTTTTTACATAAAACCAATGTTTGAGTGTCCCCAAACACTGCAACACTGCATCTTCCACTTATGTATTATCTAAAATGTTATTTACTGATGCAAAAGACAAATGATCTGGTACTTGCCTTTGGATTTTATGATCCTGTGACAAGTAAAAAGAAGAGGGCAAGGGTGGGCAGAGAGAAGTTGGGGCGATAAGGGGTCATAGCTGCATTGGTGGGGATGGGATAATGCTGTGTTGAGGCTGAATGGGGGTGGGGAGGCAGTTCCAGGGGAGAGAGACTGTAGAGGTCAGAGGAGACGAGGAAATCTACAGAGCGGAACTGTCGGGGGATTTGTGCTCGAAAGATGCAAACCAGGGCAGTCCTGTTGATCGAGCCTGGCTATGCATACAAATTTGTTCTAGTTTAGCAATTGTGGGGAGATTTTACATGTTTTCAACTAATTTCGTTCAACCTACATTGGCTAGACTGGAGTCTGTGCTTACTTTGTGACACTGAGTTTCTTGTGTAAAATGCCCAGCCACCAGGCCATTTGCTACTAAAAATGTCTCTGGAAAGCAGGCCCAAGACCCGCATTTTTTAATCCTATACGTTTTGTTTTATTTGGTTAGGTTGATAATAACTTGACATATGTGCGACAACAAAATATGTGTTAATCCCATGTGCTTGTCATGGCGTCTCACAGGGAAGGAGGACACAGATGCAGGAGTTAACAAAACACAAAGAGCTTTAATCTCACAAGGCGTGCAAACAGTCACTTGAAAACAAGGAGCTTGGTTTAACCGAAATACAAACCGTCTCTCTCTTGGTCATGTGGGAGGGACACGTTCAGTTGGGGTTAGGATTCTTCTCCCAACTGAGAAGGTCCCGATGCAAGCAATGCTTCTCTGCGGAGCCACGAGGAGTACAAGGTGCAGGAGCTCTGCTGCGTGCAGAAGCCACAAGGGGTAGTTCCAGCCTGAGGGTGCTTCAGATGGTCAACACTAGGGAAAACACGAGAGACAAAGATAGCAATATGTGACCCCCCGTCCAGAACTGGCCTCCGAAGGGGGGTGAGAAGGCTCCACCACCCCGGGACTCAAACAAGACTGCCCAGGATGACCCAGTCTTCTGGGCTGAGATTGCTGGCCGGGAGGACAGCCACGAGGACGAGGAGCCAGACATTCGCCGGGCACAGTGAAAGTCCTCAATCATCTCATCTCGTAAATGGTGCTGCCACAGAGCTGAAACCCTGGATGAGCCCATGGTAAAGGTCGGGGAACCCTAGGAACCTTTGTAGTCCTTTTACCGACTAGGCTCCGGCCACTCAGACACTGCAGACACCTTTTTCTCATCCATGCCAACTCCCCTCGGAGTGATCTGGTAGCTGAGGAAGGAGAGTTCATGAACATAGATATCCCATGGGCGAGCAGGACGAAGGGACGTACGGACATGCACCACATGCTCAGATACATTTTTCGTGTATATAAGGATGTCATCTTAGTAGACAACCACAAATTTGATTAACGTGTCTCGGAAGACATTGTTCATGAATGGCTGGAAGAAGGACAGAGCATCTACTAATCCGTACGGCATTACATGGTACAGGTCGTGCCTGGAGGTGGTGCTGAGGGTGGTTTTTCATTCATTCCATGCTCGGAGCCACACAAGGTTGTACGCACTCCGCAGGTCGAGTTTGGTGTAGATACTCGCCCCGCGGAGTTGTTCGATGGAAGAGGGAGTGGATACCTCACCGTAACCGCATTGACCCCCTAGTCATGAATACAAGGCCTGAGTATGCCATATTTTTTCTCTCAACAACACTCAACAAAAAAAAAAACAGTCACTTGAAAACTGAAATACAAACAGTATAATACAAACTCTCTCTTGGTCAGGCAGAAGGGACACGCTTACTTGGGGTTAAGCTTCTTCTCCCAACTGAGACGGTCCAGATGTAAGTAACGCTTCTCTCCAGCCTGAGGGCGCTTCAGCCTCACTGGTCAGCGCTAGGATAAACACGAGAGACAAAGATAGCCAAATCAAAGTCCACTGGCGTTTATCAATAAGGAGAACCTCTTAGTACCAAGAAGACTAGGGTTTTTGCTCGGTCCATAGAGCCAGTGCAAGGACAAACGTTAGAGAGTAACACGAAGGAGTATAAAGGTTCCCAGAAAGAACCAAGTTGGCCGTGTCGGTACTAAGAAAGGACAAAGTTTTGTGACCGTACACTGGACTGCTGGATCAACTGGGGTTTTATAGCTGGACACAGAAGGGAGAGTGAACACAGAGACCAATCACAGAGACAAAACAATAATCACGCTGTCGACAGACAACGGGAGACACCCGGAGACACAAGGGAAACCTTAACTGGGTAATCAGGGACAGAACATGTGGGCTGAACCTGAAACAGGTAACGCACAAAATCAAAACAAACCTACACGAGGATGGGGTCGTGGCAGGGAGTCCCCAGCTCAGTAGTCCGGTGACTGCGACCACTGGGGGCGTGGCGGGGGTGGCGCGGATGTGACAGTGCTGTACACCCCATTGCACCAGTTGTAAGTGATAAGATATATGTTTACTAGGTTAATGTTCATGCATTAATAAAGTAAGGAGAAACAAGTATTTAGGATATTTGTTTTTGCTATTTTTTTGTACTTCCAGTGCGGATATGCATGATTCATATTAATTCTGTGCTTAATTATGAGCAAAGTGTTCACACATTTGTTTATTAAATGAAATTCATAGGAGGAACAGTATTAAGAATTAATAACAAATTAATCACAAATTAATAACATTAGTGCTTATTGCAAAGTTGTTGTTTGCAATTACAGCTTCAAGACATCTATGGTGAGATGTAATGCGCTGTTCGCAGCATTGTGGTTTGCTCTTTCGCAGTTCAAGTGTTGTTTAATGATGTTGTCCTGGAACTTCAGGAAGCTCATTCATCTTCGCCATGATTGCTTTTGTTTGAACTCAGTGGCAATGTTTTCTTATGATGCCATGTGTAATTTGCACAAAAACATTCATAGCATTCATATCTGTGTGTATGAATCTCTCTCTCTCTCTCTCTCTCTCTCTCTCTCTCTCTCTCTATTTATATA
>JBBIGA010000132.1:1312769-1326206 GCA_037576975.1 Alestes dentex | reverse complement strand
CACACGATGTAATGGAAAGGTTTCCAATATGTTTAAGCTAAGGACCGTTTAGGAACCTCCCTTTTTCAAGGTGTAGAAACAAAGCAGTGTTGTGCCCACTCAGTGTAGGTTCTTCGTCTTTGTTGAGAGTGTGCTGTGACCATCATTAATTATTGCTTAGCCATGGGTTTTGTGCACTTCATGCCATAAATCAACACTACAGGCACTGCTGAATCTATAAGCTTTTTTGCACTGCCTGAATGCCACAATGTCTCATTGGGCTAGCATGCCCAGCAGGAGCAAATTGAGCACTTCTGCATTTCACTACGTTCCCGGGGATAATTACAGTATTCTCGGTGCTCAGGAGGCGTAATTGCCCCCTGCCACTATGTACGTGCAGATGTACACATTCGCAGCACATTGAGGGCTTGCTGCCGTACCAGCGACTCTGTATCCTTCTCTCTCCTCCCCTCCACCTGTAATGAAGTCCAGGAGGAAGAGAGGCAGGCTAAATGAGCTGCACTATTCCATTTCATGCCCTGTCCTCTCTGTGTGGATGAAAGGGAGGAGACGGATCACCCTAATTAGTGGAGGTATTAATGCTTGTTATCTTCCCACTGCTGTTCCGAATGTGAGGTTGCTCTACACCCCAATGACAGTGGAGCACGTATTACAGCATAAATATCACAGTGCTGTGTTGGGAACCGACAAGAGAAGTGTTTTCCAAAGTCCCTAGCAATGAAAGGCAAAATGGGAGAAACAAATTGTGCCGTGTGTCCAGATATGGAGGCCGCCGGACCTACACTCTTTACAAAGATAGATGGACCTTGGGTTGTTAGTATAATATGAGCTTACAATGAATGCAGGCTGTATTTGTAGTTCAATGTCAGTGTATGTATTGAGACTTTAAAATTGTTTACGTACTCTATACCAAAAGCCATAGCTCTATCTCTGCCTTCCACATGTATTCCTGTCTTCTTAAATCCTCATGCCGTGCTCTTGGAGTAGCTGCAGTTTGTTCAAAAGGTCTGGCATGTGATGCGCATAATTTATTTCTTCAAATCAAACATTGGGAATATTTACTTCATCTTCTAAGAACCCAAATCACCATTTGGTATATTAGAAGCTAGAATTTATTTGAATTTATTTGACCCCATTGAAATGATTTGACACGGATCTCTCCTCATCTCTAAAATGTAATTTATGTTCTCTAGGAAAGCCAGGGACTTTTTCACATGGTTTTTGGACAGCCAGGGTCTTCACCCTGTCTTGCAACTACTAGCTACCGATTTTTCAAGCTTAACAGACAGAGACCTTACTCTGACACCTAAGTTGTTCTTTTTGAAGGACCTTCTGAACCTTTCATTGACGCTTTTTCAAAGGAAACTACTTCTCATTGCTCTCGTGGCAGCTAAGACGATGCGTAGACTTTTGCGTGCTCCTAGTTTGCTTGACATTATTTCCACGGGGCTTTCAACCACCCACGTACGCAGGGCTTGCTCCAATAGTTTGGAGAGGTGGAGAGCTGTTTTTAATCAAGTTAAAGCATTTATTAGCCTCACATTTACTGTACCATCTTATTTACTAATTATTTTCTATTTACTTACTTCCCTTTTTCAAACTCTTGTTTGTTTTATCACATGTTTAAAAGTAAAAGGGCCTCTCATAGTCAACCGTGAGCACACCACAGCACTTTCTCTTTCTTTCTCTGCATTTAACCCATTCACCAAGTGAAGCAGGGGGCTGCCACCAACGAGGGGCGCCCGGGGAGCAGAGTGTGGGGACGGTACCTTGCTCAAGGGAACCTGGGATTCAAATCCACAACCCTCTGACTCTCTTGCTTCACAGCAAGAATGTCCTGGGTTCGGTTCCCAGCCAGGGCATCAGGCAAATTAGAGATGCTTAATTGCCCCCAGATGTGAGTGTTGTATGAATGGATTTTGACAAAAGGTTCTATTGTTTATTATACACACACTACAATATCCATCCATGACAACCTTTTGACAAATGTCAAAAGTATCAGTTGCCCCTGAAAAATCATTCAGTGAATGAATCATTTTTGTAAATGAGATTAGAAAATGCATTATGTTGTGTAGCAGATAGTTAAATGGGGTAAAATGGCAGTACAAACAGACATAAAAGTCTTATGGACTGTGTGCTTTTTCACAGGGTCTATTTCATTTACTTTCCTGACAAAAATGTTCTTTTCCCCCAAAAGTGTGATTTTACAGTAAGAAAATAGTCTGTTTCTACTTCCTATCTTGCCAAACAACAGGTATTGTTTATGGGTGGGTAGGGTGATGCAGGGTTCTATGTTTTTTGTTTCCTGCACCAAACTCTTCTATTTCATTCCATTTTTCATGACGTGGAGCCTTTAGAGCCCATGGTATTTTTACCAGCTGAAATTATGCTTGCTGTGACATGTCAGAGACATGAACCAGCTGTGAGAAAACAGCACAATGACTAGATGTACTCACCAAATGCACCCTCTCCATTTTTTAGCAATCTCACTCCACTTTCACCACCATCCCGTCCTTCCTCTTTCCTTTTCATCTTCTAATAGCTCTTTATTATTTGTTTATTCTGTCTTTTCAGGTGGCGAATGAAATGAATTCATATTTCCTTGCTGTGCTCTCCTGTGCAGCAACGAAACACCAGTGAAAACAAGAAGCTTCTTACAATAAATAAACAAATATCATAGAGATAAAAAAAAAAAAGTAACCCCCTCCTAAAACATGTTGATTCAATCGGGTGTAATCACCTTCTCCATTACACATCAAGCTAATTGGATTCCACCTGTGATCAGTTGTAATTGGTTTGATTAGTTCAGCATGAAAACAGCTATTTCTGAAGCATTCCAGTGATTGGTAGAGCAGTTGAAAGCAAACAGTCAACTATAGATGGCAAGGCTATAGATGTCAAAAGATCTCAGGGATAAAGTTGTGGACAGTCAGGAAATGGATACAAAACGATTATTTATCGCTCTCAACGAGCAAAGTGAAGTCCTTTATTAAGAATAGGAAAGAATTTGGTACTACTAGGGTCCTCTGAGAATCAAGACGTCCCTCCAAAAGAGCGAGGAGAAAAATGGTCAGAGAGGCTACCAAGAGGCCTATGGCAACTCTGAAGCAGTTACAGTGGTCACTGTGTGGTGCATGTGACAACAATATCACAGGTGCTCCTCAAATAGCTTATAAGGGAGGGTTACAAGAAAAAAAGCCACTCCTCAAGAAAGGCCATTGTCTTGATAGAGCTTTGCCAAAATGTGCCTTGAAGGTTCTGAGGCATATGGGCAATATAAGGAGGAAAATTCCATTGCATTCTTATGAAAAACCTGCTGGCCCCTGCCAGAAAGTTCTCAACGAGAAGATGGTTCACCTTCCAACATGACAGGGACCAAAAGCACACAGCGAAATTGACCACACAGTAGCTGAAGGTGAATGTCCTTGCATGGCCGAGTCGGAGCCCAGACTTAAACCCTACTGACAATCTGTGGAATGACCTGAAGAATGCCGTCCACCGACAGTCACCATCCAGTCTGACTGAATTTGACCTTGTTCTGTAAAGATGAGTGGGCAAATACTGCACAGTGTAGCTGTGCAAAAATGGTACAGAAGTGTCACAAGAGACTCGAGACAGTAATTAAAGCAAAAGGCAATTTCCACAAAGTACTGACACTGGGGGATTTTGGGGGTGGTGGTGGTGATTCTTTAAGTCAGTGCTTCTTTAGTTTCTTCTAAACTGTTGCTGTCGTATCTTTCACCTGGATGTTGTGAATTGAATTGAGTAAACACAAAAGCAATTTGTGTGAGTGTGTATCTTCATTTCAAGCTGCAAAGCAACAAAATATACATAAGGGGTAATTCTTTTCTATATCATTTGTGTGTGTGTGTGTGTGTGTGTGTGTGTGTGTGTGTGTTTGTATGTGTATTACAATAACAGTTGTAATAGCCCACCCCTCTTCTACACTCGTGAATATGATCATCTCAAGAAAAACACACTCCCTGCTATATAACCATAGCCAAGTCAAGTTTTATAAACAGAGAAAGCACAACACTTCAAGTTAGCATTGGGCTATAAAGAGAAGTAAAGAGGGCATGAAAATACAGCCCATGCAACCAGCCTGTCAACGGCAACGTTTTCCTTCAGTTTACCTCTAACAAAGCACCCTATATGCCTTTTCAGATCCACAGTAATTAGTGCTGCACTTACTGTAAAGAGATCTAGACTTTATGGCACAGAAGGGTGGCCGCGCTTGTCTGTGTCATGAAAAGGCAGCTAGACCTGTTCATTTAGCCAGTTAATTTAATTCCATACCTCGGTGGGTGGCATGGATTCCAAGGGTGCAAAGGGTGGAACCATTATCTGCACTTTGCACATTGTTCAAATGCTTTCCCCCATTGTCTTACTCTTGATTCTTCAATGCTGTGAATATTCCCATTAAATTATAGTGTGGCTCTTACTTTTATCTGGCTAATTGTTCATGTTCATTAAAAACGACACTAGGACCTATTAACAATTCTTGATCATTGCATTATGTATTTACCTTCAACTGCTGGAATACGAAAAAAAAGCTCATTAAGGCAATAAATCACACTTACCATCAAACCGCTGAAGTCAACATTTTTTTTTTCAAGCTAGATTCGTATATGAAATCAACATTTAACTTCATGCCTGCCAAGGTTGCCTTTCAAGTACATTAAAATGATGTCTGCAACAACTCAAAGGGATTCTGCTCTTTTAAACCTTACTGTAAAAACACTGTCCTGAGTTTCAAGGAAGACCAGAGAAAAGCAGGAATAATCGACAGTATCTGCATCATTCTTTTTTTTAAATGTTATTTATGAAGCTACATATTTAATTTTGTTCAGCGGACTCTTTTTGATTAGTGAGGTCATGGTTGAGGTATTCATTTGATTAAAATTAGGCACATACACATATATACAACAAGTAGGGTACACTGCAGTGTTTTGAAATTCATGTTTCTCCATACTGAAGCCACTTTTTCAAAACACTTCACACCGTTTGCAGTACCAGTGCACTGTTTGGCCACACAGGGCATCTGACCTTCACAGTGCACTTCAACCAGCAAATCAGTTCATCTGTGTTTCACAACTGACTCAGACCTTTAGTGCATTGATTCTTTCAGGACCATTTCATCACATACAAACAAATAAACTGATTATATTATTACATTAACCAAGACAAAGCAAAAACACAGTTCCCCTAACAATTTCATACTGTATAAACACACAGTATTTCAGTGCATATGAGTGAGACAAGCCAAAGACAACATATACATTCTCTGACTGTAACGTTTCTTGCATCATACTAGTCCATCCTTTCCTCTGGATTTCATCCGTGTCACATCTAATTTTCTCTCTGGGGACATATCCTCGAGAATGCCTTACCCAACCTTGGCAGTGCTCAGCAAGATTCTCTTGGCACCCAACACTCATAGGATCAAGCGGGGACATCGGGTGATGTGTATGATGATTATAAACCTTCCATTTCCATGCTGAGAATAATTACTCTATAAGGTTAAGCAAAGGATTATTATAGTGGTAGAAACAATGAAGACATCCTTGGGTGTGCTACAGTTCACTCAGTGGAGTGGTGCAATGCCACGTAATCCCACAGCACAACAAATACTGCAGCATCTGCAGTCAGTCACTCTCTCTGGTGCCAGCATCTTGAACAGTTCATCTAGGAACAGGATAAAGTGCTTTTTGTTGTCTGGGCCTATGACTGCAACAGAACACCATCATTTGAAATCCCCACAAACATGACCACTTATGTGTGTGTGTGTGTGTGTGTGTGTCTGACAGTTTAGTTTTCTGTATATGTTACATGTATTAAAGGATATTTAATAAAGAAAACAGGTTTAAAAATGTATGTGAAAGACAAAGGAAAGGTAAAGACAGAAAATCTGGTTTGTTGAGGATAGAAATACAGGACTGGAGTTGTGTTCTGTGAACAGTAGAGTACGGAAACATAGTTACTGCAGGACTGGCCTTGGACGCTTGTCTCATAATTAGATCTTTTCTCTAAGAGCCAGCCAGAGCAGACCTGTACAATTTGATGGCATTTCTTCTCTGCTCCTACTAATCTCTCTCTCTCTCTCTCTCTCTCTCTCTCTCTCTCTCTATCTCTCTCTCTCTTTCTCTCTGCTTCTTTCTCTAGCTCCCTGTGTCTTTCTCTTTGTGTGTGTGTGTGTGTGTATGATTGTGTGTACACACACGTCACATAGCAACACAGTCCGGCAAGTTCAGGAAACCTTTTGCCTGATTGAATTTATGGCTGCATGTAATTGAAAATGTTTATGTTCCAGCATTCTGTACAGAACAATGCATTTGCTAATTATGTTTGACTGGGAATGTCATTTGTAGAAGAAAGAAGTAAAGGCTCAGATGCCAACTGCTGAGCCCTTGCGAGTACATCTGTTTATGTTGGTGCCTACGTGTAAAAATAAAGGTGGCTAAAAGAGTTATCTGAGAGAAAAGTTCCTTCCAGAAATTACATTTCAATTGACTGTTCTTTAAAGAAGCATTGTTTGATATGTGTGAGCGTAAGGATTCTTTTTTTTTCATTTTCTACACAGTGCGAAGGTTCTGTACCACTGAAAAAGATTTCCTAGAACAGAGCATGCAAGCCATGAACTCTATGGGAACCTTTAAGGTTTGGTATGGTACATTATTAAAAAAACAAAGGAGCCCAAAGTTCTTTGGAGGTATCTCCTAGGTCCCCAAAAGAACTTCTCAATAGACGCTTCTCCAGGTTTGAGGAACCCAGCTGAAATTTCCTTTACGGAAACAAACACAGTTCCTCTGTAGGCCTAGTATTTCTCCGAAGAGGAGAGAGGAAACTTGCTCTTAAAGTTCTGAAGTTCAACAGGGTTAGAGCCAGGACATGAAGAACAGCGTTGATTACACTTTCCTAAGACTAAAATACACCTAAAACATTTGAAGTGCTTTTATCCACCTGCAATGTGTGTCGGCTCCATTTTTGCTATATTTTCTGTTCTATTTGTTCTCTTGGTTCTTTCCTCCTCTGTCAACACTAAACAAAAGGAGCAGTGTTTTTTTTTTTCATCTAAAACACTGACAACCCCCCCCCTCCCCACACACACACACACCCCAACATACATACCCTCTTGTGATATCAGCTCTCGAAGGTTTATTTATGGCCTTTTTTTGGAATAGCTTAAAAAAGAAAAGTGTCAAATCATTCTTTAATTAAATCTGCTTCACATCAAGGAAAACATAAAGCCACCAAGCACTTCAAAATATACACAAACAATAATCAGAGTTTCTGTTAGCAAAATATGCAGGTGTTTTTTTTTCTCACAGGCTGTGTAGAATAATGAGCTGCAGCTCATCTGCATGCATGATTTGTCATTTCTCCTCTAGCCCATTCATCATTACTCGGGTTTTGACCACATGACAGCTTTTGACCAGATATTGTATCCAGACCAGCATTGTGTCCAGACCATTTTCAGCACAGCAGTGACAAAAACCCCACCGTGCCATTCTGAAGCCTCTGATGTTGTTCTAATGAATGTCAGGCATATTTTCAGACACTGCTCATTTTCGTTGTATCCAAACGTGTATTGAACTGAGACATCACTATTTTGAACGGAGTATTAGTTTAGCTCACTCGTGGTTTTGTCTCTAACTTGTTACTATTTGTACATTTGTTCCCAGCCCTGATTTTTTGCGGCCATTTGGGTGGTAACTACCCCGATGACCTGTATCATTAACGACTGATTTAAAGTCATGATACTGGTCCCTTAATTATAACGTCAATTAACATTTTGCACCTGCATGAAACATGCATGAGAATAAGACATGGGTGGTCAGTGTTATACCTCCGAGAAAGGATTACTCATGCATGAAATTATGAAGAATAGGTACTACTTGATGCACCCCTATTGTTATTTAGGTCAATGTTCTTTAGAGTTTTCAGTTGAGCTACTGAAATGGACTTGATCACCATGGGACCCCAAGTCACCACCTTTCTGGACCTGCAATCGCTGGAGCTCCGTGCCAAAATGCCCTCGACTGGTTCAGGAACTCTCAACTCCTCACATGCATTAAGCAGAATACCATAATTAGGAGTAACTGCTTTTTAAAGCTCCGGCGGAGATTGTTGTTCCTGATCCCCTTGTTTATGGACTACAGACTCTCTCATCCAACAAAATTTACCTCAGTGGACTCTTAGTGGTACCAACTCTATTAGCCGTAGATGGCCTGTCTGTCAATAGTCTCGTTCATGAACGCCTACTCTTGTTATTCATCTCCATAAAGACCGTCTTTTCTTTGTCACCGGGGTTCCCATTTTGAGTCTTGGTTCCTCCTGAGGTTTCTTCCTCCATCTGAGGGAGTTTTTCCTCGCCTCTGTCGCCTTTGGCTCACTAGGGGCTCGGACCTGGACTCTTGTAAAGCTGCTTTGTGACAACTTGGTTGTAAAAAGCGCTATATAAATAAAATAAATAATTGGTTGGTAAATAGAATTAACTCACCTTTTGATGGATGGTGCTGTGAACCTGGTTTGATTCCATTGAACTCTACATTCAGTTAAAGAACCATTTGGACATTTGCATTATAAAAGTGCATGTGAAGTGCAGTGCTGTAAACAGGATACCATGTACAGGGAATTTACTTGTGGCTAAGATGACCATGTCTGCAGGGGACCACCAATTAGTAAATTAGGCTCAATGGGTCATCACAGGTCTTCTCCTTATCTCACCAGAAGCTCCTCATCTTACCCAGAAGTTACTGTTGTGCTGCAGTCATTTCCTAACAGACCACTCTCTTCTCAGCAATGGACAGATTACTGGACTTAACCAGCTCAGCAAGATGAATTCTCTGTGTCATTTTTCATCTGATTTGCTGTGTATTTCAGCGCGCAGTACATGATGGATGATCATAATTTGCTCACAAAGGCAGCATGTCTCAGCCATATTTAACTGAACATAGACATAAAATGCAAGGACCGCTTGTTCACTACTTGTAGATAAAGTATTTGTAGGAATGCGTCAAGCACACTTTACTTATTCACTTTACTGAGATACCTATCTTGTTTGTATGACTGTTAAGTGTATAGTAAGAAATTGTTGTCCATGCACAGTTTGTTCTGGCCTGTCTTTGTGTTTTAGCCAGTTTCTGAGCAGATGACCACGGTGGGCTAGATCTGTTTGATTGGTGGAGGGTTCACAATCCAGAACCTTAATCAAGTGCTTACGATGTACGGAGCTGGTGTGACAGAACAACACATGCCACCACCATGTTGGTGTCACGGTGGTGCTGAGAATGGTCCAGCGTTTAAAAATCTGGTCGTTGTGGTCCTGTGGTGGTCCCTTTCCATTTTTGGACTGGGTAGACAGTGGGTGATAAAGCAACAGGTGGGTTAGATTGAAAATTGCAGACCTGCAAAATGCTCTAGTTGTGTAAATGTTACCAATGAACATTTACACTACTAGAGCAAGAGTAGTGTACATTATAAACAAGTGCATTTTCTCTCTCTTTTCTCTCTCAGGTCTCTACTCTGGTTTTGACTTTTGTTACGACTCTCATTCCAACTGAAAAGCCTTTTTTTCCTGACTAGAGAGCCTCACTGTTCTTTCTGGTGACTCTTCTACTGTGAATGTGCTGGTTACCATCAGACACCTTATATAACTGTTCATAGAAGCAGGCTATGTACAGCTTTTGCCTCCATTAGAAGCAAAAAGAGATCGTATAAATTTGTATTTCTCTTAGACTCTAAACTGTAAGATTTGTATTTCTATTTCAGTGATTAATATTTATTTACCTAAGTATAAATTACTTTCACATGTTTGACAGCTTTGAATCACACCCCACACATTGAACACATACAAACACAAATGTCATACTGAATGGAAACTGAATGTTTCAGTAAGCTAATGATGAAGAATAATTTATGATGAATAACTAAGGGTGTAAAAATGCATCAAAATGTTGTGGTATTACAACAAAAAAAAAAATCTGACACTGCATCGTGGACATGTGACAATACATGATGGAGAAAGGACATTCTATTAATTATGATCTTGCCTGCAAGCCATGTGTTACGACCCTTGCCTGCAAGCCATGTGTGTCACATCGTTCTTGGGGAAGGAGGTGCAGGCACGGATTTTCATGTCTCAGATAAATGTCTTATGTACACAAAGCAAACACAAAATGGCAGAAATATGGATAGAAACTGAGAGTTCACTTTTGTCTTTGTAATGAGTAATGTTTCTTTTCTGGCTGGCCAAGGAAGCCTTTTCTGAAGCCTTGGTGAAAAATAGCTGAAAAGACTAAAATCCAAAATGGTTGGATTGTAGCTGTGACTTTATGTGACTCACAACGCGCCTTTTGAAGCACTTCATGATGGTGGGTGTGAGTGAAATTAGGTCATTGAGGTCACTGATGACTTCTTTAGCACAGGAATGATGGTGGTAGCTTTGGAGCACATTGGAAAGGTGGTGGTGCTCAGAGAGATATTAAGGATGTCTGTGAGAACATCTGGTAGGTGCTCAGCACATCTTCTGAGCACACAACCAGGAATGTTGCCAGGAATGTTTCAACAGGACAATGGTCTGATGGTTAGACAGAGCACCTGGTCGTTGGGGGCAGTATGGTCTTCCTCACTGCCATGTCATTTTGTGCTTCAAACTGTGCATAGAAGTGATTTAGCACATCTGGTAGCGAGGCCTCAACGTCACAGGGAGGTAGAGATGCCTTGTAGTTGGTTATGGCCTGGATGCCCTGCCACATGTGTCTTGTCTCCAGTGTCCTGAAAGTGGACATGGATTTTCTGAGCATGTGTGCACTTCACTGCTCTGTTGGCCAGGGAGATGTTGGCCCTTGCTATTCTAAGGATGGCCAGTTTCTCAGGTTCTCAGGAGCATGCACACCTCCGCAATCATCCATAGCCGGGTTTGGGCGTGTGGAGACGTTCTTGGAGGTGGTAACATCATTAACAGACTTGCCGATGTGGCCAGTCACAGACAGTGTACTCCTCCAGGTTTGCGGAATGGCTGGAATCAGCATGACAGACTCTCACGGTGTGATCGGAGTCCTACCCCGAGGTGTGTATGCACCAGCAATTTTTGTGTGAACACAGTCCAGTACATTTGCCCCTCTCATCACAAAGTCCACATACTGATCTTAAGACTTGCATGATTAAAATGAGTATTGGAGCTCACTGATGGCTATGAGCACGACGATTAATTCTTGTGGTAAATACATCTAACATTCACAAACTCCAGCGGCAGTGAGCAGTAACTAGAGACCAGCATAGTGGGCAAACACCAGTCAGTGTTAATATAATTACACACCCCTACTTTTTGTAGTCAGCTCAAAATAACGATCACCTTGAGAAGTTCGCTGGAATTGGATGTGGTCTAGTTTTTTGTCCAAACATTGGCAAGCAGGGTGGGTGGGACAGCTGGCCACCTTTCTGCGCTTCTGCTTCCTCGTGGACTGTTCGGGATGTCCCTTCCCCTAGCCAATGGCATTAAATGATGCCGCAGTCTGAGGGCCTGGTCCCCGTAGCAAACTGAGGCCATAGAGCTTGTTCCTCAGTCCATCCTCAAGGTAAGTTTCTTGTTTTATTCTTAACTGAAGCAGGGTCTGGCAGTCATAGGCATGTGTACCACAAGCTTTTTTTTACACACATCAGCAAGGATTGCTGTGGTTGCTGTGTGCCGCCTTCATCAGAACACATTGTGTCAGTGGAGTTAGAAAGCTTTTATTGTAATGGATGAGTACAGAGGGAAGCAATAAGCAATGGTATTCAAGGTTTCCCCCAAGTATTTCAGTAGTAGCTTAAAAGATTGTAAGATGGAAGCACCAAGTTTGGACCATGGAGTTTCCGAGATACATCAATTTCACCCCATTCTTAGCATAAACGGAATGGCCTGAACAAAAGTTTTTTGACAGAGCCAATTTTGTAAAGCTTTAGCAACCATAGATTGTAAGCAAATGCCCCTTGTTCCACCTGCAGCCTGGGAACCCAAACCATACTACATTAATGTACAAGACATGTGTGATGCAAAGCACTGGTTCACAAAATATCTTGGGTTTGTGGCAATAGCTTCATCTTCAGGAAAAGCAGCATCTACTGCTGAGCAACTACACTATGCAACAGGCATTTTGGAGAAGCTTTTATAATTGGTATTAGTGTTTTTTTCCAGTAGTCTAATAGTTATGTATCAGAAGGAAATGATTCTTTCTTTAATGTGATTTTAAGAGGTGGATATCCTCAAAATGCTTGGTCTTGACATCAGCCATTGACCCCATGTCAGAGACCCAGAACATTAATAATACATCTAATATCAAGCAGAATATATCATTATAAAGCACACCTTTAACCTTCCAAAGCTATAATGGACCAGTTGGTGAACACAGATCTTCCACTTCCAGAGGAAGGCAGACGAGAAAGGGAGGAAGGCAAAGCACGATTTTTCCAGGGATTAAATTGTTAGTCTTCACCTTCCAGTATTTTCTTTACTTCCACACCAAAGAAAATGGCCTGTTGGTTGAATGGGAATGTTTGGGATTTTGACTGAAAAAACAGGTTAAAAATTGACATAATGTATTTGTTTTTACTAGCAAAAAATCATTTGCTTACTAAACAAAGTACATTTTAGGTTCAGTCCACCAGGAAAAGGCCAAAAAGCAATGCACATTAGAAAATGCTATGACTAAAATGCTATGATTTACATGTCACTGGCTTTTATTATTTCTCACATATTTCTCACAAGCAGCAGTGGAACTTCATCACTGTATAGTAATGAAATAGCATTACCTCTTGGAAACAAAGAGTGGGGGGTGGGGGGTGGGCAAGTCCCTCCTATAATGGTTCCGGCACCCATGGTCTCAATGCAGTTTGTACATTTAGCTACAGCCTTAATTTCAGGCACATTCTGACTGCATAGAGGCACATTTTGTGCCGCATCCAGCACAGCATTTTTTGGAAACACTACAAGCAGGTTTGGTGTAAAAAGAATGATGGTTATACACAGAAGCTCCTCAGAAACTCAACCCCACTATTTAGTTTGATGGAGGGTGTGTGATGTTTTAAGGCTTTTCCTTCAAAGGTCTTGCAAACCTTGTTAGAGAACACACTGAAAATCTATAGATTTGATTGCTGTGGAACCAATGTGCACCAATGAATCAAAAAAATTCAAAGCACTATTTTTCAGTGGGTAGCATCAAGGACTCTGCTAAGAACCAGGAGATGTTAAATGAAAAAAAAAATGCATGCCTCTTTCAAAAAGCTAAAAGGTGAGATGTTTCAACAGGACAATGGTCTAAAATGTCAAAATGCCAACAAAATTAGTGACCACAGAATCAACATTGGCTACTGCTGTTGGAAAAGAAAGACTGCACAAATAACTAAATGCAATGGTAACAGTAACTATGACACAGGCGGTTATGTTAAAATAATGTA
>JBBIGA010000132.1:1289335-1306374 GCA_037576975.1 Alestes dentex | reverse complement strand
GTTCAAAATATGCACACCCCACAACCACAATGTCTGATGAAAAAAAAACTATTAAAAATAACAGCCCAATAATTCACATGTCCGTTTTATTTGGGCTATATCCACGGAAAATTTTTTGTCTGTCTGTCTGTGTGCAAAATAACTCGAAAAGTACTGCATGGATTTAGATTAAATTTTCGGACAACGTGGGTATTAGGTCGATTTGGCAATACTGACTAAAGTGACTCAAGTGTGTCACAGACCCGGATCAGAAGAGTGACTCAGAGGGAGTCACTCTCTCCAAGTATTACAGCTTTACTCTGTTTTAGTGTCCCTGTGTGAAACTCACGCTTGTAACTTTAGTTCCGCATTACTTTAATCCATCGTACCATGTATTCTCCGTACGACATCATGTACCGAACCGTGACCCATGTACCGTGACGGTTCGGTACGAATACAAATACCGTTACAGCCCTACTGACCACACACAGACGCGCATAAATGTCTAGTTCCTGGTTGACCAGCACATTTCGACTACTATCGACTACCTCACTTTATGCTATTCATACTGCCTAACATGTCTACACTTTGTTTTTATACTGTGCTACATTCATTCTACACTCATTTAGCACCTGCACTCTACTGTAATCCTGTTTACTGCCAGTACAAACACCCTAATGACCCGCCACTGTTAAAACTCTACACATACTTATTGTATTTTTTCTGTGCTGCTAACTGTGCAATAAGAATAAGAACATGATAACAGTGCAACATATGCTCATGTGCAATAATATGTATATATAGTCAATATTTTAGTTTCTGGTAAACTAAGTTTCCCACTCACATTGCTGTTACGCTGCTACGTTGTCTATTTGTTGTTTATTTATTGTAGTGTTCTATCGTCCCTGGAACTCTTTTTAATGCTGCTAAGCAGTAATCAGACCTACAGTGCAATACTAATCACTTCGAAGGTTTACGTAATGTCTACATTTGCTGTCTATTTACTGTCTGTCTGTTGTCCTTCTGCTTGTTGTAACCTGCACTCTGTTGAATGTTGTTTGTTGCTATATGTTGCACCGTGGTTCATGGAGCAACGTTGTCTCATCTCACTTTGTACGTGTACACAGCTGCTGATGCCAATAAAGTAGCCTTTAGCCTTAAACCTACAGCCAAGGTTTTCACAAAATTAGACCTCTGTAGCATGTACAATATGATGCATATAAGAGAGGGAGAAGATGGCACTCATTATGATTAGGGCAGCAATGAATATCTAGTTTGCCCTATGTATCTTTAACACTCTCTTTCTTTCCATCATTTATCAGAGACATGGTTGATTGCTTTGTTGACGCTGTTCATAGACAGCATCTTAATTTTTTAACCCAATTTGACTACCCATCAAAGGCAGGTCTGCCGAGTTCTCCAAAGACTTTGTGATTATAATTTTTTTGTAGAAGTTAAAAAAAAATGCAGCTTCCATCATCTCATTTTTTGAGCTTATCCTAGGTCCATCAAAATGGATGAACAGAATACCCAAGTCATACGTGATTGGACTATTCCCCAGACAGTAAAAGACCTACAGTGTTTATTACTAAAGGGTATATTCCCTGAATTCCCTCAAGCATTCATTGCATTTAAAATATCAAGTCCTTGCTTTGCTCAGCCCCAGTATTACAGCGGCCCTCTGTAAGGTTGTGATGTGGATTCAGCCCTGAAATTAGCTCTCACCCTGAACCTAGGTCCATTAGGTTAATCCAGATCGTCTTTCCACAAAGACTGTTAAGAATCCCATCAGAGTCACATCAATTCATTGCACCTGACTCCAACTGAGCAGTACAAATACATTCAGTTCACATGAAACCCTTCACAACGTATTTCCAGTGATTCTTTCCTCCATACTGAGTTTTTGTAATTTTGTCTGAAACCCTGGTTTTGACACCCTTACTTGCTTTGTCCTGACTTTATTTTGCCTATCCTTGTCTGTTCTGTATGCTGATTGGATTGCCTTTTATCAGACTTTGACAACATCTGCTTGGACTATATGATTGTGTTTTTCTGTCTGTCAGTACAGACTTGTTTGCCTGTCAGACTCCCCATTGATTTTGAATCACCGCCTGTTCCAATTTACTAGTTTTTCCACATTTTTGGAATTAACCTGTCTGCCATTTTGGAATTACCTGTCTGCCTCTGCATCTGAGTTTGCCCTATTTTATTTGTGACTCTCTGATTCTCAGCTCTGCATTCTCCAATCTAACCAAATATTGAAGGAGACGACTCATTGCTATTCCAGTGGAAAGGAGGTTACACCGACTGGGGCAGCTGGTGGCCTGGTGGTTAGGGCGCTAACACACTGCTCCCTGGGCGTCCCACATTGATGGCAGCCCACTGCTTCACTTGGTGAATGGGTCAAACGCAGAGAAAGAATTTCACACTGTTATAGTCATGTGTGCTGTGTTCACGCGTGACTATAAAGGGCCACTTTACTTTACTCATAAAATTAAGAGGTACAGTGGTGCCGTTGTGACCCGTGGTCACATTTCTATTGATTTTTTGTTTATTCTATAGTGTTATGGGCTTTTTTGTTCAGATTAAATTGATTTTGATGAATAGATGTTTCTTCAAGGGCGCCAATTACTGGAGCTGACCGTATGTGTGCATACTGTTAATTTTTAAAAGCATTTCCAAGGCTTTTCATTGCACCTTTTATTAATGATAAAATCTGATATGGGGTACTTAATTGCTTGGGAGTGCAGCACAGTGAACCAAAAAAAAGAAAAAATGCAATCTGCTCTTTGTGGCAAATCATTCTCAATTAGAACTATTTTAATTAATCCAAAGATGCTCTTTGTAAAGACACATTATGGGTTATTTACAGGGATAATTGACTTAGGATGGGATGGATATGCTGTGCTTAATGCCACGGTCGGCTCTGAACATCTGTCTTTCTGTTGGCATTAAAAACCGTTTCAGTGTCTGTGTTTATGTATGCATATATTGTGTTCATGCTTGCGTATGTGTGTGTGTGTGTGAGTGTGTGTGTGTGTGTGTGAGTGTGTGTGTGTGTGTGCCGTTCTCATATCTCGCCAAGCACTAAATCTCTGCTCCTGGGCTGTACGGCTGTCTCTCTGACACCTTGTCCGCCAGTGTGATTAATCATTCATGAGCCTAATAGATTTCAGTGAATAACGAATGGAATCTCTCAACGGTAAAGTCTAAATGGATCCGACGGTTCCTTCTGCTCTTGGCCCACTCCTCTCCACACAATCAAAGCCCTGGAAATACTTTATAAAGATGTCTTGTGCAGGGTACATCCACATATAACTATAAACACCTGCAGCTCGCGTCTGTGTATCATGGTGGTTTACACCTCCATGGTGGTTTACACCTCCATGGTGGTTTACTGTAATGCACAGTTCAGCACGTGATATACTGCATTAACTAAATAATTAATTTTCCTCACTGCTTGCAACGACTGGACAGATTTTTTCAAAACTAGGTATTTGGTCAGTGAATGTACCTTGGGTGCAATATGTCTAATATTTTTCATTATGTGATTATTTTTTAGTTATATAGATATACTATCAAGTAAAAAGTAATGTAGTTGCTCCTTCGTCATGCATTAGTTTTTTTCCCCTAAGGTCCACATATGATATTTATGGTTTTATTCACCAAAATAATTCCCTTCAACATTATTTTCAGCTTCTCTTTCTCCCTTGGAATGAAAGAGGCTGATTTTGTTACTGTGTTAAAACTAATATTGTCACGTCTGGACTGCTTTGCCACGCCCCAAGCGGCTGGGATTCCCAGACTGCTGAAGCCGAGGCTTTCCAGCCACGCCTGGCGGGCAGGGAATCCAGGCCGCTGGGTTGGGGCATGTGTTCTACATCTCTGTTCTGTTTATGTTGGGGCGTGGTGCCCAGCAGCCCTCCGGCAGTGGAGTGAGCCTACGGGACCGGCGGCACTCTGAGGAAGAAGACTCGTGACTGGAGTGCCCCTCGTGACTCTAGGAAGGACCTAGAGTCCCGTGCGGTTGTGAGTTCCTCATGGCCCCTCCGGAGTAGTGAATCCTCACTGGACAGATCCCGTGAAGCCCCAGCATGCCGCAGTGCGGCTGCCTCCCCTGTGTTCCTTTTATACCACCCGTGTCCCTGCCAACTCTCGGATTGGAGCTGACGTCTTCGCTCCCGCGGATGGGAGTTGCCCGTGGCTCCTGAAGAGGAGATAGTCCTCACCGGCTCTGGACTGTTCCCCTGAGGTCTCGGCGGGATTTTCCTGTGTCCTTAGTGTGTCCCCGTGTTCCTGATGATTCCTAGTGTCCCTCGTGTGTCCCTGTGTTCCTGGTGATCCCTGGTTCCCTTACAAGTTCTGGGGAAAAGGAGGACGGCTCTGAGCACCTCAATGAAAGACTGTGTGTCTGTTAAGTTCCCACTCTTCTGTCATGTCAATTACTGTCATTAAATCCCCCTTGTTCCTCTGTACTGCTGTGTCTGTGTGCTCCTTCCCTGGGATAGCCATAACAGTAGACGTCACCAACACCAGCAGGAGTGCCCTGGCCTGGAAACTGAACCTCCTCGACGGCTACTGCTACCCTGGAAGCCAAGTCGCTCGTGGGCAGCTTTGTTCGCTCCTGGTGATGGAGGTGAGGCCGTTCCGAGCCCCTTTGGAGGTCAGTTCTAAAGGAGGGGTACTGTCACATCTGGACTATTTCGCAAACCCTCCGGCAGCAGAGTGAGACTCTGAGCCTCTGAGTAGGGTTGCTAGACGCCAGCCATTAGTGTCACCTGTATCTTGTTAACTTTAAGTGAAGTCTTGTTTAATGTGAATTGGTTCTCTTTCCCCATTGGGTGCATGTGTCCTCCTCCCTTGTGTCTCCCTAGATAAAAGGGAGACAGGCGCGCTGTCTCCATCAGGATCCCTGGACCTGTAGGAAGGCTTCTAAACCTTCTGGGCCCACTGCTCTGTCAGGGAACCCTTCGGTGTCCAGCTTCGAGTTCTGAAAGGAAAACTGGATTATGTCATTGCTCACTAACTCTGGACTGATCCCCTGAGGCCCCGCATGCCATGGTGCGGCTGTTCCTAGTATACCCACCGTGTCCCTGCTGACTCTCGGATGGGAGCTGACGTCTTTGCTCCCATGGACGAGAGTGGCCCATGCGTCCTGAAGAGGAGATAAGCCTCACTGGCTCTGGACTGTTCCCCTGAGGTCTTGGCACACAGCGGTGTGGCTGCATTTCCCTGTGTCCGTAGTGTGTCCCAGTGTTCCTGATGATTCCTGTTGTCCCACGTGTGTCCCTGTATTCCTGGTGATCCCTGGTTCCCTTACATGTCCCTGTGTTCATGGAGACTCCCCGACGTTCTATCGATTGGTAACGTGACTTGTTTCAAGCATTACTTCTTATCTTCTAATATAAAGTTTAACTGTGTATGGTGGTCAGCTCCACTCTCAGAGGGAGGGATTTCTGCACAGCTTGGTAATCTTCCTGCACATACACACACACACACACACACTTGACTCAACTCCGCATTTAATTGCCATATTTTAGTATGTGTTTAATCCAAACTGTACTGGACTTAGGCACTTGGTTCCCAACACCTGATTTAGATCAAATATATATTTTTGCATGCTCCCCTTGTGTTGCCTAAACAATTCTGACCCATTAAGGCACAGACTCCACAAGACCTCTGAAGGTGTGTTGTGGTTTCTACCACCAAGTCCGGCAAGCTGTGAAGTGTTGTCTTTGTGGATCAGAGTGATTTGTCAAACACAGTGAACATCTTGACCTCTTTTTACTCAAACCATTCCTGAACAGTGTATCTATCCTGAAGTTCACGTGCTCATTGTGGGTGCTTTTGGCAGTGGACAGATGTCAGCATGGGCACTCTGATAGGTCTGTTGCTACTTAGCTCCATATGTAGCAAGCTGAGATGCACTGTGTGTTCTGACACCTTTCCGTCAAAGCCAGCATTACATTTCTCAGCAGTTTGCACTGCAGTAGCTCTTCTCTGGGATCAGATAAGATGGACTAGCCTTCACTCCGCTATGGGGCCCTTGTGCAAAGTGCTCAGATACCTTAGAAATGTTCCTCTGTAATGAGATAATCAGTGTCTTTCTTTTACCTAGCAGTGGTCTCAGTGCTGTGGCTGATCAATATTTAACTATAATTATAAATATCTTTATTACTGCAGTTGAAAATATATCCAGTAAAGGCCGACAACTGTCAACAAGCTCACAAGCTATATGTAGCTTACAATTAAAAACAGCTTTCATTATCTACTTAGTCAGTAAAGGTAATGTTAACAAATTAGAATCATTACTTAACTGCCAATTCACTGCCAGAACTCACCTAGCATGTTATCAGCTCTAAAACATTTTTTTAGACTCTGAAAATACATTTATTTATTTTACATTTTATCAAATAGTTACAATCACTGTCCTTCTTAAGCCTTTGCCGGTGAAGTGTGAAAAGTGGCTTGGATTTTCGTGTGCATATGAATACTAAGATAAGCATATTGTGTATAAAAAAGCTTCCAAATTTGAATACCAACATAACAAACAATACTTGAGTATTTGGGTTATCTGGACCTCTGATTAGATATAAGATCAATCGGTGAGATATCACATTTTGAATTGGAACTGTAACCTGGCTTTGGATGGAATTAGACCCTATAGAGGGTGAGGACTGATATCATGGAGTCCAACACTGCTGTGATTAGGTTAAGCACCTGAGGACATATATTGCTCAGTGTAGCCATTCTCTAGCACGTACAAGCCCTGCAGGATGCTGAGCTTTCTTGCAGAAACCCTTTGTCACTGTGTTCAACAGTCTGTGTTGTGATGAAGTTGTTATGTGGTGGAGCCCCCTTAGGATATATATGGGACATATGCTTAGTGTGGTCTCGCTCTACCTCACACAAGCCCCCCGGATGCTGAGCTTTCCTTAGCTTTTCCCTTAAGCAGAGATTTCTTGTGTGTTTTGCTCAATTACAGTTGACACTGAAGCATAAGAGAGAGAGAGAGAGAGAGAGAGAGAGAGAGAGAGAGAGAGAAACAGATAAAGATTTGAAGGGGTGGAGAGGAGCCTTTTTCTAACAGATCCTGTCAATGTGAAAGAGGTGTTTAACCTCTTTTAGGGAAGAAATTCAATTTGAAATACATGTCAACAAATCAACAGCACTGCTAAGAATGGGTACAACTCTTTTTTGCCACTGTTACCAAAACTAGAAGTACAAGCACTCATAGGGCAAAAGGCAGAGAAACACCCTGGACAGGTTGCCAGCCCATCACAGGGCCGAAACACAGACAAACACACACATTTACATTTATGGCATTTGGCAGACGCTTTTATCCAAAGCGACTTCCATTCCCTAACTACAGGGGGCAGTCTCCCTGGAGCAACTCGGGGTTAAGGGTCTTGCTCAGGAACCCAGTGGTGGTGTGCTGAAGGTAGGATTCAAACCCATGACCTCTTAGTCCAGAGGCAAGTATCCTACCTGCTGAGCTACCACCACACATGCGCAACTGCTGCATCATTAGTGCGCACAATGGGCAGCCTAGATCCAATAGAGAAAATAGATTTTCAGTGTGAGAAATCGTAGGTAAGGCGTGAGAGCGTGAGATGACAGTCAAATGTGTGAGTCTCATGCTCAATGCGTGAGAGTTGGCAACCCTGACACATACACCCCTTGGGGTAATTTAGCATCTCCAATTTGCCTGACGTGCCTGTCTTTTGACTGCAGAGGAAAACAGGAGTACCTGGTGGAATCCCATGTAGATGTGGGGAGAACATGCAAACTCCACAAAGAAATGACCCTCAGATGCCCAACTGGAAATCAAAAACAGGACCTTCTTGCTGTGATGCAAAAGTGCTAAAATTGGCAAAATATGCGATTTAACTGTGGGTGTTCTGCACATAACTACAATGATATAAAAGCAGCTTTTACCTAAAGCTGGTAGAGTGTGAGCAGTTTAATGTACAACCCTACCCACCCTCTAACAGCATGAGGGGCTTTGGAAGAGAGGAGAAAGAGGACACAGGGTGAGCCATTTTCCAATAAGGATTTTCTTAAGGAGAAAGGCTCAAGTAATGTAGTTTTATTTCAGGAGAAAGCAGGAAGGTTGAGGAGGCACGAAAAATGCATGCAGCCCCTCTCAGCCCACTACAGAGTCCTTTCTGTTGCTTTCTCAAACATAAACAAGCTTAATATGGAGCAGGGCGGTACGTTTCAAGCTTGAAGAAAGCAAAATCAAACCATTTGTTAGTTTGGACCTTTCTTTTATCCTGCGATATCACATTTTTTTCCTCTCCTCAAGCTCAAATGTTCCCTTGCAGCAGTCCGTTTCATTTGAAGTTGCAAAGGTGCATTCTTCTGTTCCATAACAGACCTCTAAGTCTAATGAAAACCTTGGGAGCTCAGTGCCTTCACAGGAAACTCTGAGAACATTCATTAGTTTCCAGGTGCAATGGTGTGTGTACCCTGCTGCCAAATAATTCAGCTCCTTTGAAGGTGAAGTCAAGACTAGCCAACCATGTCTAGCAGTGTCTTCTCAGACTGAGTTTTAATTTTCCTTCTTGGCAGTAAATCCAAGCGAATGGTGCATCCCAGTGAACAGCACATTATTAAACAAGTTTTAAAATTCAGATAGTCAAACTTGTCTGAGCAAATTACAAGGCAGCGAGATTTACTCTGGAGGGGAAAAAAAATCTCATGACAAGGTTTTTTTTTTTTTTTTTTTTTGCAGCTTTTAATTTTTAGAGCACCACGTTTTGACTTTCGCTCATAAAACGTTTTAGACTTCACACCACATTTCAGCTATAGGAGCAAAATTTTCTTGGCAAGCCTGTAGTGAGTTCAGTAAATTCACGTTTATTTGTAAACATGTATGGTGTAGACATGTTGAATGCAATGTGAGTGTAGCAATCCCTTTATTTTATATTAATGATAAAATAAAGGTTTATAAAGGTTTATCTCTTATCTTATTGCAGTGTTGAAGTGTTTGCTGTTACCTAACCCCTTCTTGACAATATGGCACAAAATGAGGAAAAATACTAAGAGCTAAGACAGCACAATGTAAAACATGTTATTTTTCTTCAAAACCTCTCAGGGCTGTAAATGACCTGGCTGTGAACTCATGCATTTGCTGATGGAGTATGGATGACGTATTTATTTCTGTAGTAAACTTCGCACTTCTCATGTCGTATTTGCTTTATTCAGCCAAGTTTGCTCTTTTCAAGCCAAACTTGCGTCAAACCCTGCTGGAATTTAAACATCACTTCACTTCTCGTGGATTTGAATGGCCACATAGCCTGAGAACATTCTGTCCAAGTCCAGAACAAGTAACTAAAGCCTGACAGATATAAACTTGTTTAGGTATCTGTGGCCATACTACTACCTTATTGAACGCTTGTGCTTTTGAAACCGTAATATTGTGTAATTTTAAGAACCTTCAAGAATATTGTTTCTCAAAGTGAGGTGTGATGTCTCTGATTATAGGAACGTGTGTCACATCATGTCGAAAATAAAAGATTTTGAGCCAACAGGTTATAAGCCTCGACATATTCTGTTTACTTTGACTACTGTCATCACTGGCTCAGTGCTTGAATTACTGATCGATATGGCAAAAATATGTTTTTATAAAAACTACTTTGTATAAGACTTTTTAGTATACATGATGGTATTTCATTTTTTAAATATTTGATACATTGGCACAGACAAAAACACATTTTTTTATGATTTAATTGCGTATTACAGCTTTTTGTAATCTGAGGTTTTCATAGTCTGCACTATATTAAATCCAGGGCTAATTACTACAAACAGGACTAATGATGCTCTCTTTATAATGAAACTTGAAGTTGACCAGTGTTCTTTAAGTACATGCAATAATCATAATGTACAGAAAAGCATATCATGATATCAAGGAGATCAAAATTATGATAGTAACGATAAAATATCATCACATTGCCCACTAATTGGAGAATGTACGTAGTCATTTTTTATTGTAACTAGATAACCACCAAAGATATTTTTCTGATGTGTCCAACATTTTGCCTCATGTGGGGAAGGATGGAGCTTCGGAAGAGTTTGAGATGCCCATGTTCTGGAACAGCTTCTATTACAAAAAATCCCATCAAGATGAATGTGGGAGTATGACCATCCTCATTATGGCGTGTTAGCCTATTCTGTGTATTTTTACTTATGTCCTTTGCTACTACAATGCTCAAGCACCCTAAGGGTATTGGATTTGTACTTGGCAGTAGTTTCTATGGGAATCAGTATCCAAAGATGAAAAGCTGAATCAGCACATTTAATAGAAAAGTTAAATGCAGACTATGAGAAATCCGAACACAAAATTTGTACCTAAACCAAATCCAACAAACAAGTAGAAGCAGAATCTCTAAACCTGATCAGACCCAAACGTGAACAGCTCAGTCAGGCTGGGCTATGTCAGATTTGCTCAGGCTCTAATGTAACATGCCGTTTTTTTTTTTTTTTCTTCTGTACAGGCATTGAGTGTATCCTAGTCCTGCCGGATCCTCGTAGCTACTGGGACCCTGTGTTTGGTACGTGTGTGTTCCTGCTGTCCTTTTTGATCCCGGTAGCCATCATCAGCATGTGCTACAGCCTGATGGTGAAGCGCCTGCGCAGTGTGCGCATCCTATCAGGCTCCAAGGAGAAGGACCGGAACCTGCGGCGGATCACGCGCATGGTGCTGGTGGTGGTAGCCGTCTTCGTGGTATGCTGGACGCCCATTCAGATCATGGCACTGGCCCAGTCGCTGGGCTTTAATCTGGCCAGCGTGCACACAGTGGTCCTCATGCACTTTTGCATTGCCCTGGGCTACATGAACAGCAGTCTGAACCCCGTGCTCTACGCCTTCCTGGACGAGAACTTCAAACGCTGCTTCCGCGAGTTCTGCCAGCCCTCGCCCTTCCGCCTGAATGCGCAGCAGTCGGGCCACATGCGCAGCATCGCCCGCGAGGTCGCCTACAACTGCAAGACCACGGACGGCAACAGTAACCCGGCATGACTAGGCGTGGAGCTGCCCCTGGTCAGCCCCGAGCCGCAGCCCAATCCAGGGACAGGCAACTCAAACTCTGAGCTCACTCAGATCACCACCCTCTAGCGCCACGGACGCCTCTGCCGGGCGGGCAGAGGAATGAGAGGGTCTAGGAGTGAGGGTGGGGTCAGGTCCAATGACACGCCCTCTTAGGGACAATGGGGCTCACTTTTCAGTGTCTTATACGGAGTTGAATGTTAACATTTGTGTCCTTTTATTGTTTGTTTTATGGTTTTAATTTCAACAACACTTTTTTCTTGTTTGGTGTTAGCATTGTGTAATTGTTACTTTATATGGAAACCTTTGAACCAATAAAAATGGTCTAAATTTACCGAATAAAATAAAATCTTGTTACATTAATGTATATTGAGCTTAGGAACATTTTTCTCCTGTCTTATAAAGTGACTATTTTAGAAATGCAGGGTTTTGTTTTTGACAGTGACAGATTCTTCTTCTTTTTTTTTTTTTCAGTGAGTCTTTGACAGCTTACATGCGACTGCATTGCCTTAAACATAACACGTCTGTTAAAGCTAAGCCCATGGACTGAGGGATTTGACACTTTTGTTTTGCATTATTACCTTCTGTTGAACTACATTCTATGTATATAAATATACATACATAAAAGAAATAGAAAAAACAACAGAGACTTAGCTATTAAAGCCTGATTGTTGTTTAAGTTAAGAGAAATGCTATTTTTGTTGGTTGTCCTGTAACAGAAGCAAAAATATTTTATATTACATTGTTTTATAGCAGTTTTAAGCTTTACGGATGATTTGTAAAGACAACAAAGTGTATTATGTTATACTAAAAGTAAAAAAAAAGACGTATTTAAAACAGCTTACGATGAAGCACGAGTCATAATATTGATAGAGTCAACATTAGTCGACATTTCTGATATTCTTGAATGTTTTCAGTGTATGCAGTATCTTGCTTTCTCTACCCTGTGTTGATATTCTTTGTCAAGTCCAAATCGAGGAGGAAACTTTCTTACTGGTTTACATCACAGACCTCTGAATGTCAAATGACTTTTAAAAAGCCAAATAAAAAAAGAAAAAAGAAATGAGCCGAAGAAGTAAGATGCTGTAATTTCAAAAGCTTCTTGTGTATTGTATTCGATGTTGTAATGATTTCTCCACTTGCTGCATTGAATTGATTCTTTGTCTATTTGAGACCTGATGTTGTGTAGACTGATATGCTGAAACTGTCTATTGAGTTATTGCTATGGGATCTAGACAGTTATTGATATATACTGTATACCGAGGCTATATTGGAAATCTTATATTTTTTTCTCTGCATATGGATTAAATGGCAGTTATTAAAAAGCACTGTGACGGCTTACGCTGGATTTTATGTTTATATTTTTGTTCTTTTTTTTTCATAAAAAAACACTCACTTAAGGAGCCTTGTTGGGGATGTTTTCTCCAATGTTAAGCATGTAATGAGATGGAAGGAAGCAGAAATGAGGATGAGCAGGTGGGTTTAAGAGAATGCCATGCATGGGTATTGAACAATAAAACTATCAAGATGGTAAGAATTGCAATAGCATTTTCCAAACACTACAACACTAAATGCCAAATAGCCTATCTAAGTTCACTCTTGTAGCAGGTGCATATAAATAAGTGTATTATTAAAAAACTTTCCGTTGCCATGTTGTACAAACTTTACAGAAAACATGGAAAAGAGACCATGCGTCCTAAAGAGTGTATAGAAATCACAAAGTAATTATTAGCAACTTATTCACTTCAAATTAAATGTGATATTCAGGTGAAAAGTAACACTGTTAGAGTAGATCAACTACAGTTTTCAGCTGAGGAATCATGCTAATGTTAGCATAGTCGAAACTCAATTTCTTTCCAATATCACTGGTTTTTATCAGTTTCAAATGAAAACTTGGTAGTTTGGCATTCTACGCTGGAAAGCCAAATGGGAAATTCACTCATTTTCAAAATGTCTGCAAAACAAAGGTCATTCAGAATGATTTGATGTGAAATGGTTAGAGAAGAAACCACGTCAGAACTGTTAACAATTTTGGTCATAAGAACTAGAAAGTTCCCCTCAGAGCATAGATAGGTAGCGATTGCTGACTTATAAAATCATGGATTTCATTACTACACCTTTTATGAAGAGGTCCTGCCGCTGCTGCTCGACTTTTCAGCAGTGTTTGTTCTTTGTTTTACCTGCAAAAACATGAAATTCTCATGAGTTAAACCTATGTTTTGAAGATTATTAAACTACTCTCTGTCAACAGCATCACCAAATTACGGACCCCTTAGTGCTGTATGTTTAGTTCATCCTCCTTCTCCATTGTTAGTAATAGTGGAGAATTTATTTGTCAGTAGTGTCAGTCAATTTAATGTCTGACCTAGGTTTCTCAGTTAGGTGCACATCTGGACTTTAATCAAGGCTAGAAAGTGAGAGTCAGGCTGGTTAGCAATTCCGGGTGCCATAGGGGGAGACAGTATACCCTAGACTCCAGCTTACTTCTCCCAAAGGCAATTTAGTGGCATAATTGAAAAGTTCTGCCTTGTGCGAGAGCTGCCTCACACAAGCACCACTCTCCTCATCCCATTCATGTGTCAAACAGGTTTGTCCCACTCAGTGAAGTGCCTGCTGAGAAGCCTGTTAAAAGTGTTCTGATTACAGGTGATTTAATTATTCGACATGTGACAGCAACTCCTTTAGTGGCTCCAGCACCAGCTACTGTTTGCTGTATACACTGAACCTGAAGCTGCTAGCTAGCCATAGGTGTGATAGGACACTGATTCATGTAGGGGCTAATGACATTTGTCTGTGGCAGTCAGAGGTTACGAAGAATACAATTACAGAGGTGTGTAAATTAGCCTTATGTCCAGTGCTGCAATACACTTCTGGTGATTAGCCAAGTTGGATTTTTTCCAATCCAACTGGAAGAGGAATCTCACAGACTATGGCAGAGCACTCAGCCTGTCATCTCTCACTGAACCTAACAAAAATAATCCTAGATTTCTATTCAGTATTCTAAATTAACTAGGAACCAGGAAGGCAGAGAATCTCAGATACCTGCAACCTATAGTAGTGACGATTTTATAGACAATAAAATTGGAGCCATTAGACAAATAATACAAATTGACAGCAGAGCAAAGATGCAGCAGTGAGGCTGGCATCATTTAACCCAGTTCAACAGGCAGAACTCACTACTATTATCCTCACTCTCTACGATTAGAACTCACTACGATATATCAAAATCTTTTATGAGTGTACTCCATTTGCTTCATAAAAACAGGCTTAAAGAAGTCTTCCAGTAATAATCTGGCCCATTTTAGCAATCATAAACTCTTCTCTTAGTACTGATTATTTGTCAGTCGATGCACATATAGGTAGTATTACTTCGAAATATCGCTGCGCTAAGAAATACATTAGAAAAATTAGTCCACACTTTACTACCTCCAGACTTATTATTGTAACACCTTGCTGTCAGGAAATTTGAGCAAATTAATCTGATATCAAGACTACATTGGCTTCAGATCAAATTTCTTGCTGACTGTAAAATCTTACTGCGGACATACAAAGACCTGAATGGCCTCGCCCCTGAATACCTCCGTGAACTTATCTCTTGCTATGAACCTCTATGCTCATTTAGATGTCAAGGTGCTGCCTATCTACAAGTGCCCAGAATTATGAAAGCTACCGCAGGGGAAGAGCCTTTTCACATAAAGCCCCTCAGCTCAGAATTTCCTTCCAGTTAATGTTCAATAAGTATAGGTTGAAAACCTACTTGTTTAGTAAGGCTTTCTGTAATTAACTTAGATAGATGAAGGGTGTAGGTTATAAGTATAGAGAATTCTAGAAAACGAGGATGCCGGTGTTGTTGTCTCACCACTCCTCACGTTCACTCAAATTTGTTAACGGTGGGATCAAGGAGCGACAACATCTCGGGGTGCTCTTGTGTCTGTGATACACCTCAGCTCTGCCCTTTCTAGCTAGGGTATAATTTGTACCCTGTAAACTTAAACATAACTAACAGTTTTCTGTTTGTCTCCCATCCCTTCCTTTGGCCTGTCTCCTTGAAAGTGAAGTGTAGCCCATCAGTCTAGCCTGGCTGACCACCATCAGGGTCTGCCATCGCTGTGGTCCCTCGCCCAAATGTCCTTGAATTTTTTGGCTGCTTTGGACTGCCTGTGTGCTCCTACTCCCCCATCCAAGGACGAGTGCTGTTCAGAGCTCCTGCAGAGACTGCTGTTCTTCAGTGGTGATTAAGTCGGTACACAAAGGTCTTCTTTTGTTAGTTATGTCTATTATGTCTTAACAATTACTACATTTGGGAATATTATTGCCATTTAGGGGTGTAATGGTCTGCAACAATGTTTAGGTGGATAATAGATGTCAAAGTAATACCCACATGAATACCAGGACCTAAGGTTTCCCAGCAGATAGTTGTCCAGAGTTTCACACTTGCCTTCTTCCCATACAGCATCCTGGTGTCATCTCGTGCCCAGGTAAGTGACGTACATGCACCTGGCTTTACAGATAATGTAAAAGAAAACATGATCAGGAGTCTGTATGGACACTCTCATTGGTCTGTGCAATCACAGAGAAAATGAAGGAGCTTTAAATAGTTTTTAGGGACAACATTTTTACACAACTACTGGAAAATGCTACAGAGCCCTGGCAAAGACCTTAGGCATCCCTGTCAGTACAACTGCATAAATAATATTCAGTTAGGTCAGTTAGGTGCATCATCCAAGATTTCACTTTAAATAAAGATTGGGAAAGTAAAAGAGAAGCCAGCAGTTGCTCAAAAGGAGTTGTAGGATGACCTGAAAAGATTGGGACTAACATTTGCACAGAAAATAATGAACTGCTCCAGTATCATATCAATTTGCACACCCCCTGCAAAACTCCTCTGCTTAATAAGAAGCCCAGAGGTGAACATCTACAATTTGCACACAAGTAAATTAAAACTGTACATTGGTCAAACAAAACAAAAATAAAATTCTTTGATAATAATTCTTTAAATATTTCTCGTGATTAGTAGTAACACCCCTGTACCATTTGAGGACGAGCATATCATGATGCTCTCACCTCACGTTTCATTGTGTGAATCATCCCAAGACCACCAGACGCATTATGGAATATGGAGCAACATAGTGGACCATGAAACAAAAGAATTTAATCTCACTGGCAAAGAAAGAGATGTTTGTTTCAACTAGACAATGGCCCCAAACATACAGCCAAAACAAGATTCGTGAAAAATGCTATGCAAAAACAAATAAACAAATAAAATGCTTCAGTGCATAAATTAAAAGATTCTTCTTTATGATATAAAACTTAATGTATATAGTGCTTTAAAGGACCATAGTAACACGAGCCCTTGGTTAATAGCAGATAATTGTTTTTGGCTTGTCCTAGAGCCCACTTGACTAAAACTGTAAAGCTGGAGGCTTACTTGTTTAACATGGAAAGAATAATATATCTTTACATGTCCCCATCAGTTAAGTGGATCTCTATAAATGCACAAATGCTCACTTTCAATGTATTCACAGGCAGCTGCATCCACCCCCTCATCTCTTGTTCCTCATGGACCTTCTTTTGATTCAGGTGCATGTATCATCATTTTCAATGTTGTTTTTCATGGGTTGCAATGAAGCTCCTTTTTTACACTACAAATGTCATGCGTAGACACTTCAGCATCTTGCGCAGAATGCATAGTCATGTCATTTGGTGTTGCAAATGTAAAGCGTCCTTGTTTCAGCAGTGATGCACTTTTTTTCCATTGAAGATAACGTTGTGAAGCGTCATATTTTATCCATGGGAAGCTTCTTCCTCTCCTGTCTCTATTTATCTTTTTTGACATTTTACTGACATCTTCCTCACAGGTGCATCACAAATTATATGGTAGACTTGCATGTTTAAAATGTGTCATCAAAGGACAACAGTAAAAAAAGAAGAGGGAGAGAGAGAAAGAGAGAGAGAGAGAGAGAGAGAGAGAGAGAGAGAGGGAGAGAGAGAGAGAGAGAGAGAGAGAGAG
>JBBIGA010000132.1:1253408-1264540 GCA_037576975.1 Alestes dentex | reverse complement strand
AAAATACACGTTCCTGAGTGGTTCTTCGTTTGACTTGATGCATGGTTCAATAGTTCAAAAAGTTACATGGTATTAGGGTAGTACTAGGATTTTACTGATATACCAATATCACCACTTTCTGACAGAGACACTTGTTGATACTTATATAAGATAAGATAAACCTTTATTAGTCCCACAAGTGGGAGTTTTACATTGTTACAGCAGAAAGTGGACAGTATAAAAGGTAAGAGCTACAAAAACAATAGAATAAAGCTATACAACACAAAAATAATGTATAAAAAGCACACTGTACAAATAATACAAACATATAAAGATAGACATTTTTGTGTAGCATATACACAAACTGTAAATATAAATATATATGTAAATATAAACCTGTGTCAGTATATGTATGTACACATTGGATAGCAGAAGGCATTGACAAAAACAGTAAGCAACAGTAAAAGTAAAAATCAATAACAATGAACCAGACGAACTGCACATTGCTCACAGTAATATTTCACCTCCAAAATTGCAGGTTACACCAGAAAGCCACAAAACCCTGCACATGTTGTACCAGAAATGTTGCACACAAAAGAAAAATATCGCACACAAGACAAAATATTAATTAAATTAAATTTAATTAAATATGAACTATTAAACAAAATTGCTACTAATCTCTATAATTTGGTGTGAAACAATAAAGACACCACATGAAAAAATGTGAAAAGACTCAACAGTGTTTTTTTTAATGAATCTCAATAATTACTTTTTTGGGGAAAAGTAATAGCAAGCTAAAATAACAAGCTAAATTGGTTCCTGAATTTTCTGTATATACAGTGAGGGAGTGCTGCTCCTCTCTCTACCACCAGTCCAATCTAGCACCAACCTTTTAAAAATATCAGCTATGTTAAAATGCATTAATATTGCACAAGTACTGATAGCAGCACCGTTTGTCTAGGCACTTATTAATATTTCAGTATTGACCAGTCAGGAGCTGGTACCAATTTAATACCAGTCCTCAATACCCATACTCATGATATACAAACTTATAAAGATGCATGATCGGTAAAGGCCAATCAAGATTTTGGCTCTAAACACATGATTGTCAATCAATTTACTGTTTATATTTTTAAAAATGTTATGATTCATAAGCACACTTGCACTACATTTAAATGTCGCTGCTATATATGTAGCGCTGAACAGCTCTGGACAAAATAAGCGACCACTGTAGTTTATTTTTAAATCAGCGTCTCTATGAGTGTGACAACCATCCCATACCAGAGTCTGTTAAATTCCTACACAAGCACCTCATTCTGCTTCATGAGGGACTGATTAGTGATCACCTGAATCACATGCTATTTAATGAGGAAAAGTATAAAAACACTGCTGTTATCGACACTCTCCTCTCACAATGAGACCAGTTGGATGGTGAAACACTACTAGAAGTTCGTCAAAGCTCATTATTGCTATTTTGTTTAAGAGTGAACAAGAGGTTTGTTTTCTTTGAATTATTCAAGTTCTGTAAACGCTGCATCATTTCTCTTATTTTGATCTTTTGTCATTTCCTATTAAATTATGCTTTAAAGAACAATATTTCTATTTGAAAATAAGGAGAAATATCATCAGCAGTTCTTAAAAACGAAGGCAAAGCTGTTCAGTTCAATACTTGCACCTATAAAAGATAAAACACGAGAAACTGAACGGTTTTGCAAGGGTCTCTTATTTGTTTTCTTGAGCTGTATTTGATCACTGTAAAATTCATGCAAACTGCTTTATTTTTTTTAATGCCTATTGGACTGTTAAAAATCTTGTTTATATTATGACTTTGGCTAATAGAAACTGGAAATGCGCTTGTGTGACTTCCCAATGACTTCTAGACCGCACAGTATGTGTTAGGAAGTGCTGCACTAGTGACAGGGTTGTATAGTACAGCTGTGCTGCTGCACAGGCTGGCGGAAGAGGCCTGTTGTCTGTAGCAGGAGGCCTTTCACGGTTCCTAATAGTATTTTCCTCTGTCCCCCCATTCATTAAACACTACCCCCACCCCAAGCTTCCGTCATTGCCCAACCCCCAGGCGAACACACATAAAGGCTTATTAGTTTTAAAGAGGACTAACTTTCCATGAAAATGGTAAAACTAGCCTTGGTGACTACTTTTCTTTTTTCTTTTATGTTTATAAGCTTGTTTCTGATTAAGCCCACCCCACAAATAAACCTGATGTACACTTTTAGGATGGTTTCATAAAAACATTATGTACTTTTATACTAATTTGCAAGAATCTGTGGCAGAACTAAAGGATTTCCAGCTTAAATTTCAGTCTTATCTTTTTGTAGTCTTAGTGCAGTCATATCCAACTGATTCTCACGTCCCACGTTAAATTCAGAGTCGCTATATTATTCATGCTTGAAACAAAAAAGAGTGTAGTCAGAAAGAGTCTGGAGACTTTCCTGTCTAATCTGAAAGAGTAAAATGCCTCAGTGCAAAGTAACGGAAAGTTTGCTTGTTTGTTTGGTTTTTTTGTTCAGCTTGATGTCAATAAGCATGGTGTATTGTTTTGGCTGTTGGTCAGTTGAAGAGCTCTGAATGAAAAAGCACTGATCACTGAGTGTTTTTGACCTGTAGTCCACATGTACAACTACAAATACAAAAGCTTTTGGGCACTTAAAGTCAGAGTAAACTTTACTGTCATCTTTGCTTTATTGTCTACTGTACACAGTGAAAGGTATGAATACTATAAGTTATTCTTCTGCAGTATTTATACCCAGCGTTGTGTATGTAGTGTATATTGAGGATATTCTGCAGAGTTCTTATTGGATTTATTTAGACTTTATATTTCATATCGTTCTTGTCTCTGTGTCTGTGTGTGTCTATGTAGTCAGAACATAAGCAATGTTCTCCAGGATCAATAAAGTTTCCTGATTCTGATTCTGAGCTATATGCATGTATACAGTGAGATGAGATGGCGTGGCTCCAGATTTTACACAGTACAAAAAGGCTCATATATAAATATAAACACTAAAGTAGAAGTAAAAATGTGCCATTCAGTACAAGAATGTGCGATTTTAGTGCAAGGTCATTTTTTTAACATCCAATAATTGTGCAAATGTTGCATCAGCGTTCAGGAAGGAAAGCAACACCATTTCAGAGCCTCTACTAAAGTACAGTTGCTTCCATGCCACTGCAGTGTGTGTATTGTAGGTTTTTACTAGACTTTATAGAAGACGTGCTCTGGTAAAGTGGGCCGCAGTGAGTGTGTGATCTTATCTCTCCTGTGTATCCGCGGCGCTTGAAGCTAAACTCCATGCCCCAGGGAAGATATGTGAGCATACGTGTCAAAAGTCATGACACCCAGGGGGGGCTGCCTCCCCAAACCAAGCTGTGCCCCTCTCTCAAGACAAAAGAGACAGGAATTATTCCTTCTGCACCGTGCGTTGGTTAGATAACTACCCGATGCCGTAAAACAATGGAGAGCAACAAAGGCTAAGGGTGGCTTTGATTCAGGCTCTTATGTCTGGTCTGTAAGGAACTGTTGTCTTTTTGTACTGCTGGTTGTTTTTTTTATCTTTTTCTCATCTGTCTGTTATCTTTATCTTCTTCTGTGGCCTACTGGGAACCGGTCCAGGTCTATTTTTGCTCTGCAGCTGAACTCTGACGCTGGTGTTTGTGTGTGAAGTGGAGAGTTGCTGCTCCTCACCTTCATCACTGTGCCCCCGGAGCTGTTATTCTGGCAAAACCTAATACCATTTTTCTGAGCTTTAGTGCAAAAAGCTAAATTATCATAGTCTACTTCTTCTCCTCAGATCCACTTCTGACATTTGTGTAGCTTTATGCGCCAAAAAATGAAATTTTCCATCTCCTTTTTCCAACTTCTCTTTGTTCCTTTGACTGAAACTAGCTGCTTTTGTCACGGCCTCTTTAAGACTGATATGTGCAAATGATTCTTCTCTGACTGGTCACCCTTCATTGTGCCTCCTGTAAAAGGCACTGCAGGTGGAAACACTCCTAATGACTTTAATGAGAATGGGCAGAGCTGAACCTCTATAGACTGAATAGTGAATTACTATAAATGAGTTTTTGTGAGATGTTTACAGAAGCTGTGTTTTTGCAGCATAGTCTCTATATAAGGCCTGTATAAATGGGAGAATGAAAAGTTGAAACTACATATGTTTACATAGTACATCAGTGTTATATATATATATATTTTTTTTAAAAAGCAAGAGAAATACATTTTTTCATGCTATGGCCCCGTTAAAGTCACTTCTTTTGGTTTTTTTTGGCTCAGAGGCATGCAGATTTTAAATTTTATTTATTTATTTATTTATTTTTTTTTTTATTTTTTTATTTATTTATTTATTATCAAACAGATAAATGGCAAATAGAAAGAGAATGCATTTTTTAACACCAACAATCTGCCTTAGGGGGTGGAATAGCGCTATTGATTCGCTCGCTGGGGACAGATCTCACTCGTTCTTAATCATTGAGAAAACATAATCAGACCAGGCCAAGGCTAGTAATGTTGACCGCCAATCGAAGAAGGCATTCCCTCATATAGGATTCATCTTTAATCTTTATGAATTATGAATATAGCGCCGTGGTCGAGAGGGGTGGAAAAAAAAGAGCTGCATTTGAATAACCCCTCTGACCAGCTCATGTTTATTTTAAAAGCCCTCCTTTGCTCCTTTATTTTTGGCCTCTTCTTTCTGCTGTACTTTGACAATCAAAATTGCTGTTATAATATTAAACAAGGTCATTTACATTTGCCTGCTGAATTTAATGGTGCTGTATTGATCTGCGAGTGTCACACTATCCTCATTAAATCACTGATGGGACACACACACACACACAACCACACACACACACACACACACACACAGCTCCTGTGACTCCTCAGATCTGTGCACTATTTATGAGGTTCTTGTAAAGGTATTTACAGATTCCTGGAAAGATGCTTTTAAATTTTAAATGAGACTTACTCTTGAATGTTAGTGAGAGAAAGTCAATGCACAGAGGCTACATAACCGCACACACACACACACACACACACACACACACACACACACACACACCTATCATGTCAACCTTTTCAAAAGGCGCTGCAGGTTGGTGGGCGTGTTGTCATGTTGCTATGCTACCTGAATGTCAAGCAGAATGTCAGAGTGATGGGCGTGTGTGAATGCAGAAATAACCCCATCCGCCCCCTCCCCCTCTTCCTTTTCCTTCAACGTAGTTGATGGATACTTCAGCATCAGCAGCATCCACTGTACCAACCTAAAACATGCCAAAAAGGTCTAGAAGAACTGCTTTCAGTGTGTAGTTCCTTAAAGATCCATCTTGTATGTGAGATATTTGAGTGTGAAGAACCTTCTCAAAGTTACCAGAGCTCTGTTTTCTCTTAGAACACGGATCCAAGCCAAGAACATTTTGATTTTAAACAGTGCATACCTCGACACAAGGAGCTATGTCAGATGTTAATTATGCCTTTAGTGACTGTAACGACCATACCTATAACAGCATTAATTACAACGATGAGTTGTTGATGATGTGATGATTATGGCAATGATGAAAGTGAGGGGTCCTCCGTTGAGCCCACCCTAATCATGGGCTACACTTCTTGTTAGCCAGGCGTTTACACATTTCATCCAAACCCCACATTAGGTGCCTTTAATTTGGATTAATTGAAAAATTACCATAAGCAGAGGTCATTAAAGTTATTACATTACTAGAGATGGGAATTGAAATCCCGCACCTCGTGTCTCCTGCTCATAAATAAAATAGATGGGTGGACTTGAATTTGTATGAGGAAGGAGTGCAGCAGCACAGGATGATAAAACTGATGAATCTAATGGGACCGCAAATCTATCGGTGCCAGTGATGTACTACAGGGGTGGGAAGAGGCCTGCAAATGACAATTTAAGGAACAGTCCCACCTCTGTGCTCATAATTCACCTGAAAGTAAAATTATAATTAAAATTCAATGCAAGCCTAAATAAGTTTTTTTTTACTGAAGATCTGCAAAGTATACTTCCACTATAGGTCTAAAAGTATGTTGACACTATGCTTGATGGGCTGATTGGCTGCAGGCTGATAAAATTCCTTTGCACTGAGCAATCGAACTGTGTTCTCTGGAGTGACAGAGCTCCATCTAATACCTTCGGGATGATTTGGAGTCACATTTGTGGTCCAGAACCATCACGCACCAATATCTGACCTCACAAATAGCAGAGATGTTACTGCCGTAAAGAAGCTACATTATATGGACAAAAGTATTGGGACGCATGACCATTACACCAACAGGGACTTTGCATTCAAAAACGTAGACTTTAATATGGAGTTGCCTCCCCCTCCCTCCTTTGCAGCTATAACAGCTTCCACTCTTCTTGGAAGGCTTTCCACAAAATTGTGGGGTGTTTCTGTTCATTCTGTAGAGTATTTATGAGGTCAGGGACTGATGTTGGACGAGAAGGTCTGAATCACAACCTCCGTTCCAGTTCATCCCAAAGGTGCTGGATGGGGTTGAGGTCAGGGCTCTGTGTGGACCAGTCAAGTTCTTCCACACTGAACTCCTACAGCCACGTCTTTATGGAGCTCTCTTTGTGCACTGGGAGACAGTCATGCTGGAATAGAAAAGGTTCTTCCCCAAACTGTGTCCACAAAGTTGCATGGCGTTGTCCAGAATGTCTTAGTTTGCCCTTCCCTGAAAGTTGGGGGGCCACCTGAATTTAATAATTAAGATGTGTTTTTCCATATAGAGTACAAACTCCCTAATAACACCCTGGGTTGTAGAAGAATACACATCAGCCATAACATGAAAACCACCTGTCTAGTATTGTGTAGGGTGCTCTCATGTTGCCTAAACGGCTTTGACTCATCGAGGCGTGGACTCCACAAAATCTCTGAAGGTATGCCATAGTATCTGATGTCATGAGGTTATCCGCAGATCCTGTAAGTTGTGAGGTGGGGATTCCATGGATCAAACTAGCTTCACAAGGCACATCTCACAGAATCTTGTTTGGACGGAGATCTGAGGACTTTGGGGGCTAAGTCAACACACTGAAATCTTTCACTTGCACCTACACAGCCAGAATTGCAAGTTGAAATCCACTGTGTGTTCTGATAGCTTTCTGCAACAAGTTCTCTTATAGTCACACGTGAACACACTACAGCACAGCACCCTTGCTCAAGGGTACCTCAGTGATGTCTATGGCAGTCCTGGGGTTTCAAACCCATGCCCTTCCGATCGCAGGGGCAACTCCCTAACCACTACACTCTGTACGACATCAGGCAAGAGGGACTATCTTTCGCTCCCTGTACGGATCAGTGAGCAGCCTATTTTGGAATGACTTGGAATGTCTGCTGATCCATTTCTATTGATCTAGTCCTTTCTATTGGACAATTCAAAATGCTGCTGGTATGTATACTGTGCATAATGTGTCACTGAAGGATATACGTTGATTTTTCAGCTGGATTTATTTCCATTATTTGGCTCATTAAAATAGTTTTTCAAAATAATAATTCGATTAAAATGAATGAATTTGTAGAAAAAGTGATCATTGGAATTGATGCTTTTTTTTTTTTGCATCATGTCACCTTTGCTTTTTATGTATTTCAAATAATGTCAGTTTAACCATTAGGCAGTTTAGTCGGGCGTTTCAGTTTCGTGTCAGTCGTTACATAACCCACAGAATAAAAGCCAACAAACCTCACTTACATCACTGTTTAAAATGATAAGGGTAGTAGAGGGTTCCTAGTATTGAGACTAAAAACTTACATGCTGTCAACGTCTCTACTTGGATCAGCTTTACGGCAGGTTTTTTGCCTAAACACATGCTTTCCTAGCTGCTTAGAAACAGAACAAATCTTCCCCCTCTTCAGTCACCATGCTGTTGATGATGGTTTCTGAGTTTGTTTTGCATCAAGGATTTTAATCTTGTTTTATGCTCCAAATTATCATTTAATGAATTTATAGCTTGGATTTTGAGAACATCGGGCCTCCTAATAAGATTGTTAGTCCGCCGAGAAGCATGGCACACTCATTACATTCTTCAATGCCGTGATTAAGTTGATTTGCTGGGCAAATCCATCAAAAGGAGAGGCGAGCCTATATAAACCAATACACATGCACACTCTAATATGATTATGTGCTTTAATAAGTTATTAATATAGTTCTTACTTTGTAAAAGCAAAGAAGTAGGGCGCAAAGAATGGACTTTAATACAGGGCAGCTGATCACTGAGCAAGCATGCAGAATGAATTTTATGTTTTGGATGCGAATTGGGTTTGAAGCATTCTGAGGGATTATGTTTGTTGAATTAGAAGCTGAATACACAGCAAAAAATTGTTCAAACGAACCACCTCTAATTATAATTATAAACAAGGTATGTTTAACCTCAAAAAAGCTAAACAGCTTCTAAAAATACACAGATTAAAGCGGAAGGTACATGCATAGCTGTTTGAGCATGCATAGCTGTTGTAATGCTAAAGGAAAAACGTTTTTATGTTTAAAGAGGTATGCATTGATGTAGGACTGCAATTATCTGACATTTCCATGTACATACAATATTGTATTAGTTTATTTTCAATCAAAATGGCCATTACACCCCTAGCCTTTATTTCAACTTTCATTACTTTCAGTTTTTTCAGGGCAGGGGGGGGCTGTTCGAGGGGGAACATGATGTCAGGGAGAGATCTGTGAAGAGTACGTTTTAACATTAACGCTTAAAAAAATGCAATAAGAAGGGCCATTAATTGATAATTGTGTTATTTTTTGTACCATTACACTATTAACTGGTAATTTGGCCAGTTCTATAGAACATATCTCTCTCTGCACACACACGACAGTCCAGAAGTTTGGACCCATTCCAGAAGTTTGGACCCATAAAAAAAAAAAAAACAATAATAAACAATATGCTACTTTTTCAAAATGTTATTACAAGAAAACATTGGGAATACTTAAAATGAATGCAACCTACTTGTTTTCAATATTTCATCCTCTGTGGTAATACATTATTTAGCCACACAGACTCAAACCTTTGGTTTTGATGAGACATATCAGGTCCATCTATGGTTTAGTTCACTGTGTGTTGGACCCCGATAAAAGAGAAGTCTCACTCAATTCTTCAACATCACAATTTTTATTCTGGTTTACGTATCATTTGATAAAATGTCATTCTTCAACAGGACAATGATCCCAAGTGTTCTTCAAAGTTGTGTGCACGCTTGAAAAGGTGCCGGGAGGGTTTGAACGCAACTTATTGCCAAAAATTCCTGGAAAGTAGCCGTGAATCTGTGTCGCTGTGATAAAAGTTCACAAGCTTTTACATCCATTATACCACATTTACATTTATTTACATTTATTTACATTTATTGTTCCATTACACTTTAAAACCAGCCAGTTAAATTTCTTTTAAGTATTTATAATGTTTTCTAAAGGTTTTTTGTAATAATACTTTAAAAGAACATCGGACCATTTTTTTTAAAATCCGACGGTGGTGACACCAAATGCGAAGACTATGCGTGTCAGCAGATGAATTTTTGGTGGTCAGATAGGAGGGTAAATCTGCAGATGGCTTCGCACTTTCTGTCACTGATTCGGAGACTGACTGAAATGACAGTTGAAAGGAAAGATGAAAAAAAGACATTATTTTCACGCCAACGTGAACTGTCCGTCTTTCTCGCCCCTTCCTATTCAGCTGCAGATATATGTCAAAGGAAGCAGCCCAAACGACATCTTAATGGTGTCAGTTCTGCTATTATCGACCGCAGCCACCTCCTCTTAGCACCGAGCCTGTCACCCAAAAATGTCACCCGCTTCCCCTGTCACTCCAAACGATGAAAAAAAGAGACAAAAACGGACATCTGTGGAACAGTGAGTGATCTTTAATGTCAATGACTTACGCAATAATCCACAGCTGTATGGTAGCCACATCAAATGCACACCCAGCAAGAGTCATTTGAGACCTTTTAGCATTGTTTACCATGCCTTGCTATCTGTGCGGCTCCGCGCAATTATTTATTTGCACTTAAAAAAATCACAAGAATGACAAAAACTAAAGTAAAAAGGAAACAGAAGACACAGTACAGTACATATTTGGATGGTAGTCATTTGATTTTTGTACTCCACCACAAATGAGATAATAAGATTATAGTTATTATTAATATTTGCCATTTAATTTAATTTGCTCACTGCACATTAAGCAGGCATTAATGGGTAACAAATTATTAATCCACTATTTTCCTGTTTCCACTCCTGCAGTTTTGTAGTTTGAGCCGTTGAGGCATCTTTAGCACTAAAGGATGAGGCTCAGCTCCTTGTAGCCCTCGTCAAGATTCAAAATTCAAGAGAGTTTATTGTCAACCCAGCCACACACACAAGTACACAGAGGGTTAAATAGTGTTCTCTGAAGCAGATGGTGTTCATTAAAGTCACAACAGTACAAAGTGCAGTTGGACGTCACAGTCCAAAACAGAAACAAGACAAGAGACAAAAACTGCTGCAACTTTATATGACAGCATCAAAGTACAAAACAGGCAGGTAGTGCAAATATGCACGTATTGAGGTAGAACAGTATTTAGCAGCAAGATATGGAAACAGCTTAGAGCAGCGAGGAGTAGTAGGCAGTTTTTTGTGTCAGTGCAGTGAATTGAATTAAGCCAGAAGTGTCATGTGTATTTGCATAGTAGTTCTGTACAGGGTCGCACCCTGTTCAGACCCCTGATGTCAGGTGCAGACTCTGAGAGTTCAGGAATCTAACGGTCCTTTTCAATAAAAAAAACTATTTCCAGTGGCTTTAATAATAAATCAATTTATCACTGAAGTACAATGAGTCCGTATCATTTACAAGTAAAATACTCCTCTGATGCAATATGATTGATGGTGCTGTTCGACTGTAGTGGTGAAATTTTTGTTCAGTTTTTATGGCGCAGTCATGCTGTGTCCTAAACCACATCCACAAACCTGCTTGACTTTATGAAGAGTTTCATGCAAACTGAGAGGGACAAGTTTTAGTGAAGTATTTCATGGAAATAATTTGTGTGACTGTTGACATCTAGTGTTTGTTAGGTACATCATCCTCTTAGCTCCCATTCTAAACCAAAGAAGCAGAATCGGGTGCGTTAGGTTGCCTAGTATTAAAGGAATGGTTTGATGAAAA
>JBBIGA010000132.1:1240481-1245932 GCA_037576975.1 Alestes dentex | reverse complement strand
ATTGTTCATATAGTGTAGATATAATATTAGCTTGTGTCTTTTTGAATGGATTTAACAATTTTTTTAATAATCAACGGACAATTTCTAGCTCTGTCCGTACAGTACAGCTGGTCACGTTTGGCATGAATGTCAGCGTAGGTATGGTTCGCTTAACCGCGGGAACAGTGGACTGTACTGCAACACCCTGGAGAAACATCCCCGGCAACCCACTGTCCAGTGATCTTCTATGGCAAAAGTGTACATCACCCCCGTTTTGAGCTTGGCCTTCATCAGCCTTTGGGTTAGAATATTAAAACTGACTTTGTTTCTACTCTCTACTCTCTAATACCATTAATGCTTTGACACACAAATCTAAGCCAGTTTTCCTCACAATTGTCTCTACATGTGCATCCCTGTTAGTAGATTACATCTGGCCCCTGAACAATCCTTGTGTGAATGCCTCATTTTTATGCCATCTCTTTAGAAATGTTATGACTCAGCCCGTAGTGATGGGTAAAATTTCCATGACCAGGCTGCCAAACAAGCCTAAATGAAGCTCTCCATGCTCCACTTGCCAAAAAAACAGTGAGCGTCTTGCCGTTGCAAAGTAAAGACAATAAAAGCTGCAGTGTTTGTGCTGCTCTTTTAGCAGAGGATGGTGCGTGGGCGTATGTGCTGGTCTCGCTTTCTTTCGTTCTCTTTTCCTCTTGTGCTTTCTCTTTCCTTCTTTCCCTCTATCCACAGTCTCCCCCCCCCAACTCTTTCCACTGAGTGTTTTGTTGGCCTCCTGCGCCCCTCTGCTCTCATATCTCAGCCCCGGAGAAACCTGTCAGCAGAGAACATTAGTATTCGCTTTTCATCCCTGCCCCCTCGCGCTCCCTCTTCCCTCTTCAACATAAAAATAGTTTACGCCTCTGACAAGAAAATGCCTCTAATCCCGTGGTTTGTTGGAGAGCAAACACACGCAATTGGCCGGTCATTATTCTGTGTGGAATTTTCTTCGCGGGGTGTTTGTGGTCTCCATGGTGACTAAGTACAGCATACAGACTCTATCCTCGGTGCCATCCCCTAATGCCGCTCCGCGCCGAGCAGGAGCGAAAGAGCAGAAATAAAATAACACTCGCCAAAGCTCACACTCACCAGAGCAAGCTGAGACCTGCCACACATAGGCAGATGAAGGAAGGGTGGGGGTATCATTCAGGCATTCAGTACACATATGTTAGCATGGCTCGGAGGCCCTGTGTCAGTGGTCCTCAGAGCAGGGTGGATACAAGGGGTTTCTGATTCGTAATAGGTGATGCTTTACATAGCAAATAATGGAAGTGGATTTTGAAGTGTTTGTGAAATTTTGACGGGCACTTGTTTCTTTTGTGCTATAATTTTGATTCGCCTGATTATATTAGAGTTTTGACTTGGCTTTTGCTTTTGCCATATGAGGAACAATTTTTAGGTTGAACTGACCAATTGTACTGGGTTTTTTGTTTTTTGTTTTTGTTTTTAATCCAAACACATTCTCGAATATTCTCTCCTAAATGAGCTGAAGTAAATCGCAATTTTAGTGAGAAACTAAATAAAAGTAGGGCTCCTATATGATATACAGCATACCCATATGTAACATGTGCCATACACATTCCATATAACACACAGTACCATATGACTATATAAGCCTTTGTCCCATATGACCTTAGATATGGTAACCCTAGACCTTGACCATTAACAGACTGTACCAGTTTCATAAATAGAAGGACTGTGCTGTACTGCCACATCAAAAGACTGTGCCGTGTTTCCATAGGGTGCACTACCACGTTCCCTTGTAATAAACTGTCCCATTTATCCATTCAGCAGAAAGGACTGTTGTTTTGCTTTTTTAACACAATGTCCTCTGCTACCAACTGGCATATACTGCACTATAACACATTCGAAAAATTACACCATAGCACACTGTACCATATAACTACAGAATGCCCTGTACCATTCACATTGTTACCATATAACAAAATGGTCTCATAGCCTGTAATGTTTGAACGCGCCACTATCTGTGTCTTGAAGCCTTTGGCAAGGGCTCATCATGCTTGCAAATGCAAAAACCGAAAACTGAATGCTTTCAATTTTCTTACATTACATTTCTATAAAAATGAAAACATGTTCAGTTAAAACGTTCAGTAAAAACAAATAATGGGACCTGCAATTTAATTGGATTTGCCATGACAACCTCGCGTGCCCTCTCGCCAGCAGTGTCCTTGAGAAGCTCCTTTCCAGTGCTGAAGCACCTGAAAAACAGTCAGAGGTTATAATTAGCATGTAAGCAAACAATAAAAACAATTTAGACCAGTTAAAAGGGGAAAATGGCTAATTAAACACAAATTGTCATCAAAACAGAATAAAAGTGATTAGCTATATAAATCTATTAAGCAGTATATTCAGCCATTATGTCTGCAAACACCTTGCCAAGTGCAAACATGTTGTTCTCAGATACTAAATTAAACATGCCATTAAAGTTAATAATAGCTAATCATGAAAGCTGTGTTCCAAACTAGGTTTTTAATTACTTGGCATTGGGTGTGCTCTGGGTCCCTGAGAACTGTTTTGCAGCTGAGGTATGGTTTGTTCAGGGTTTTTGGTTCAGCTAGCACTGTGTAATGCTTTTAATTTGACGCCTTCTTCATGTGGAAAGTGTGCACTTTTGTTTGTGGTTCAGGTATTAGTGTGAGGGCAATAGACTCAGGTATGATTTCACCCTCTGTGGGCTCCAGCTGAGCTGTGTGGATTGGAGCTCAGTGTTTGAGAGAGATAATCTGACTCTCTGGTTCTCTCTATCTCGCTGCCTCTCGCTCTGTCTATTCTCTCCACTGACACCAATCTAACACCATGACAATCAATGACGAGCAAGGGACAGAAGTGTGACCACCAAGACTGAGACAAGTATCAAACAGAGAGTGTGTGTGTGTGTGTGTGTGTGTGTGTGTGTGTGTGTGTGTGTGTCTGTAAAACAGAGATTGAGTGTGTTTAAAGAAAGCCATGAACATATGCAAATGCATTAAACTCCATGTTTATATACATTAGTATTCAAGGGTATACGCATGAATACAAATACATACATCAAGACATTCTCTCCACAGATGGTTTTCAACTTTTCCACACAGTTTCATTTTGATATCAGTGTTTTACCCTTTGTAGGTCTCATTGTCATGTCAATTATTTCCTCACTGGTCTGGAAGAAAATAAAATGTATCTGTAGCTGTTAGCTTGGTGATGGGGCTGGTTGTGCATGGGCCATGACCTTTATTTACCCCTCTAAAGTACGAGCTAGAAGAGATGGTCACTCACCTGCCTGATCAATAACTGTCCTCTTTGGGACTTATTTGTCCATAAGTTGACTCACTGTGACTTCGACACAGCCTCACCTATTGTCTTATTGTGTAGACTTTCACAGACTTTTATTTTGTTCCTTCCATCTCTCTAAAATCTGCCCCCAGAGTTGATGGAACACGTGCATGTCTATGCATTCGGTGTGCTGCTGTTTTCTATCACAATATAAAAGAAGCATAATGGTACTTTTATTGTTAGATGTACTATTGTAATGGATAATATTGTCATCAAAATAATGAAAAAAAAAAGTGACAGAAAAGCATACTGTATTCCTTTACATTTGTTATTTCCTTAAAATGGGACACTGAGTAAATAAAAAAAAATTATATGTAATGGATGTAATGGTTGTGGACCAAAATCAAAATCTGCATCACAGGGGCTCCTCGAGTTACGACACAGATCCATTCCTTCGACAGTGATCTAACCCGAATTTTGGTTTAATTCGAAACACACCCTAGTCTAAGTCACTTACCGACACTAACACGGTTGTTTGGCCACGTAATCCGTAGGTACGAGACTAACGGCGTAAGTCTAGCGGGAGTGGGAGTGACGTCGTATGTCCAGACCGTTGTAACTCGAGGACCCCCTGTATTTTTTGTCTCACTGAGGGAGCTCCAGAGTCAGTTCCTTAGTCAGTGACAGAGTTTGCAGGCTATGTGGGTACACAGGTATACACAGATTTCAAATTGTTGATCCCAATCACTTGAGCCAAGAGATCCAGATGACTGTTAAATGTGCTCAAGCTTCTGGATTCCTGATCAACATTAAATGTGTTTGATCCACAATATGAAATTCCAAGCAGATTGCATTTGAATCCACGGGAGAAAGGTGAATGAAGGAATAAAGGGCTAGTTCTTTCCGACTACAATGAATTTCTGGACTTTTTTAGAGCAAGGGAAAGCAACAGCACACTACATGACTGATACATGAGAAATTCTTCAAACGCAGCCAATTTATAACACACACAAGTGAGCAACTGACTGATGTGCTGAAAGAGGCTGTTGCGGAATGAAAATGCCAGCAGTCCAGCCAATAACGCAAGAAACATTGTTGATGCCGTGCACATCGCTGGATTTTCGCCTGACATTGACAACAACTACATAAACGAGGAATTCATTTTATTTCCCTTTTCAAAAGAATTATGGTTTGCATGAATTTTATCTATGACCTTAGTCTTTACATATAAATGCAACCATGTTATTTAAAAGGTGAACAGTTGATTAAAACGGAAATAATTACTTCTTAGATCAGTGTTAATAGGGTTACATAGCACATAACAGTTTTCTTACATGCCTCTCCTTGTATGGGAGGATTTCACAGCTGCCCCAGGTACAAGCTGTTCGCTCTTTCTTCTTTTTTAGGTGCCAGCTTGTGTCTGTATGAGTGTGTGCATGCAAGTGAGGGTATGTTAAACTATATCTGCAGGGAATTACGTAAGGAATTAGTTTGAAAAATACCTTTTTTTTTTAGAACAATAAATTTCCCCCCTTCAAAGTCACCTTCTCTTTAGTGCTGCTCAGTTTCCCAGTAGCGAGAGCTTTGTGACATTTTCACTGAATTCCCAAAGGTCCTCAGCACTGCTGCTATTACAATTCGCAGTACTCGCGCTTGTTTGCTAGATCGATGGGAGCGTGTTTGTGTGGAGATGACTCTCTGTTCCATCTGGAGGAACATGTTTGCCCCACACGCTTAGCAGGGGTGTGATGTCATATCGGTGGGATGCGTATGTTCGGGCTTAGTCATAATGATGAGTGAGGGGGTGGACTTCCACCTACGCGAGACACATCTTACTGTAAAAGGCTGGAAATAGAAGTGGTCAGCACCTTTAAACATGTTGTGTTTCCATTGGTTCCCATATTGACGATCACATCAGAGGTGTGATCTTGATGCTGTTTCAGATGTTGCAATACGATGAACATAGAAATCCATTTATTCATCAATAAAAGTGCAAGGTCCATGATGTGTAGTAGTGGGCGACGTTGATGACGTTCAGTCTTGCCTATTTTCTAAATATATTACAGGATTGGATGATATTCAATACATCGATAAAGTTAATTAACCCATGCTTGACCCTAAAAGAAAGTCCTGCAAAGCTGGCGTAGT
>JBBIGA010000132.1:1235481-1237981 GCA_037576975.1 Alestes dentex | reverse complement strand
ATTACTTTTTACGTTTCACTTTACATGTTACATTTTTCTTGTTACATTTTAGATGTTACAAATAGAATTGTTACTACCATTTTCCAAACGATTTTACTTCAAAATGTTACAATGTTACATTCCATTTACAATTAGAAGTAACTGTACAGTGTTACTTCCAAAAACATGACTTGTTACATTACAGTGATACTGCCATTTGAAGTAATTGTTACAAGCTTATTGCCATTAAAAGTAACTATTTAGCTTATGGTGTCACTATCATGCAAGTAACTTGTTAGTTTAAAGTCATTTTGTAATAACTAAATCCCAAAATAACAGTAAAAGGGTGGCCTACTTTAAAACAAAAGTCACTTTGTACCAAATAAATATTACTTTAGAAAAAAGTATTAAACCTAACATTTTTCTGGTAATTCAAAGTTAATAGTAATAATAGTGATACTTATATTGTCTAGCACTAATTACACTTCTGTTTATGCCAATGTTATGTTCTGAGAAGGTTTAGCTGTTTCACTCCTTAAAACTATAAAATAGTGACACAAACATTAGCAACATCTTTAAATCTACAAATCCACAAACTAAAAGCTTGGAAATGAAAGGTTCAAGAATAAGCCAGAAGGGGTCTTACCATATTTTTGCCAAACAGAAAAAATAAAGAAAGGACATTTATTGATACAGTGAGGGATGATGGCACAGCAGGTAGGAAAAGAGTTAACCAACGACGACACTTCAGTGCTCCGCCTGATTGGGGCCAGATGGACAACAAGAAGACCAGATGAAGCTCTCATCAGGTGACATGATATTCTGTTCTGGGCACAGAGAGAAAACACTCTGCATACAGAGCAGCATGTCTCACAAAACATCAACTCTTAATTACAGATTTAACTCTTAGTATTCTAGAGTTCTCACTCTGGGATTGCTATACTGTTTAAATGTTATTATGTGACTATAGATTCATCACATAATTATTCAGTATTCAGATTCACATTCAGAATTGTAAGCGTTATCTACATTTCCCCACTCGTTAAAAGCAAAGCAATGACAAAATTAGATCTAGGTTTTATTTCACTTCTGTCATGAAGTTCAAAACATGAAGAAAAAAAATTCATTTGTTTCTACAATCACAAATATGGTCTCAGTTTTATGTGTTTGTGCATATTTTATGTAATATGCACATATTGACTATTGCAGTCAGCTATGATGAATAAATTCATATAAATTTACACTGTGGTATTTATGTCAAACTAAACATTTACATCACAATCATCAAGATGCAATAATAATAATATTAGAAGACAGAATCAAAAGGAGCAGGAGATTTAGTTCATGTCATGAAACACCCATGATTCAAAATAAATGGAATTAAAATGATGCACTTGTGTTCATTACTAAAAATTGTAACAATGTTTATTACTATAAATCATCATGTGACTAAATGCTTTTGGGCTTTTGTCATAAACAACATTTTTGAGTACAAAAAATACTAAGAGCATGAAATTTAAACCACTGTATTTTGAGAAGCTGAAAATGTAGCTTACAGAGCTCTACAGTGGAGGTAATTAGATTGCAGCCAAGTAAATGCACAAACATTTTAAAACATTCAAATAGTAAAATTACTATTAAACTACTAAAACTACTGACGTGTTCAATATGCCATATACCTTATAGTCCAAATTAAAAAAGGTACCCGATTTTGAAAACAATTAACAACAAAGTATTTGAAGCTTTGTATTACAATTACAAGAAACGTTACACTAAGACAAAGCTTGAACATACCACAAAACAAGCAGAAAAAGAATCAGAATAGACGAGATATAAAGGGAACCTTGAGGCAAAACAAACATTTCTGTTATAAAGACCTCAGTCAGAAAAAATAATCCGTGGAATCTTTTTTGTGAATTGTTTTCTGTAGCTTGGCATTATCTCTATGTTTGAAATTCATTTCAATAGCAAATTAAGTTCCATTGTTAAAATGTCACTAGCACTGAAAACATCTTGAAGACGTATTTTAGAGGAATCATTTCAATCCACAGTTGATGTAGATCAAGCATTTCACAGAAGAAACATAACTGGACAGGTTCTGGGTAAATTCCCCTCAAGCCTTCTGATGTTGCCCTGTCTTTATACGCAAACATGTCTGTTTATTGGAAAGTGCTCATATTCATTATCCGCCCAACATATTAATGAAATTTGTGGGTTCACATTTACTGACAATCCATCTGGTGCTTTGTCATTCTCAGAACAGCAGCAGCACCTACATGGCAATAGCATGGTGGAGTGCGCTGAGCGTGGCAGGTACAGCACGACTGAAATTTTTTGTGTGATTGCTTTTGCATCTGAGATTAAGAAGAGCGTTTGAGAATGCCCTTCTTAAGTTTAATCATTATTTTTATTTCACCTGTTTTTGCTGCCACTTTTGATCAGAGTCCCATAGTGACTTCTGGCAAAATTCCAATGTCAAAACATCTGTTGTGCATGTGCATTCAGATTTTGGAGCAGTGGA
>JBBIGA010000132.1:1204583-1207390 GCA_037576975.1 Alestes dentex | reverse complement strand
AGGAGGAAGAGGAGGAGAAGGAGGAGGGGGAGGAGGGAGAGGAGGAGGAGGAGGGGGAGGAGGAGGAGGTTGAAGGGGGGGGGACAATGGCTCATGAGGGAAAGGTAAGTCAATATTACGTTTTCTCGCTGACAAAGGCAAATGAAGCCATGTTTTTCTGCTTACAAACAAGTCACACTGACCGCCCCGCCGTGGAGCAGCAGCAGCAGGAGAGACCCCCGTCCCGACAGTCCCCCCGGATACCAGCAGAGCAGCCGAGTTTAAACCTTTATCAACATCTGTGCATGGGATCTTTCCTCTCCAACTGTTTGACAGCACACTGAATCCTTCAGGAAAAAAAAAAACAACAAACAAACAAACTGCCGAGGAAGACCTTAACCTCCTGTCGACGGTTTTATTTTTGGATTTATCCCATCACTCAGGTAAATACGATACATTTTTATTTTATTATCATGCATATTTCAGGCATTAGCTCCAGTAATGGCAATTATACCTTTAATTTAGCTTTCCTATTAGAATACAGCTTTCTAACTATAACGCAGATTTCTAATTTCTAATTAGAATGTTTGCCATTTTTGTATAGCGTGCTTTCTCCTACTCTGGGAGCTTCTGTGAAGAAGATCTAGCAAAAACTCAGGCAAAAGATCTAAAAAAAAAAAAAAAAAAAAAGATTCATCCCCCCAAAACGCCACGCGGGCGAGCTCCTCGCCTGGTTCCTCTGCTCGCTCCTTGCCCTGTCTCTCAAAGATCAAGGCGAAGGGCGTTGAAATGTGGAAAAATAAACACACACAGGAGACGTTTGATGGCTATCTCCTGTAGCTTTGATAAGTTATCTTCCCATTTAAGCTCCGAGGAGCTGCTTCCGAGGAACATCTCACGGTGTTTGTGCTACAACTCTGATGGCTGTTAACGCGAGAGTGCGTCTTTGAGAGTGACTTGAAGGGAAAAGTGATGGAGGGGTTGAAAAAAAAGAGACGGTTGTGTGTTCGTACGACTGTGTGTGAGTGTGTTTGTTTTCGCACTTTGGCGCAGGAGCCCGGCGCTTCTGTGGTTTACTCTTCCTTCACACAGCATCTGAGCGTTTTGGCAGAAGTCTACGACTGTTCTTTTTGGTGTCGGCTCGATTTCTCTGGCTCCCCTTTGGGATGTAGGGTATAACTGGTGCATTTATGGGATGCCACATCATCCGGGGCTTGTGAAGTCACGCGCTGTCGAATAAACAGAGCTGCGCTCGAGTCTCTCGGCTCCAGAGGCTCCGGAGTTTCGGCTCCTCATGGCTGCGCGTAATTAAGGTCGAACAATGGGCGTAGCACCGGTCGAGCGCACGAATGGCGTGGAGAAGGGAGAAGAAGAGGAGGAGGGGTAGAGAGGGGTGAGAGATGAAGGAGGGGTGGCCATTTGATTTTTTTTCTCTGCAGCAGAAAACAGAGTGGAGATGCTCTCTTTAAATGTCAACCGCCCCTGGTGAGATGAGCAAGAGAAGAGTCATGAGGCATGAAGTGAGAGCAAAGAGGTAGTCACTCTCTCTCTCTCTCTCTCTCTCTCTCTAGTCAGGGGTGAAGCTTTACGCACGTAGCGCTCCTCCTTTTTTATCTGCCCCCCTCCTCCATCGTTCATGTTTTCATAGCGACATGTTCTATGCGAGGGGATCACATCAAAACCACCTGCAACCAAGATGGTGGTCGCGCGATCGAACGAGACCACCCCCCACCTCCCCCAAAGTTACTTATTTGCTGCATCATGAGTGGGGGTCTATAAAGCAGAAGCTGTAATAGATGCCACTGATTGCCATTTCATTAGCTTAATAATCATTAGCACAGCTCGTAAGAGCTAGAACTCAACCTTGGCTTCGCTCCATAATCAGAGTGTTAGTACACCCCCCCTCCAAAGCCCCCCCAACCCAACCCAACCCAACCCACAAACCCATTAGTGCTACTGATAGTTTTACTGTGGGTAAATACTGCTGCCTGCCTTAGTCCAGCTGTTGTTGCTACTGTAATAGGACCACCAGTTTAAGCCAAAAGGAGATGGATGGGTGATAACATGTTGGTTGGTGTGTTACCAAAACATCTGTCAGTACAAAAAGTGAAAGAGGTGAATTATATTTGTGTATATATATATAGATATATATATTTTTTTCTTTTTTTTTTAACTAACTGTATACAATTTCATGGAACCTGTTGACAAAATCAATGTAATAAAAGTACATATATACCTGTCCAGCTCTCCACTTACTACATTTATGTTTGAATCCCATTTGTCTGGAAACAGGCCTTTTTTTCAATAACTTTTTGGCCCAGATTCTATCTGTGATCTGTGTGCGGAAATTGTGCAGAAACGTAATGATGGCACTTCTGAGTTTAATAAAGGGGGTGGGGAGGAGGTGGGTAGAGGGGGGGTGCCATCTGTTTTGTGTTTTCTCATATCCTCGCAATTCTGGCACATTTGGTGTTTGTAAACGTATGGCTGAAAATTGTTTTCTATAGGATTCATTAAAAAATGAAGCCAGCAGATGGTTCACTTGGCCAAGGAGGCGCTAAGCGCTGCGCTCGTGTAAAATATTAAGCATTTGACTGGCGCGTTAGTTTGATCATTAATCCACGGGGCTGCACTGTGTTGATATGAGCAAAGCTGTTTGATTAGGCTAAAGGTTGCTCATGATTGTAACACATCGTGACTTCTTCGATCTTACCGTGCATATAACAGCATGAGCTGGGCTTGTGTGTTGGAGAAGGTGGTCCTCGTAGAGTTGGGGAGTGGAGGTGATGGCAGCAGGTGTCACTGGGCATGCCGGAGTGGGGAAGGCA
>JBBIGA010000132.1:1192083-1202083 GCA_037576975.1 Alestes dentex | reverse complement strand
GAATGGCTCAATAGAAACATCAATTATCGTGCAGTAAAATAAAGTTTTAATAAATGTTGCTCTTTCTCAAACAAACTTGCCAGATAAGAGGTTAGACGGGATGGTACGATGGTGATGAAAAATGTTTGTAGGGCTTGTTCTTCATGTTAAATTGCGTGCCACTTTTTGTTTCAGACTATTGTGGATGAACAGCTCGTGTTAAAGAGGGTTGCTGACACTCTCATCAACCTGTATGCCATGACAGCCGTCCTTTCCCGGGCCAGCCGCTCCATCAGCATCGGCCTTCGCAACCATGATCATGAGGTAACCCGCTTGCTCTACCATTACAAACTTGCTTTACAGCTCTGCACCACTTTTTAACCCCAGTATCTAAACCAGACTTCACCCAAAGCATTTCAAATCAATACTTCTAAACCAAGCTTTACCCCTAAAGCATTTCATCCCAGTACATCTGTACCAATCTGTCCAACCCAATACATCTAAACCAATCACCTTTAAGTACCTTGTTCAGATCTCTGAGGACCATTCCTGGTCACAACACACAAACACACTGGTCACTAAGGTGAGGCAGCGTCTTCAGCGTTTGAGGCCGCTTAGGAGGTCTAGGGTCTCTCCTGTGATCCTGAAACCATCTATACGCCTGCCGTCGAGAGCATCTTGACCGTGAGCATCACTTCATGGTTTGAGGACTGCTCTGTGCAAGACTGCAGAACCTTAGATCAGATGTTGTAAGACCAGGCCAGTCCAAATCATTTCCCAGCCCAGCAACTATTTGTCCTGCCTCCTAAGCTCAGGCAAACAATTCTGCAGCCTCTTAGAAAGATTCACGAGGAGATTTTAACCTCAGGCCATGGGGCTCCTCAACCAGGACTCCCTATAGCATTTCAGTACTCCCTATCTTTATGCCTTCTGCACCTTGTTGCACCTTTTTACTATAAAACACATGGCCATTCATGATTTGCACAATGCCAAATTGCACATTTTTAATTGCACATTCATTTATTTATTATCCTTTGTAAATACTCAGTTTGCATAGTTACCATAGTTTGTATGTATTTATGTTATATTTATATATTATATTTACATTGCGTGTATTTGTCTATTTGCTCTATTATGCCACTCCATTCTATTTTCTACTTATTACACTTTCTTTATTTCACTGCATGTTGTACTTGCGTAACTCTGACAAACATCTTGAATCTTGAAGCTTTACCCCTAAAATATTTCCACCCAAAAAAATCTAAATCAAGCTTTAACTCAAAACATTTCAGTCCTAATACATATGAACTAAGCTTTACCACAAAACATTCTGTTCCCAAACGGATCTAAGCCAAGTTTAACCTCAAACCATTTCAACTGAATACATTTAAACTTAATCCAAAGATGATCAGCCCCAGTACATCTAAACAAAGCTGTACCCCGAAGTATTTCAACCCAGTGCCCCTAAACTAAGCTTTAACCTGACGACATCCAGCCCTAGTACAACTAAACTAAGCTTTAACCGAATACGTTACCCCAGTACATCTTAACCAAGATCTACCCCAAAACATTTCAACCCAGTACATTAAAACCAAGCTTTGACCCAAAAAGTTCAGCCCTAATACATCTAAACAAAGTTCTATCCCAGAGCATTTAAACCTAATACAGCTATGCCTAAGCTTTACCCCAAAGCATTCCAGCCATGCTTTTAAGATGTTTTTACTGCGGCCGTAAGGTTATCCACACTGGCTAATGACAGGCAAGACAAAACCAAGAAGCCTCATATGGCCCTCACCTAGAAGGCTTTTGTTTAGGAAAAACTTATTTTGGGGGAAATCCAAGTTGCTCTCTGCAAAACAGATGGAAAGATTAATGATCAAAGGAAGGAAGCAAGGGATGGATGTTGAGCACACAAAGGACGGAAAGGGAATAGAGGGTAAGATACATACATACAGAATAAAGAGTGTTGTTGCTTCAGTTCTGTTTGAGTTGTACATTGGGATGAAGAGCTATTTCTGTAAATGTCACTGCAGGGGGAAACAGTAAGATGTTTCTTCACAAAGAGAATAGTAATGCCCCCATACTGAGATAGAGGGACTACAGGAAGTATGTCGAGTTTGCATATGGACCAGATGATCATTCTTTTTTTGTGAGGTTAGTGTCATTTAAGTTTATGACACATGTAGTTGTAGCGCTCAGTGAAGAGGTGGATCTTCAGTCACCGTTTGAAGACGGCGAGGGTCTCTGTTCTGACGGTCAGGCGAAGTTCGTTCCACCACTTCGGTGGTGAGAGCTGAGAAAAGTCTTGATTCATGCCTCGGCCTTTGAGAAGAGGTGGATCAAGTCAGGCTTTGCTTGTTGCTGTAAGAAGGCGAGCTGTGACAAGTGGTCTGATCAGTGCTGATTGGTAATAGAGTTGGGCCATTTTTGGATGTAGGCGAGTGCTTGAGTTTTTAATCTAATGCGAGCAGCCACATGAAGCCAGTGAAGGGTTCTCTGTAGTGGAGTGGTGTCTGAGAAAAGGTTGAGTGGTAGCTACAGGGCCCCTGAGCAATTCACACCCAGTCATCTCAGACTAGGTCAAAGCAGATAAAAACTCAGCAACAAGGTACAAGTACACCACACAAGCAGTGCTGTAATGTTCATTAATCATGAATTATTTCTTGGATGTAATTGTCTGCATTGTGTTTTGTTACTGATTTATGCAAACAGTGAAGTGTTGAAGGCTGTTAGTGATTTTACTCCACTTTACAATTCATAATGTACTCAACAGCCTTTCACCATGGTGAAATCACTTTAACTCATAGCCTGAAATGACTTATTGCTTTAAAACCTCACTGTTTTGGAACTGGAAAAAAATGGGGGAAAAAAGAAACACAATGTGACCCATGCACATTTGTTTATTTTGGCACATGTTGTTTTCTAAAATTCTTCAACCAACAAATAGAAATTGGGCACGGAATGTTGCAGAAGCCATCATATGTAAATGTGTACTTATTTTCACTCAAGAAAAAATATTTTCCCCAGGGATGTTCAAATGTTTGCATTTCATCTTCATTCCTTATTCTGAATCCTGTCATTTCTTTAGACTTTAGCCTTAAGGTTTGGTCTTCATTATCAAACAGTTTCTTGAGGAAAATGTGTGAGCTGTAATTTTATGTGAATGCAAATGAATGGCTTTAATTAAACTCATGTGAAACTTGTCCTTTACTGGCGTAGGTGCTGCTTGCAAACAATTTCTGCAAGGAAGCTTTCTTCAAAAACAACTACTGGATGACTCAGCTACAAAGAGGTGAGTAAAACACCAGAACAGTAATGGGCACCAGGCTTGAAGAGTTTTATTGAGCTTGTGAGACAAAAGCACCAGCACATGGAGTACAATTTCTCACTTGACTCTACAACCATAAGTCATTCATCAACACTTGCATTCTCTCATCATACTGTTCCAATTAGCTTATGCCTAATCGCTGTGGCTGCATGAACCCTTTATAGTGGCATAGAGACTCTGTTCTGCAAAATGAATTCGTTTTGACTCCTATCTGAAGGTGATTAAACTGCATTCGCAGTATTTAATACAGATTTTTAACTCTAATAATACTATTTTTGAATATACTGTATATCTTGTGATACTCTTGTCTCTTATCTTGTAAATATTAAAAAAGTAAAGTATTGCTTTATTATCAGGTTTTTTTTGTTAATAACACTGAATTGTACAAAATAATCCTATTGAACATTGATGAGACAGAATTTGTATTTGAATTGGACTGATATACGGAATTGATTCCTGAAGGGTTTTAATTGAATCAGTGCATTGTGAGGTCAGTGATTAACAGTAATTAACATGCATTCGTTCCAGATTCCCCAGAGAACAATGATGCCAACATTAAGAAGATTGCCCAGGCGGTCCTGGAAAAGCGGGCTTATACCTGCTCGCATCCTCTTGACAGAACATACTAAGCTGGCTAAGATGTGACTCTTTTCAGGATTCTGACTGGATTTAAGGATCCAGTCCTCAGCTCTTACTGGCTGGTAATATCAGCAATCTTAGAAGACCTTCTCTTACTACCCCCATCCATCCATCTATCCCTTCATCCATCATACCTCACCTCAGTCTGATCCACTTTCACATGGATTTTCAGTCTAGCATTTTTCCACCTGGTCTTCTGTACAGTCCATTACCACAAACAATCATTTAGATTTTTCCATGTACTAATACCAGTTGACTCAATACATATGACAGCTGCAGTAAATATTTATGCAGAACATGAACACTATCAGGAATTCTTATAGTTAAAAGTATTTGTAAACTAAGCTGTAAAATCTGTTTTTTTTTTTCCGGAATGGTTTTCCAGAGGGAGGAATGTGTGGTGGTTTAAAAGGTTTCATAAGTTCTGGTTAATCATCATAAATCCTATAAAATGGTTGGGGTTTTTTTACAGTGCTGCACCCATGTTGGAAAATTGGCTACAATTTCATAACAGCTTTGGTTGAACATTGTGTTAAGTCTGTCATATTGACTACTCTTCAGTACTGTTAAGTGGAAAGGTTGTTTCAACTGGTGTGATAGAGGTTTGGAGAATTTTGCCATGTCAGCTAAAAGACACCCATGCTAGATAGTATCACACTGAGTGATGAGGGAACAGGGATAATGCCAACACGTAGACAGCTCTGCCACTCTTGAGCCCAACATTGCATATTTTAAACACTTATTTAGCAATTGCGCATTGAGTACTATTATAAGTGAGATTTGAGTAACTGTTTTTTCTTGTCTAAGTGAAGGCAAACGTCAAATTTTTTGTTCAAGGTAGTTCACGTAACAACAGATATGTGACAGATAGAGGCTACATCAAGATTGTGTTTAAGTAGCAATGTTCAATAAGCTTTAATGAATTTATTAAAGTGGTTAATACTGAGCCAATCTCTCTGTATGTTATGGTACTACTGCATTACTGATTGACCAGTGTGACAGTTAATATTTCTGAGATGGTTCATTTCCTTTAGTTTTTTTTATGATGGCACCAAAGTGCATTTTAATACTGTTTTCTTAACTTTGTCGTTTCTTAACTTTGTCGTCCCAGAAAAACGTGGAACCGTTCTTCTGGGAAACACTGCCTTAACATACAGTTGCTCTGAAGCTGATGCTTCATCTTTTTTAATCTATGCATACAGTGACATTGCTGCTGGTTCTCATTTCTCTGATGTTGCTTCTAAGCTGAGGGTAGGCTGAAGCTGTGCTGGTATCATGAGGAGGTTTCTGAAAGATGTACAGTTTTTTCTCTTCGTCTGTAAGGGGAGGGCAGCTTGTTTGTGCCGAAAGGAGTGAGGCCTCCAGTAGCGTCTGTAAAAAAGCAAGAGTTTAAAGTAATTCAGTTTAAAATGACAAATGACATTGCACATATTACAATATACATTGTCATCAACAAACAAACCTCATGTCTCAAGGTAAAGTGTTTTTACCTTCCAGTATGAGCTAATGTAACAAGACATTTCCTACTTGTGGGGCTAATAAAGAGTTATCTTAAGAACCCTAGAGAGTCATACAACAATGCATTAATCATTTTTGTTGGGCCAGTTGCCATCAGATTTTGAAATACTGACACTGTTAATGGTAGTTGGAATTTTCAGTTTATATTAAAAAAGACTTGTACTTACCCAGCGTGGGACATGCTGTACTGGGCTGTGTATGTTTGTATGTTTGCTGAGCCACAGGAAACACAGGCATCGTCTGAAATAACACATTTAACGTTCTCTTTCTCACGGAGCACAATCTGTTCAAAGAGTCATCTTTTTGGGGTACAAGTGTTAACAATTATAGAAATACAAACTATTTTAAACTTTGTGTCATTGTCCCTTTCCTTATCCTGTGTACAATTTTCTCTTCATCAATTTTTGCGTTTTCTTCACAATTATTTCCAAGGACTGCTTGTCCAAGAAATTGGGTTAATAGTGGCAGATTTGTCCATTTGTCACTTTCGTGTACGATGTTATTCAAAGTGTAACATACATACAGCTCTGGAAAAAAAATAAGAGACCACTGCAGTTTATTTTTAAATCAGCATCTCTATGAGTATGATGACCATTCCATGCCAGTGTCTGTTAAATTCCTCCACAAGCACCTCATTCTGCTTTATGAGGTACTGATTAGTGATCACCTGAATCACATCTTATTTAATGACGAAAAGGATAAGAACACTGCTGTAATCAACACTCTCCTCTTACAATGAGACCAGTTGGATGGTAAAACACTACTAGACGTTCATCAAAGGTAATTATTGCCAGTTGGTTTACTAGTGAACAAGAGATTTGTTTTCTTTGAATTATTTAAGGTCTGTAAACACTGCATCATTTCTCTTATTTTGATGTCATTTCCTTTAAAATTATGCTTTAAAAACTAAGGCAAAGCTGTTTAGTTCAATACTTGCACCTATAAAAAACTGAACATTTGCAGTGGTCTCTTATTTTTTCCCCAGAGCCATATGATGGAAAAAACATACATAGGTGTGAGGAAAAGGCATCTTTACCAGAAGCCTTACCTTTAATGCAGTCAGTGTTCTCTCTAGATTCATATGCTCGTCCTTCAGCAGGTCCTGTGGTTTACCCAGACTTTCTCTTCTTGTATGGCATTTAAAGCCTGTAATTCTCCCACTACCTTCAGAGTCTTTATCGGGTAAGAGTTTCTTGTGCCATGTGCTGTACTGAGTGTTTGCAGCTTTGAGGTGCTGCTGCCACAAAGACTCTCCTAAAACAACCCAGCATTTGATTTGACGTCTACACTACACAGCTTTAAATGAACAGTTTGGCAAAAAAAAATATAATAAAATACACAATTTCACCCCAAACACAATTCATCAACCAAGGTGTTTGTGGGTTTTTTTTTAGAAACTTACCTGACATAGCTGTTGGAACAAAACCTTGTATCTCTGTTTATCTTGTTTTTAATTTCTTCATAAAAATCTTTATGATAGTTGCCATTTATATTTTGACAAAATTTCAAGATAAACAGTCTATGAGAAATAGTTCAAATTATCTTGTTCCATTATCCAATATTAAAAATTAAGAGCATTTTTGGTCATTTCTTAACGATACAAGGTTTTGTGGTAACATACCAGCTGGCATCATGCAACCTGCATGCCTTAATCATCACACACTTGCCAAGAAGACAGCAGTGGAACCCTTAATTTCATGAGTACATTTTATCCTTAATGTGTAAGATTTTTTACAAAACTGTTGTTAATTGGACAGTCTTCCTTTTAATGTGTGCTTGAGTATTTACCTGACAAGGGATTAGATCTTGAGGTTTTTAGGCTGAAGACTGCAGGTGGTTTTGTGTAAAGCTCAAAGTCCTCATGGCGATGGGTCCACGGCCACCTAGATCTCTCCAGGGCTGGACTTAGTGTGTTCCTGTGGAGAACGTTTTCTCTCCAGGGCTGGAAGTGAAGCACAAATTTCACTATGAACTAAGATTCAAGGACAAGTTTTGCAAAGAAAGACATAAAAGTAATTAGATTTACAAAGTGAAACTGACAAAAGTACATATAAAATCAATATATTACTGTTTTTGACTGTGCTACCTACACTAAAGTATTGGGACACCTGTCCATTACACCAACAGTGACTTTCATGTCCCCCTTTGCAGCTCTAACAGCTTTAACTCTTCTTGGAAGGCTTCCACAAGATAGTGGTGTTTCTGTGGGAATTTGTGCCCATTCATTCTGTACAGCATCTATGAAATTAGGCACTGATGTTGGGCAAGAAGTCACTGGAAGTAAGGGACCACCTGAATTCAATAATTGAGTTGTCCCAATACTTTTGTCCATATAATGTACTTTTTTCTGTTTTATATCAGTGTCAAAAAAGTCTATTTGAAATCACTTAAAGAAACTTTGAATTTCAAAAGTTTCAAAACATCCCATGTACTCCCCAGTCCATATTGTTCATTTACCTCACACAAACACACATTTACCTGTATCTGCCTGTTCAACCAACAGCAGTTTTGCCCGAATTTATAAGGACTACATTTTGAAGCAGGTACAAGTCAATCAGGATAGAGGGCATTAGATATACAAGACTTAAAGGCACAGTAATAATCACAGCTTGTTTAATTTCAGAAAATGGAGATAGAGATTTAAAAATGACTCATGCAAGAATGAGCAAAGACTTTTTTTTTTTACAAGTGGACCTCAGAAAATAGATGAAATGCAAAAAAAAATAAGGATATAAATCCATTAACAACTTGACCGGGTCTGAGGGCAAGTTTATAATTTAGGTATCCAGTTTGTGTGATATTAGTGAGGGATAAACTTTCATAAATTTTCTATTTTCTCCATAACATTTTAGTTCCAGTGCAAAATAAAAGCAGTAAACGTCAAACACCAAGCCTGTCTCATCTGTTACCTGTGTTTGCACTGAGATATGTTCAGGCAAGACAGACTGCTAGAAGGATGGGGTACGTCATCCATTCTCAAAGTCACACATTTGGATGGCTGGATTATGTTTCTTTGTGGGACAGTAAATTACAGTCTGGTGCATCAGATAAAGCTGGTGCCTCCGAGAAGCTCCAGCGTCTGGTTCACCCTCAGCAGCCACCTATCAATCTGCATTAGCCATGTCACATTATACGGGCAACCAAATACCCACTTTAAGCTGAGAGACTGTTTAGAGGTGGACATGGTAGGAAAACAGCACTAAAACACTATCTTATTGCACAAGCACTCAGGAATGCCCATAAAATTGCTGTAGCTTCTTGAGGAACATGGGGATGAAACCTGACACTGGTGGGGTTTTATTGTGTATCTGTCTGTCCGCGATAGCACCTTTCTGAGCTCCTCCACTCGTGCCTCATCTGGCCGTTTGGGGTGTCTGTTGGATTCAATGCTGCTCTTGAAGCCGGGAAAAACAAAGCCATTGCAGGTTTGCCAGGCAGCACGACTCTTGATCTTTGAGGGCTTCAACTCAGCCTCCACATCAACAGGATCCACTGTGGAGGAGTGTTGGTACTGCTGGTTATAGGAGAACCTCCTATGAGTTGGCACCTTAAAAAGATATTCAGTAAGTCATTCATAAAGCCAAACAAGTAGCATCAGGCCTGACCAGCATTTCAAATTCAAGTGTAAACAGAAAGTAAAGTGGCCCCTTATAGTCAAAGCACAACACACAGTGTGAAATTCTTTCTTTGCATTTAACCCATTCACCAGTGGGCTGCTACTAATGGGGAGCAGTGTGTGGGGACAATACCTTACTCAAGGGTACCTCTGGCAGTCCTGGGATTCAAACTCACAACCTTCTGATTGCAGGGGCAACTCCCTAACCACTAGGCCACCAGTATCAGTATCAGTAAAATTTGGTTTAAGATCTTTACCAGAACTCTGATACCACGGAAAACAACAAATTATTCTTGGATATATTTAAAGGGCTTAAAATCGGAATTGTCATGTTTGAAATTTGATCTGAAGTGTAAACAGTTTTAGCTCAATTTACCTGGCATGTCCCTGGTCACATCATTGATATTGTATACTTAAAAACAAAGAATTCTTGTTTTCAAATGATCAATCAGTGTGTAATGACTCTAAAACATCGTTCACCAATAGTCAAGTTCTACTGCTACTGCATATAATCTAATTAGAATAATTTTGCAGAGAAAATCTGCAAAAATCAGGGATGTGTTTCACTCATTTAAACAAGTGTGATTATTTTTCAGCAGTGTATGAGCTTATTAAAGACTCATGTTAGCTGTGGAACCCCCACTGCAGGTTTGTGTGAAAAATAAGGAAAGGTGGCAATCGACCATCACAGCACTGGGTAACATCCAGCAAGATCATTTCAATATCACCGAACATTAATTTCAGTAGGTCACATTAAACAGCGTTCTGCCTACTTAATTTAGTCAGCAAACTGGTTGGGGCTTTTGACCTTTTTATGTAAACATCATAGCTACACATCATTGGTGTAATATTCCAAAGACTCTTTTAACTGAGATGTAATGGATTTATGGATTTTATCAGTAATATTAATTTGTCCATGT
>JBBIGA010000132.1:1104634-1129130 GCA_037576975.1 Alestes dentex | reverse complement strand
CTCATCACGTGAATTTAATCAGGTCAGGGAGCTTTCACAGTTTATTATGATCTTTACCTTTAAGAATGTGCGCAGTTCATCTCTGAGTAGACTGTGCTTTACACACAGACACACACATTCATACAAGTACGCACACACATACACTAAAAGGAGAGTTAATGTGACTGGTGAGGAAACAGATCGATCGATTTTTTTTTTTTTTTTTTGTCTAGGCTTTCAGAGAGATAATGGAAGCATGGCTGGTGCGGGAAGACAGGACAAAAGCAAATACACATAAACAAGAACTGAAGAAAATGCCAGAAAAAGTAAGTGTTCAAGTGAAAGAGCAAAAGGGAGATGGTGGAAAAAAAAAAAAACAAAAAGAAAGGAAGAGAGAAATCTGAACAATGTTCATACTTCAGTTTGAGCTCTCGGGTCAGTTCGTTCTGCGTCTGCTCCAGCTCCTGCCTCTCTTTAATGTGGTCCTCCTGGACATCATGAATCTCTGCCTTCACTGCTTGCAGCTTAGCAAAGAGCTGAGAGAGGGAGAGAAGGAGAGAGGGAGAGAGAGCAAGAAATGATAATCACTATGGCAATGGCAGTACAAGAAGCATACACAGGTTCAGCCAGGCGGACGTAAATGACTCAAAGTCTAGTCATGTATGAACGGGAATGGGAACAGGGAGTTTCTGGGACAGTTGGCCTCAAACAAATGATTTGGAAGAGCTGAGTTTGAAGCTAAAAATAAAACGGCTCACATACACGATCTTGCCAAATCTGACATTTGACGGCGCTAGTGAAAAGACATTTAGGCAGCAACAGAACTGCTTCCAACAGACAAACTATGCATTACACATACTTTTCAGAATGTGGCTTTTAACAGTGTAGCTGACCACCTTTATCTTATGCCAGCCCTTTCCCCAACCCAGCAAAATAGCACAGCTTTCTGTGCTATTTAATCATGGATTCGATTTTCTTAAATGTATTACTGATAATCATCTTGAGAAGCATGTGGTGATTAGGTAACTCACACTCATTTAAAATTAAATCCCACAGACGCATGGAACCAATCCACCTTAAAGGAACATGCGTACGCTGCTGTACCTTTTTCAGTTTCTTGGTCTTGATGTCAACTTCTTGCTGGAGAGAGCTGTATGTCTCCTTGAGCTCAAGTGTTTCTTCGTCACGACACTCCATTTCTTGCTGCATCTCCCGCTCGCGTCTTTTCTGTTCACACAAGCAAGCACACACAAAGGAAAATGTGCTTTACTGAGTAAATATATAGTATTATGTAGAATGGTGTTGATTCAAAAGCGTGGAATATAATCTGAACTGATTTTAAACTAAGCATTCTTTCTAGTGTCTCCAAGTACATTTGACTCAAAATAAAACACTGCAGCACTACAGACAGTAATAATGCCGTTAGTAACTGTTACTGCTGATGATATCTTGATCCTTATCCACTGCAAATGATGTCCAGAATATTCATAATGGAGAAATAATGCTTCTATTACTTACAGGAAAGACAATTACCACAGGAATTTCAATCAGCATCCTGGTCACAAGCTAAAAGTCTTGAGAGTTTTGAGGACCATAAGCCTCAAATAAGCCTTGCCTTTCTTTGCAACATTAGAGAAATGGGATACATTTACTTCTTAAAATTTTACCTGTTCTGCTATCTCGTGCCTCTTCTGCTCCAGAATCCTCTGCTGTTCGTTAGTGTGGTCTACAATGTTCTTTCCTCCAACCAGTAGCTTGCTCTCCATAGCCTTTGAGTGAGGACAAGGAAAAATGGATACCAGAGAGATGTTACAGAGAAAAAGGTTCTTTACTACTTACAGTCTCTGACATGTAAAGACCATAAAGACGTAATATACAGCAAGGGGAAACAACTCATGGTTTTGTTTACATATTCCAGAGTACAGTTTGATCATTGGATTTATGACCAAAAAGTCTGTATTCATAAGTATAAACAAATATGCTGAAATAAAAAACCTGGTATCAAAGTTATTGTCGACTGTTACAGTTTTGAGACATCTACGGTAAGAAGTAACTAAATATTGCTGCACTGTTGTTTAACTTTGGCCTGTTCTTCTCAGCAAATCATCTTCAATTCAATACTGAAGCTGAGGAGATGGTGCCCCTCACTTTTGTAATACAGCAGTTTAGAGTTATTTTGGCATTTGTTTGCCGTTATTAAAATGCCTCTCTTCTCCCATCTCCCTTCCACTGGCTGATGAAATTAAATTCTCCTCTAATGTTTCAAGATACATCACTTTATTCATAACTCCGATACTGATGGTTATATGTTCGCAGAGAAGCAGTCCCACTTTAAAAAAAGTATGATGTTTTTGTGATCATACTCGCAACTCTTCTTTCTCCAAACATGACACGTTTATTTATTTATTGCGTTCCATTTTTGTCATGTCTGACGAGAGTACACTGGTAATAAATAATTCTGATTTGTCTATATTTAGTATTTGTTAACACACTGCTATCTAAACCTGTTTCAGCCTTTACATCTGTATTTTAATAAAGTATTTGAATACTTTCATACCATCAATTTGAAATACATTTGTTAATGCTTAAGAATACTTACTGGTTTTGTTTATGTTTATTAGTACATCATCACCCTGCTCCATGTGCCACCTACTGTGCCTACCTTAACTTTAGCTGCCAGCATCTCTGATGCTTCCTTTTCTCTGTACAGATCATCCATCTTCTTCTCCTTCTCCCTGAGCAGTCGCTGTTTCTCCTCTGCCACCAGGCTGTGGTCTTCCATGATGGCTTTCCTTTCCTTCTCAAGTTTCTCCTGCTGCTCCCGCCAATAATCAGCAATGTTCTTGTCTCCGTCCACCCCATCTTCATCCTCCTCCTCATCATCATCATCGTCATCCTCAGCATCATCCTCAAGTTCCTCTCCTGCCTCCCCGAACTTCCTCCTTCTCCGATTCCTCCTCTTCTTCCCTGATCGTTTCTCAAGCTGCTCCTTCAGACGGGCAATCTCCTCCTGGAATTCTCGCAGAAGGGCGTCCTTGGGATCTTCGTTGATGCGAGGTTTGTTTTTGATGTTTTTGGCCCGGTTGGAGTAGCGCAGTGTCGTGAGAGTCTCCTCCACGTTGTAGGAGGCTGGCCCAATGTTGGCCACCATGACTGTTCGAGCATTTCCTCCGAGCGAGTCTTGCAGCAATCGTGTGAGTTTGGAATCTCGGTATGGAATGTGGGTGCTTTTCCCATCAACCAGTGCAGAAATAACGTTACCCAAAGCAGACAAGGAGAGGTTGATCTTGGTCGCCTCCTTTAAGCGTTCACCCTTGGCGCCTGTCTTAGTCTGCCGTTCGCTTCCCGCCAGGTCTACCAGGTTGAGCTTGCCTACTCGGATATGGTTCTCCCCATCAGGGCCGAGCTCACTACACTCAATAGTGATGACAAATATGGCATGAGAGCGGGAACTGTGCTCGTTCATGTTGGTCGCCCCGACTGAACGGTTCTGGTTTCCTACATTCATAACATGCTCAATCTCCCGAACACTTTTAGTGACAAATGAAGAAAGATCTTTGACGTAGACTCCTGTGTCTGGCCGCTCCTTCAGCTCCAATCGATGTGACTGGTCCTTGGACAAAAGGTCCCTTATCTCTTCCTGGTAGATCTCCAGGTAAGACGCTCTGACCAGGTACTGCTGGTTCTGCGAGCGAGAGATGTGTGTGAAAATGTGCTCGAAGGAGTTAGGGATGACTCCTCTCCTCTCGGGGTCTTTGCGCACCCCTTCCATGGTGTACGTCTTTCCTGTGCCCGTTTGTCCATAAGCAAATATGGTGCCATTGAAGCCCAGTAAAACAGAGTCAACTAAGGGCCTGAACGTCTCATCATAGAGGTCTATCTGCTTCGAGTTCCAGTCGTAGACGGAGTCAAAGGTGAACACTTTGGGGTGTTCGTGAGAGGCCGCTCCTTTGGGATTACGCACTGCGACCTGGCCCAGCTTCACGTCCACAGAGACCACCCTCTCGAAGTTGGCAGCCCTCTCCTTTTCATTCATGGGGCGACAACGCACCACGACCTTCACAGATTCTGAGCTCTTGCTTTTGGACATGATGACTCTTGCTTGCTCTCTATCTTCTGACTTTTTACACTTGTGTTTTTGCACTATTACTTCACAGTGATGGTACTGCCAGCATCAGAGCCTGCAAAAAATAAAAATAAAAAATACAAATGAGAACAGCAGTTCAACTAAAATCAAACCACTGTGCACAAAGCACCTTGAGTAAAGTGGCCCCTTATAGTCACGTGTGAACACACCATGGCACAACACACAGCGTGAACAGTGTGAAATACTTTCTCTGCATTTAACCCATTCACCAAGTGAAGCAGTGGACTGCCACCAACGAGGGGCTCCCAGGGGAGTAGTGTGTGGGGACAGTACCTTGCTCAAGGGTACTTCAGTGATGCCACTAGCAGTCCTGGGATTCAAACCCATGACATTCTGATCCCAGGGGCAACTCCCTAATCACCAGGCCACAGGCTGCCCTTGAGCCTGGTTCTTCAGCTACAATGTGAAGATTAAGGGTTGACGCCCAATATGCCCCTGTACTAGTTAATCTACAATCCTATCAGGACGATTACTTGGAGGGCAGATTTGGTTTTATTTATTTAAAATCGGATTTAGCCCTAGGTGTCAATATAGGTTGCTAAATCCATTTCCAGGTTTTTGGGGAAGTCATTTAAGATGCACAAATGACTTCTACCACTGAATAGCTAATATGCAGCCAGACAGATGGTATTTAGTTAGTGACAAAGGGAGAAGAACCCATGTCTCACGAACCATCATGGCATGAACTTATTACACAGCATGATGCTGACTAAGTACTAGGTCCCAAACATACAGTCACTGACCCACTTGGTCAGGCTCTTTTTTGAGTTTGGAACGAACATACAATCAAACTGCCACTGTGTCATTTTAACAAATTAACAAGCTAAACACACATTTTCTCTTTTATCTCCACCATGTACATGTCTACACACACACACACACACACACACACATACACATACATACACATACATACACATACATACATACATACATATATATATATATATATATATAATATCCAAATATCTATTTTTTGTATTATTTGTACAGTGTAATTTTTATACTTTACTGTTGTGTTATTCTATTGTTTTGTTGCTCTTGCTCTCTTACTTTTGTACTGTTCACTTTGCTGTAGTAATAATGCAACTTTGCCAATAAAGGTTTATTTTATTTTATCTTATCTTAACAGAAATTAGCTAGCAGCCTTATTAGCTAACGCCTATATTAGTCAGATTAGTGGATAATGCAGATATTATTAAGAGTCACGGCTGTTACCTCGTTCGAGGTGCCATAAATGTCGTCCAAGATGTGAAATGTTAAAAGGAAAATGCAAAACACTGTCTATTTCTCACACAAATCAAGAAAAACATACAAATATAACGGGTCAATCAGAGCAGAGCTCCTCAGCAACCTCGGCCTAGCAACGGAAAACACTACAGGCTAATGGAGACATGCTAACGGGGCTAAGCTATTTCTTAAAAAGCAAAACAAGAGAATATCTCCATGTTAAGACTATTCCTTCGTCATATTTTAACCCTAATAAGATCCAGCTCTGCTTATAAACACCCCGAGCATTAATAAACAGCCTTACCCCCGTCTCGAAGCCATTTCTGCCTCCTCTCAGTGAGGGAGCTGCTGACTCTCTTCCATCTCCTGATCCACTGGCTTTAAAGAGCCCATGCCCTCATTTTCCCCTACGCTATATGGACAAAAGTATTGGGACGCCTGACCATCACAGCAAATTATGGTGATGTTTTGTAAACTGTTTATAATGGTAGATTGGTAGATTTACATTAGGTCCTGTATAGTTACCTAGGTGCTTCAGTGATCTCCTAGCCCATACCCCTCATTTTCCCCTACACTACATGGACAAAATTATTGGGACACCTGGCCATCACACCACCAGACACTTTAATGATATTGCCTCCTCTCAGTGAAGGAGCTGCTGACTATTTCAGCTCCTGATCCACTGGCTTCAAAGAGCCCATGGCCCTCATTTTCCCTACACTACAAAGACAAAAGTACAAGAACACCTGACAATTCCACAACAGGGACTTTACACTAAAGTGACCCCTTATAGTCATACATGAACACACCACATCACAGCACACAGTGTGAACTTTTTCCGCTGCATTTAACCCATTCACCAAGTGAAGTGGCCTGCCACCAGTGAGGGAGGGAGCAGTGTGTGGGGACAGTGATGACACTAGCAGTCCTAGGATTCAAACCCATGATCTTCTGATCACAGGGTGAACGCCCTGACCACTAGGCCACCAGCTGACACTGTCCATAGACTTTAATATGGAGTTGCCCTCCCATTTGCAGCGACAACAGCTTTCACTCTTCTTGGAAGACTTTCCACAAGATTTTGGAGTTTCTGTGGGAAGTTTGTTTGCTTTGTGCACTGGGACACAGTCATGCTGTAATTAAAAAGGTTCTTCCCCAAACTCTGACCACAAAGTTGGAAGCAGGTCGTTGTCCAAAATGCCTTGGTATGCTGAAGCATTAAGATTGTCCTTCACTGGAAGTACGGGGAAACCTGAATTCAATAATTAAAAGGTGTGTCCCAATATTTTTGCTCATATACTGCATTATGAACAAGAGGGAGCTATAGCCATCGAGGTGTGTCATGGGAGTAGAGAATCTATATGAGGGACCCAATAAAGACTTGCATTAGAATGGGAAACAGTGTCTTCTCTCAGAACTGAAACATGAACTGTACCACCACTCACATACACCATCAACACATGACCCCCCCTTCCCTCTCCTCCACTGAACAAAATGCATACACACTGCAGATACATCTTTTCTGCCTCAAACAAACAACTTCAACAACTCAGACTTCAATCACCTTTGTAAATACCCTTCTATTAATTACAGTGCAGCTCTCTCAAGATACTGCCTTTATTCAGACTATTACTGTACTTATTGCTGACCGCACTAAAAGTTGTCTTGTCCAATTGTTTCGTGGCTCTTTTTTCTCTTGCACTCTCTTTTGGACTGCCTGCACTTGTGGTCTTGTGGTGCAGTGTGGTCCTGGAGGCATGTTGTTTTGTTTCACTGTGTACGGTGCGTGCATAAGATAAAATAAGATAAGAAAAAGGAACATAAGAGAGAAGCTCAGAAATTAGCAGAGCTGCCGTAACTGGCTGCCACTCGTGGGGGTTGAAACATCAAGGTTGAAATGACCCAACTTGACTTGAGTAGCTACAACATTAACGAGTCCAAATTCATTTAATGTGAACATTTTCAACCTTTATATAATAATTTAACAGGCTATTTTTTTTTCTTACAGTTTTTAAGACTGTTTAAATGACCTTTAGTCTGACTGACTGCCTTGTATTGTGTCTCAGCTGTTTGAGCTGGATGGACAGGTTGTATATGTCCATGTATGTAAATACATGCGGCATTTCATGTATGTTCTGTGAAAACACCACATTCAAAATCTGTATGGGCTGAAAAATGAAGGGCACATTTAGAAGCAGATTACAACTCTTTCATTTAAAAGCTGAAGATAATCCAATTTCCTGCATATGTGCAATTTAAATAGTTTTCAGTAGCTTGTAGTTCCGAGTTTTATTGAAAAGCTTCTCATGGAACTTCATGACTTAATGTTGACCTCACAGTCATCTGACCTAATTGGTCAACGCATCAATAATGAATAACGGAGGGAATGGACAGTAGTTAAGAAACTAATAAAGCTGTTTGTGTTGTAACTTCACATTTTACAAAGCAGAAAACATGTTGCCAGTCGGAAGGCAGGAACAATCCCTGACTTTCTGTCGTAATAAAAACACGGTTAAGTACTGCACTATGAATGAAGTAATTGCAATTTCATAGAGAACAAAATGGTTCCTAGTAGATCTTCCATGCAGATTTATTTTTCAAACTTGGTCGTTTAATTAAGATGGAAATTGTATAAAATCCCAAATAAACGATTATTATAGAATATTTAATGCTGTGATTCGGATCGAGGATAGACATTTAAGAATACGTTCCTTCTGAATTTACTAACCCAGACTTGAAAGCAGGCTGCAGGCTATACTGCGGTATAGAAGATACACACGTTGTGTGAAAATCATCTGACACACTTCCCATGAGTCACTACAAGAACAAAAAAAAGACGAGTGAAGATTTGAAATCTTTTCTAGAAAATTTAATGGCACTATGTGGAATGGTTTGTTTGGACTTGCTTTAACTCATGGACCTACAGGTAGCAGTAGCAGAAGTGCTGGTAGCTCAGGACTTAAAAAAACAGGATACAACAACTTTATGTAGACAGCGTGACATTTAAAAAAAAAACAAAACAAAACCAAAACACACAAAAACAAAAGATGACACGTAACAAACCAGTTTAACCTGTAACGGTTCTTAACAACTTATCCTGTAGTGCACAAGCTTCTTGTGACGAACACAAACCAACAGACTAATTCAGGCCCACTTCTTCACTATAATTAGCTTCCACAGATCATTTACCGCACCCCTAAGGGGAGTCACTTTCCATCTGTAAGGAAAATCATAACTCTTACTTCACAAGTGCAACCCTTGCATGTTATTAAAGTTAAGAAGCAAATGGAGTACAAAATGTCAGTTATTCTCCAGAATATTAGACTGTGTCTAGAAAGCCAAAGCTCTTAAAGAGGACAAGAGCCTCTGCTGCCACTGTGGACTGGGGGATTTATAATTTACTGAAGAGATTATTGGAGCTCCTGCTAATTCATCTGGTACGCTAAAAGCAAAATAGAACTTACAAACCATTTGTGGGAACACTTGTTATACGTCAAATGAGAAGCTGCCGCTTTCGCATGTAGTACATGAGAATGAAGGCTTAGGCTGTACACTTAAAACAGTGTATACAGCGTACACTGCACATTTTATCAAATTGCATGACCATACAGGTGCACCTTGTGGTTTTACAATTACAGTGGCTGCACCTAATACGCTCATACCAAAACAAGACATACTGCCATGCCATTACCATGTCAGAGTCACTGTGCTGAGAATGGCATACCATGCAAATACCACAGTGGTCCCTGTTCCCATGTTGGTCCCTTTCCATGAATAGGTGGGGCTGATAAACTGCAGCAACAGATGTGCTGTAGTGTACATGTAACGGTAGATGTTTCTGATATGGCCAGTGAGCATAGCTACAATGTAGGTGGACCTAATAAACTAGACCTCTGTCGTTTTACGATCATATCACAATCGTACAGTTTGCACATAATCCCCAGCTAATGTGATGTTTTGCATTGTTTCTGTTAATATCATACCAATGAGAAAAACTGAAGAGTTTGAAAATCTGCTTGAAAACCGTTTCTCATCCCGTCATTCTAAACGTATTGCGCTTTCTACTCATATTAAACGTTAACTTTGCATCCTTTTAAAAACTGGGCGGAGCCCTACTCTTCTGTAAACATTGACCAACCACCTGAGATTTCCAGATACTTCAGTCTTCACAGTCAAAACTAAACTAGTCCAAGAATCTAAAGCTCGTCTTTACATTCTCTTCTGCGAACGTTATCCATCCCAAAGAAGGAAGAGGGCTTGCCATGGACGTCTCGTTCCCTTTTAACAAAGGCTGTGAAGGAGGAGACACAGTTCCCTATGAAGTGGTCAGCTTGACCCAGGATGTAAAGGTCAAGCTGAGCCACATCCGGACGAAGACTGACCACCTTTACCTGTAATTATGAAATGAAAATGAGGGGGAAAAAAAAAAGGGTTAAAGCCCACGTTCACCATCAGCTAACAAATGATGACATTCAAACTACATACATCGATAAAACAACTCTACTGTGCAAAAACAGATATAGTAAATAAATATTAACTATAAACAGGTGCTAGAATCTTTTTCATGTAAAATATTCAAGCCTTCAAAAGCAAAACTGAAAAAGGGTCTGAAACATACAGATAAAGTGACTCTACATTTGTTCCTCATGCACCTAACCACAGATCTGGTTGCTGTTTCAGACTAGTCATTGAATCAGTGAGCAGTTACCGTTCCGTTAAAGAGCTTCTCGATCTCAGCAGTGTGGGATTCGGAGTCGGTGGCGATGTAAACAGACTGAGATTTTGTCTTTTTAACCCAGAGCTTCACGGCACGCCGGATCTCTGTCAGGTCAGGCAGACACATGGTCATGGTGAGAGGTAGCGCAGTCTGGCGATCGTAACCCACACACTGTGGGGAGGCCATTAAGTGAGAGCCTGCGTCCCCAGTCTGCAGTAACTTACAGGCGTTTTGCTAGAGGAAGCAGGAACAGAAAATGGCATTTAAAGTAGGAGATTGCTCCAGGGGAAGTACTTAGAGTCAAGCTTACCTGGGTTTAAGGCTTAATCATTTTTCTCCATTCAAATGTTGCTCATATCATTGTGCATACTGAACTGTGAGCCCACCACCGTAAAATGGATCAGGGACTGAGTATATAGGATTATGACCGATATATGATTATTGAGATAAACTACGTCACAATATAACTCAATACGCTTTTCTGGACTTCTAGTGATAATAAGTACTTAAAGAACACTGCATGTCTCATAAATACAGCATTATTTGTCCTGTTTAACTGGAATTAAAATATAATTCATCAAATAATTTGTAAGTATAATTAATACTTTCTGACAGTATCTTTTTAAAAAAATGTATTGGTTGTTTTTTGGTCAGAAAACATAGAAACTGCGATATGTGCCATGAAAATTTCATGAAGTATTATGCAGTGTCAAGAACACTTTAACAATATCCTCGACCACAGGGTGTCAAGCTCCAGTCCTGGAGGGCCGGTGTAAAGCAGTATGATGGTTCTCCTCCTCAAACTCATTCACTAAACCTGACAATTAACTGGCGAGGAGAACCAGGCGTTTCTGAGCAGGGAAAATCACCAACACGTGCTGGACCACGAACCTCCAGGACTGGAGATCCACACCCCCGCTCTACCACTCACAAACATAAACAACATACTTTTGTCAATACTGCAAGGAGGCGGAACTGCAGGCACATGTCTGCCAAAGTGAGCACGGGGTTCCTCCCTTGATGAGAGCCAGGTAAAACGGCATCAAGGGAGGAGCCAGGACCCTTTAAAACACAGGCTCTCCAGCAACAGAAGGGAAGGTAGAGAATGGAGACTGAACAGAGAGAGCGAGCAGGCAGAGGGAGAACGGAGGGAAAGAGTGAAGAATGGAGGGTGATAGTGCAGAGAGCCCATGGTAGGATTATTTCAACCCAACGTGGTGGTGGTTCTGTTTGGTGTTTTTGAACCAGTATGGGGTTTGTTTTATAATAAAGCTCCGTTGTGCGCCCACACTGGCGTCTGTGCGAGTTCCTGAGTGTGTGTTTAGGCCGCGCTCACAATATTCTAACATTTTAATGTTCATTCTAGGTGACTAGTTTAACAGTTGTTACACAACGCAACAGCAGGCAAAGCCTTTCTGACTCAAGCACACATCACTTACCCAGTCCGATCCTATTCGGAGGTGGATTCCCACATAGGGTCTAGGGAGCAGGTTGCTGATGTGTTTCTCTCCATCCGCCACAATGTTGTCAGCCCAAACCACGTAGCGCTGCAGGCCCACATGCTCCTCCAAAACAGGAAACTGAGCTGGGGCTCCGGGCATAGCCAGCACTGGGTGCTCTGCTGGGGGAAACCTGAGACACCAGAATGGGGTGAGAGGTTTGATGAATTAAATTTGTATTTGTGTCAGTATTACAGTCATCATACGTAAAAATCCATTCTAAAGGTGGAAATTGAACTGTGCTGATTTTGGAACATTCTAACAGCTGGCAATAATAATATTCAGTGAAATGTGCACTTATTTTATGCAATTTTCAAATATAAAATTTGGAATAAATTAGTATTAATGTACAGTTCTAGTAGTCTACAATTCAAATGTACTCCAATTAAAATGTGAATTTTGGAGATGCATTGAACCGTTATGTTGAGTAGTCAGAGATATACACCCGCACTCATCTGTGATTGCACAGTGAACAAGGTTTGACTGGGTCTAAACAGTCACCCAAGCTGAAACAGAAGCAATAACTGTGGACAAATAACTGAAACTGAATTGTCAACCAGATTTGTTATTATTTGGCCTTGACAGAGCCATACCTTTTTATCCAGTGCGGTATGTAGTAAGAGTTAAAAGACAGGCCACCAAATGGAACAGAGTGGTCAAAGTCCACTCCAAAGTGGTCCCAGAACGGTCCAAATGGATTTCCATCCTGCACACAAACAAGCGCTGCTTCAACATGCAATTCATCAAAAGTGCCTGCAGATGGCAATGTTTCACTAATGGTGCCATAATATATGCCTGTTTGCCTGCTTGCCTTAAATCAAGCACCTTAAAGTAGAAAATATACTGACTGTAAACACCAAACAGCCAGAACATCAGTCCTGGAGGTCCTGACCTAGCATTTGTCTCAGCCTTGTCAAAAGTAGTGTCTGTACACAAAGCAACTACGTCTTTTCCCAAATCCCTGAGATTTACGACCCACCTGACACACCACTGCGTTGTAGAGCTGTCATCACTTGATTTAAAATTTAATCAACTCAAATCTACATTACTAATGAATAAATGAGTACTTTACATAACAGTATCCACAGGTTATTATTATGCCATCCGCAGCAGTCTGAACATTTACCACAAGGGCGAGCTAGTATTACACAAAACATTTTTGTGTGCATCAGTGAAAGAAAGAAAACCAACATCAGAAGGCTCTTATGAATGCGAATTGTAGCCACCAAGTTGATGCTTGTGAAATAAAGTTAGACGTTTACTGTAATATTTGCTACTTGATTACTAATATAACTGACAGCAACAGCCTTACTTTATTATAATGCATCTTCCCTGAATAGGAAAACAACAAATTGGATTCAATTATTTAAATTTAAGACACTGATGATAATGGTTTCCGGTGAATGTCATCTACTTGTTATATGAAAGGTCCTACAAGTAAGAAACGTTCAACAAATCCTTGTTCATAAAACAGCAAACCAGAATGTGAGTCGATATCATTGCTTTATAACGATTTTCGACTAAGACCAGGGACCCATACAGCAAGAAGTTAAAACATGTGAAGCCTCTCGCACACCTTCATAGGGCAGCTTTTCTTGTCCAAACTCCTCTGGACGGCAGATTCGAAGCAGTAAGCAGTCCTCTGGCCCGGAGGCCAATGTGTAGGGGCCAGATGAACCATAAAATCCTCAAGACTGACCACGCGATGGTACTGCTTAAGTGATTCCAGTTGGAAATACTCACTGTAGGGGATGTGCACCTGTTGCAAGGAGGACAGTTTCATATATCAAAATAAACTTCTCTAGCATCACTTATCAACCATGCCTTTGACCAAGCTGGAAAACTGTTTGGAAATTGTCTGCTGTCCAAATTAAGCAAGTGAGCCTCATGGAACATGAACAAAAACATTTCGAGCTCAGAACAAATGCAGCAGAGTGTCACAGTGACTCCCCATAGAATCTCTCCCCCAGTGGACATTACATCAGAAATCCGATAACACCTGGTCAGTTGAGACATATCATATAACAATGTGTTTTGGATGTACCTTGTGATCAGATATGCTGAGATGCATGTTAATCCTAGGGCGGGCTTAAGAGTCGCATGAACACTATAAACCAAAGTGAGGTAAAGAAGTATGAGTCTCATTAATGAGGGTGAGGTTTTTATAAGATACGCTGGAAATGTAGGCAAGATGAAAAATTCATAATGAATCTAATAACCTAAAAGCAACACATATGATCACACAGGAATGTTTACCTGTGTGTGTTTGTGAGGACAGAGGGGGTCTCTCCCAATTTACTCTGGTTCACTTAAACTGGCAGTTATTTTTCTGGACATTATTGACAGAATAGCTGCATTGGGTGTAAACGTTTACGATTTAATGTGTCGATAAAACCTTTGACCATATCCACACTATTTCTCATGTGACTTCTGTATGTCAAGATATGTGCAGGACATCCAGTTGTATTAAACACTGTTCTGAGGAAGCTGGCGTTGCAAGGCTAGCTTGTAAAGTGAAAATTTTAGTTTAAACTGCCTTTGAGGAACTCTGGGACTACATGCAGAGTTTGTGGTCATCGCTAGAGCCAAGTAAAGCTAAATCTATGGCTGGTGACTGTTTGTTTCAAACCCCTCGATAAGTTGCAATGCTCCTGTCCCAGATGGCCCTACCAATAAACAAATTGCAGAATTGTTTTGCCATGTTTTAAACTGAACTTAATTCTCACTTAATGAACTGCCGACTCTGTCAGCCAACTTTCCTCTAAATATGTGCAGAAACTCCCAAATCTTGTGGAAAGCCTTCCAAGAAGAGTGGAAGTTCTTATAGCTGCAAAGGGGGGACCAACTCCATATTAAAGTCTATGTATTTGAATGCAATGACACTGAAGTGTCGGATGTTGTGATGGTCACGGGGCCCCAATACTTTTGTCCACGTAGTGTGTGATCTTACATTAGTGTAGGGTGGTGCGTGGTGTCTGTACACGATCCAGGGGGGGATCGCCAGGGTTCGGTTCAGGGTTTTGGCGAAGGCCAGAGAGCCCAGGAGGTGGTCCGCCTGGTTTCCAAAGCGACCTGCGGTGGGAAAGACAGTCGGGAGGATAAACAACTGTTTACCATGGGTTAGTGACGGACCTGGTGGCACAAAAATAACTGTAAACAACCACAGACTAACTTGGAGTAGTTTAAACCCAGTTTATCACAGATTTGAGGTCAGAGGATGGTAAATTTATGTTTTAACAAACAGAAAGCCCTCTCCCTCTCTCTATCCCTCCCCCTCTTTGTGTGTGTGTGTGTGTGTGTGTGTATCTCTCTAAACTTTACCCATGCACGGACAGTACAGCACGTATCCGTTCTCGTCCCATCTCAGGTCGGCGGCTGCGCTCGGAACCCTGTCAGAAAGAAGAGAACCCAGCAAACACAGAGAACTCAGAACCCAAACTTTCAGCAGCTTCGGCTTCACCGCCATTCTGAATAGCCCACGCTCCCACAATGCACCGCGCAGCTCTCCCCACTGACTTTAACTCTTACTGTACCAAAACTAAACCAGGCAGTCCAGAACCGTCTAGAACAGTCTAGAACCAGACTAGAACGGAAACAGACTAGAACTAGACTACTACTGACTTTAAATCTTATTGTACCAAAACTAAAGCAGAGAGTCTAGAGCGAGACTAGCACCAGAATAGAACCAGACAGACTAGAAACTATTTAAACAGAAATAGCGTAGAACCAGGCTCGATATAGGCAGAGTAGAACAGAGCCAGACAAAACAGAACCAGAAAAGAACAGAACCAGCCTAGAACCAGACAGACTATAACCAGACTAGAAAAGGACAAACTAGAACAAGACAGAACAGAGCCAGACTACAACAAACCAGACAGACTATAACCAGGCTAAGACAGAACCACACAGACTAGAACTAGACAAACTAGAACCAGACTAGAACACATAGATTAGAACCAGACAGAATAGAAGCAAACAGACAAGAAACAAACTTAAACAGAAACAGACTAGAAGCAGACTAGAACAGAACCAGACTCGATACAGACAGAGTAGAACAGAGCCAGACAAAACAGAACCAGAAGAGAACAGAACCAGACAGACTAGAACCAGGATGGAACTGGACAGACTAGAACTAGACAGACTAGAACCACACAAATTAGAACCAGACAGCTGGGAACAAACTAGAACTAGACAAACAAAAATGAGTTTTTCACACTAGACTTCCCTTCTTTTTATATCTGGCCTTTGGTCAATCAGTTGTGTTAATTTTTATTTTTTTATGTTTTTTAATATGGAGTTGGTCCCCCCTTTACTGCTATAACATCTTCCACTCTTCTTGGAAGGCTTTCCACAAGATTTTGGAGTTTCTGTGGGAATTTGTGGTACTGATGTTGGACGAGAAGGTCTGGATCACAATCTCTGTTCCAGTTCATCCCAAAGGTGCTGGATGAGGTTGAGGTCAGGACTCTGTGTGGTCAAAAATTAAGAAAACAATAGAATATAATAAAACACTATATCATTTTTCTCAAACTGTTTAAATTTCTCAAACTGTTTAAATCCAAAACTTCAGCACATTAAGCAAACAGTTTGGGGTTAAGAGTCTTGTTCAGGAACCCAGTGGATTAGAACCCATGACCTCTTGGTCCAGAGGCAAGTATCCTACCCACTAGGCCACCACTACCCCTCGGTTCTGTTTAAGCCTGAGGGGTGAGTCCTAATTCTTCTCACTGTTGCTGACAACAGATGTGCTCCTTTGCAATTACTTAACACCCCACGCTCCAAGTGTGATCATTTAATTTCAGACCAGTATCACAAAAATTAAGAATAGCTCTTATGGAGATAGATGCTGAATAGCAGAAGTTCAAATGCAGTTCTGTAGGCAACTCAGTGCTTGATAAGTTCTTTGACTTAATAAAATATCTCACATGACCTATGATTTGGGTGCCATTAACATGTCATATGGCTATGTGTAATTGAGATTAATACGTAAATGGTGTCCGTAAAACTTACCGAATACACAGAACAGGGCTGTGTTACGGCGTTACGTGACTGGTCGTTTGTTTTTACTGTAAGGTTCTCGCAGCTATTTTAATGTTTCCCTTTTTGCAAATGTCATTTGATGAATGTGGAATTAGCACTAAAGACAAAAACAGTACACTACACTGGTGTTTGCAGTCAGTGACAGATGCAACCTCACTAACTCAGTCCCATGTCTATTGGACATCAAAATGTGACTGACTTGGCTCCTGCTTGGCTGTTTCCACTGGGGCTTTTAAACACTATATGGACAAAAGTATTGGGACACGTCTGTTTTTCAGGGTTTGGGCCAGGCTACTTCTGTCCATATAGTGTACATGTATGGTATCCTGCCAATCTATAAATAATAAATAAAATAATTGCTGGTGTATTGATTATTGCCGTTCCCAAGAGACCACTTAAAATGTTAAAGGCAACAGGACATGGACAGACATGATGTGTAAAAGTATTTAAACAATGCCAAGTTTAAATTAGGGAACTGAAATGGAAAATGTATTCAGACATCATACATTTATTACATTAGTACTTTGTTGCAAAGTTGTTTTTGCTTTGAAATATCATGTATATCATAAGTGATTTGCTTTTTGCAGCATTTTGGTTTCATTTAGTGTTTTTCCTATTCCTAATGAAAAGCCAAACGAGATTCGAGTGAATGGCTAGGCCGTGCAAGCATTTTCACCTTCTTAGAAGACAGATTTGAGTTATTTTGGGAGTTTATGTTTAGGGTAGTTAGTAGTAAAATATAGCATTTTTAGCACATGGCTCCATTGCTGCAGAGAACCATGATGCCACGATGCTCCACTGTGCGAATGGTGTTTTTGGGATCATGCTTGCAATACTTCTTTCTCCAGACATGTTAATTTATTTCCAGAGACTGCTTTTATTGTTTCAGCTGACTGCAGGATGTTGTCCCGAAACAGTTCTCATTTGTAAAAGTAAGGGGTACCCAAATGCGGTCCTGGAAGGTGGATATCCAGCACAGTTTGAGTGTGTCTACGGAATGGAACTACCAAACTGTGCCAGAGCCCGGACCCTGGGTACCCCTGGTCTAAATGCTCAGATACAAATTTTAGGCCCACATCTCTGTGCTTCCTTTTCAGCAGAGGAGTTTGTGTAAGGTGCAGAAGTGGAGATGATTGCAGTGCAGTTCATTGCTGTGCAACTGGAGTATAAGGATTCGATTTTAGTACGAACAAATCTTGGAAAATAACTAAATACTACTTAACGAAGTGTTTTCCACCTCTGCAAAAAAAAATTGAGGGGAAGTGTTACTGGGTTTTCCGTCGGTGACTGAACTGCGCTAAAGTACTTCATTTTCTTCAATATTTTGTTTCTAGTCTGATCCATTTTTCTTAGGCTGCACTTAGGTACGACTTCTTGGCAAACATTTCAGGTAACTTCTCCCAACCTCCCTCACACACAACCCCCATTCAATCACCATATCTTTCACCGTTTCCTCTCTCACTCTTGTGTTCCACTCTTTCTTCTGTCTATCACCTTCCTTCTATCCCTCCCCTCTTTTGCTTGGGCCCATCCCCCACACTGAAATGTTCACACACACACACACACACACACACACACAAGCCGACACACAGACTTTTTCATTGTGTGAGATGACGGCGGTGATAAGAATGCAAAGTAAGACTTTGCTGTCTGTTTGCCTCCCTTTGCCTAAGTTTTGAACCGTCGCTCGGGTGAGGAAGTGAATCAGATCTTCAAAGGCCATGAGATAGAGCTTAAAACAATCGCTTCTCATTGTCTGCCTACATGCAACTTGCACTAAAACCTTCGCACAGAGAGAGGAAGAACAAATGCAGAAAGAACAATGTTTCCTTTTCTAAACGTTAACCTCTGCTGCACTGAGATGAACAGGTTGCACACATGCAGTGCTCTGAAAGTACTCGGCACACTTAGCACTTCTTAGAACTGGCATTTTGTCAGGTTCAGGAATAGAGATGGACAAAATATGGCCTGTTGTCCATATAATATCGAATTTTGTCCTTATAATATGGCATTTTGCCATATTAAGGAATTAAGTATTGTATGTTGGTGCTGTAATATTGGTAATATCGAATGACGGTGCTATCTCTTCATAATTGATAAGTGTAGCAGGAAAAGGCTTGCAGTGGTATGACGTCATAGTGTAGGGCATTACCAGGACCACCCATGTCCTTTATCAGTATCAGACAGAGGCACTGCACCGACTGATACCGTACGCACCATCACTATAACAGCATAGTTCGATTAACCCTCCTCTTTCTCTCTCTCTCTCTCTCCCTCTCTCTCTCTCTTTCTCTCTCTCTCCCTGACTATGTACGAAACTATGACCTCTTCACAGAGAAGGACTATCAGGGTCTTTTTGGCCTTCAGAACATAAACAAACTACACTATATGGACAAAAGTACTGGGACACACCTGTTTTTAGGGTTTGGGCTAGCCCCCTTACTTCCAGTGAAGGGCTAAAACCAAGATATTTTGGACAACGTCATGCCTCCAGCTTTGTGGACCCAGTTTGGGGAAGAACCTTTTCTATTCCAGCATGACTGTGTCCCAGTGCACAAAGAGCCCTGACCTCAACCCTGTCCAGCACCTTTGGGATGAGCCAGGCCTTCTCATCCAACATCAGTGCCTGACCTCGTAAATGCTCGACAGAATGAATGGGCATAACTTTCCACAGAAACTCCAAAATTCTTGTGGGAAGTCCTCCAAGAAGAGTGGAGACTGTTCTAGCTGCAAAGGGGGACCCACTCCATATTATAGTCGATGTAATTGAATGCAATGTCATTAAAGTCCCTGTCGGTGTAAGAATCAGGTGACCCAATACTTTTGTCCATATGGTGTATGTCTGTAAGATGTAGTTCATTTTTGTTAAATAAAAGTGTAATGTCCGTTGTTTTACAATTTGTACTACTAACAGAAACAAAAGTGTTTAAAAGCCCCAGTGGAAACAGCCAAGCAGGAGCCAAGTCAGTCACATTTTGATGTCCAATAGACATGGGACTGAGTTAGTGAGGTTGCATCTGTCACTGACTGCAAACACCAGGCGCCATTTAACCAACAAGTTTCAGTCAGTTGCACTGTAGGAAAAAAAAGTGTCAAGTAACAGTAACTTCCAGCAACCAACACAATGTAACTTCTACCAGCAAATGCTTGATTGTTTCTGGCACATTACAGCAGTCACATGCCCTTATGCCATTGGTGGAGACTGTAAGGCTGCCAGTAATCAAACGTGTGTTTGAATGTAAAAACTATATGAACTATATAAACAGGTGGTTAATTGACTCCCAGGACGTTTATCTACTCTTTATAACATGACCAAAAACGCTCATGTGAAATAAATTGTAGATGGAAAAAAATTACATTTACAAAACACTAAAGCAATGTTAGGAAGTTCCACCCCCATCATCACAGTAAGCGTGGACGAGCTGCTTGAGACTGGACGAAAAGTCAACGTCACCAATTGCAGTCTGCAAATAACAGCTTATTTTTGTAAAATCCAACATTTTAACTTGTTTGATAGTAAGCTTGACCTGAATCTCCCCAAATTTATACAGGATTCTGGTGTGTTTAGGGAATATGAATTATTGCAGTATTTTTTCAGTATATTGTTTTTCAGTCTATTTTTTTTTACACTGTGTTCAAAATGGACAGAGTAGAAGAAGCACTTGGTACCAGTGTTAACAGAAACTTTTTCATTTCCTACAAAAGCAGGAAGAGCAAGAAACGAATGTAGAGAGAAAGAAAGACAGAGGTGAACAGTCTGGGATCACTCTCTTAGATGCATCAATGCAGCTTCTTAAAAAAACCTTTTGATTCCTCACTTTCAGATCATCACTAACAGAATCGTCTGATAACAATTCATGTATGATAGTTACAGAATAATAAGCATTTCATCGTAATGTAACTGGATCATAAGACTGCCCTTCAATCCTTAGAAATCACAGTTTGGTACAATATTAATGATTTCTCACATTTCGCTTGTTGGAACAAGAGTAGAAATGCTGCTGAAAGTGAGTCTTTAACACTACTTTTGCGGTCACATGTAAAAGAGATACTTTTATTATTATTTGAAAGTTGGTTTAGTTGGAAGCAAAACCATTTTCTAGGTTTTTGCCATGATTTTGTCATTTAACCGCTAATCCTGGAGGTTCGCATTCTTTTACCACTCACAGATTTGTGAGTTTTAGATTCTTTTCTTATTAAGAGAATGGCCAAGTAAAAGCATTTTGTCCCGTTTGTTTAATAACTAGGTTTTATTTTATCTGTTTTGAGGACTTACGTTGCGTTAAGAATTCTAAAGGGTTCACAAATGTTCACAAGCTCCATTGTAGGAATAATTAATTGTGCACCTCACCACACAATTGCATTACAATATTCGCAGAATATTTAGAATGAAGTTCAAAGATCAGAATTCATGTAACGCTTACTCTCCACACTGCACTGACACATGCCCACGATGCACACTGTCACATTTTCCCACAGTGAAATTGTGTAACACACAGTGTTACAGCCCCGACTCCGACTCATTCTGTAGCTGCCGTAATACCCAGTTTAGGAACTCTGGATCTAATTCTTTTTCTTCAGGAAAAATGAATTGCAAGAACCAAAACTGTGCAAAACCCCCAAATAAAACGTATTGATAAATAGTTGCAAAACCCCCAAATTCAATGTATGAACTTGTAAAGATAAATGTAAAGATATTCGTGTTTCGAATTTGACATGATAACACTGGCCACCACAACGAAGCGCTGTGCAAACACGGCAGTTAAGATACTTTAGCGGTAGTAGCCTACTGCTGGTGTTTCTATTTAACAGTGTTTACACTGTATATGACATCAGAATCAGAATCAGAGAGCTTTACTGATCCTGGGGGAAATCAGATGCTTAATGACCTTATTCATCTTCATTTCCAGTCACATGTGAGGGAACGACACGTTTCTGTTCAGAAACATTTTTGCTCCACGCAGGCTTTCGTAGCAAAATTTGAAGAATCAGCATTTACTTTTCCCTTAATGAAAAACTGCTTAGACTATTATAGAATTCTGCACAACTTCAGAGGGCTCTTTGTAAACAACAGAATGTTAAGCAGTGTCAGAAACCACATAATCAGTTGTATTTTGGTGAGCAATTTTACATTGTCATGTGATGATTTAGACATATGGAGTTTGCACAGTGCCAGACCGGAGGCTACAAGCTTCAAGTACTTGAAACCTACACCAGTGGATTTGTCTTGGCTGATACACTACATTGGGCGAGAGGTAAAAGAATATGCAGAATTATCACCTTAAGCTTTAAAAGACTGCACAAACTAAGACCTGCACTATCCCTGTTTAACACAACTTTGTCGAGTTTCACTGTTTGCAGTGTCTTTTGTCTTGTGTTTAATCTCCATATAATGTTATCATTGGAATCAAAATGTTATTTTTCATGTTTTATATTGAATATGCCAGTAAGTTGTAGTTTCTGCAAAAATGATGCACAATTGGTACTTAATTCCAAAATTCCAAAAACTTACATTAACATCACATTACCTTTTGAGAATGTTTCAGTTTTCCATCTCTTGTAAAGTTACCATTCTGATGAAGATTTTAAGGTTCTGTTAATGAGGTTATAATATATTCAAATATTAGTTTGGGTTTTTTTTTTCTTCACAAATTGTTTTTATTTCTCTTTTAATTTAGATAGACACATGAGCTTCCGGTACACCTGTCGCTGGCGACAAATCTACGCTCCTGAGTTCCGTGGCTGCTCTGTGTCTGTAGAGCTAAAATGATCCCGAACCTACATGTAACTGTTCATCAGTCTCGCTCAAAGAAAGCGGGGGGTCAACCACAGTTGACAAATAAAACAAATGCGCATTTCCTAAGATAGACTCCCCACAACGGAGGCAGAGGGTGAGTTCTTCTGCTTTTTATTTACAAAAGAAGAGATTGGGACAGAAATTCCCACGGGAAATGACAGGGCCTCGGCTGGCGGCGGGTTGTGGAGGTATGGCATCTTTCACACACTCATTCCGGGCTCTCCCTGAGCAAAGCGTGATGACTCTGTCAGCGGTCGTACAGCACGTCCAAGCTGTTTATCTGCAGGCCCGGCTCGCGTAAACCTACCATCTGTTTTTAACCAAACAGTTTTTAAAAAACACTGCCCAACGCCCTCCATTCAGAAGCAGGGAGAGGGAGAGAGAGAGAGAGAGAGAGAGAGAGAGAGAGAAAGAGAGAGAAGGAGTGGATTCTGAAAGCTGCAAACCCCTCCAGTGAGGAAATCCACTCCAGATGTGTACAAATCGGCCCCTGCTTTAATTGCTATTGTTGTCATCGATGGTGCTTTGGCACGGCTCCTGTGACTCTTGCCTCGAGATGGCAGCTCCACCGGGAGAGCGTGTTGCATCTTATAAAGGGCTGAGCAACAGAGGGGTGAGAAGGGAATGGCAGTGGAACTGAAGAGTGGAACTGAAATGACACCAGAAACTGCTTGGGACTTAACTACCGGCTACTTGCTCATAAAGAGCTGCAGATGTTTCCAGAGCCGCCCTCTCCACCAAAAAAGGGCTTTATAAGATTTGTCTTATTGAGCGTGTGTTTGCATGTTTGTGTACGACTTTCTCTTTTTTCGGTCTCCGGCCATCATCCCTTGAGAAATTGGGCCCTATTCTTAATCAGAGCCTAATTAGGACTGGCTTAGTTTGGAAAGAAGGAGTGGTTGTTCCTTTGAAACTTGCCCTCCCCTTGTTCTCCATAATGGCTTTTTTTACAAGCCTGTTTGAGGTGGAGAGTGGAAGGGGGGAGTTGGGGTGGGGTGGCGGGGGGGTGGCGGGGTTGCCAGTGCGGTGCATGCCGTTTCAAACAACACTTTAAAATCGATCTGCAACTCCCAAATGACAGACCACCTCTTCGCTGTAATCAACCTGAGTGGAGCTCAACCACCAAGTCAAAAAATATATGGGCCTTTTTATAAATAAATAAACAATCAGATAATGAAAGAAGACCTCAGGCCGGGGCTGGGGCATGATTCTGCTTTCTGTTCGTGGGTGTTCAGCCTCTGTTTGGGCTTTGGTTTAAATTCAGCGGAGAAAGTAGCCGATTTCATTAAATAATGTGGGAATGAGACAATGCCCTTTTAAAAAAAAGATCCCGCAAAGTCTTTTCTGAAGAAGAAGCCATAGAAGAAGCATTTTAGCTCCTTAAACGACTATCTTTGTAAATGTCTTTGCGAGACGCAGCTTTTAAAGGTCCAAAAAAGCCTTTACATGTTCATTACCAATTTATGGGTTCCTCTAAGAATCAGGGCTGGAGGCTCTTTACATCTTTAAAGGTTTATTTACAAAAATGGTTCTTTAAAAACAACCCATTGAAAGCTTTTTAGAGAATCAGTATTTTTTCTATAGCAGCAAACATATAACCCATTCTACCACTTTTACTGTTAAGCCTGATGTGAGTCTGAAGGGTTTGAAGTTTTGTGAACCTCCATATGACATAATGTAAGGGGTCTATACCATTTAAAGTGTTGTTTTCCCTCTAGAACATTCTCTGAAAGGTTCCAAAAGTGAAAGCTTCTTCAAGAGAACCTTTAACCCAGGCTTTCCATTCCATCAGCGTCGTTCTGAATCAGAGTCTTTAGTGCTGCAGATACGGTTAAAGTAGCAGAAATCTGATTTCAGTTAAAGCTCCTGTTGGCTCCATCTGAGCTCCAGTTCTGTCTTTGGGGTTTAGAAGTTACCCCTGACAAGACGGTCTTGTCACATTTCTTATTTGACACAAGTATTAATTGTTCTTTAACAAGGTTCTTATGTGAAACGGCGAGTAGTGAGAGCATCTTGGAAGGGTTCATTCTGAACAGATTCCTCTAGAGTCAATATTTACCCTGCAGTTCATTCTGATTGGTGCTCGC